>JAPWTK010000423.1:27500-207500 GCA_029963805.1 Aromia moschata | reverse complement strand
CTCTAAATCTCACCCCCACCTTTATTTTCACCCTTTGGTAGACCCAAAAAAAAACCTTCGGAATTAAATCAATTTGAACTGTGACAAAAACCAGTGAACCAGTTTGAAACGGTGTTTGTTAAGAAATGTTTTTTGAAAATGCGCAGATGAAATAATGATAATAAAAAAGCGGAGATGCTCACCCTCTGTGTGTCCTGGAAGGCCCTCATGAGCAGCTGCACCAGGTGGTGTATGGCGCCGTGCTCCCTGAGCGGGGCGTGGTTGGCGGGGCATAGCGCCAGGTTCCTGATCAGACCGATGACGGCCTTGACGAGGGGCCAGCGCGAGGGCGGGTTGAGCAGCTTCACAATCACCTGGATGCCGTAGTTGAGGCGCACCGCGTTCTGCGCCATCTCCGACTCCACGTGCCTGGAGGTGAGGTGGCGCAGCGCGCACACCGCCGGCTCGGTGATCTCCTCGCGGTCGCCGGCGCTGACGATGGTGCGCACGAGCGCATCCACGCCTCCCACCTGGAACACCGTCACCTTGTTGCGCTGGTTGTTGCACGTCAGGTTGGAGAGGATGCCGGCGGCGCACGTCACGACGTTCACGTCCGACGAGGCCAACACCTGGAAAGAGATTAGACTTCTGTTGCAGAACATGGCCTCACCTACAATGCTTAACCCATTAACGCCCAAACGGACACACATTTTTTCGTCCTTTTTGGAGCGTCAATCTCAAAGGGAGATTAATTAATTCACTCAATTAAAACCACTTATCCTAATGTTTTCGGATGTGATCTTTCGATTTCCGGGGTCAGAATTGTGATTAAATGCTCTAGAAAAAAATAGGCTGATTAGGAGAAAAGTACTGAAATGGGATATTTTTTTTTTTAATATATTAATATAATTTCAATTTCAAAATCAACATATATAATTTCAATTTAAGGCGACGGATTTCTCAAAAATCTTTTCTTTTTTTTATAATTTGTGAAAGGGTGGGCATAAATAAATTAATTTTTTGTTTTTGTGCATAATATATAATCCTCATGATTTCATCATGAGAACCTCAACACCGGAAAAAAACCTCGTTTTGAGGTTAGAATGACAAGTAATTGTTTACTCAGATAGAACGCATTTTTATGAAAAAGATTGAGAGGACATTTTCCATCAGAATTCTACGTAAAATATGTAATTTTTCCATTTTCAAATTTTGAATTTCCAAGAATGATGTCCGCCATATTGAATCTGCCATCTTGGATTTCAGACTTTTTTCACCAGGGATAACTCAAAATGTTACTAAAAAACACAAAGCAACATCATCATCGATGTACCCCAAGGAAGTATCCTGAGACCTCTACTTTTTTTCTTGTATTTAAATGACTTCAATCTGTTTCTAAAGTGTGATTTCATCCACTTATTTGCAGATGACACTTTACTAGTGTGTTATGGTATGGTGCCAGTTTAGAAAACGCAACGACCCATCAATGAGCTTTTCTGGATAAGTCTTCATTGTCATTTTTCGTTTTTTACCATCTAACCTAAGTACAACCCTGTCATGCAACAAATAGTTAGAACCCCAGTAGAAATACTTGTTAAAAAAAGGACAAACCAAAATGAACAATGAAATTAAAATAATTCATTCAACAATAACTGAGAATTTAAAAAAATATTAAATGCACGTAAAAACACACCTGAACAAGCGATTGTAAGAGACTCTCCAAACCGTCGACTTTGGTAGCAGCATCTGACAGATTGCGAAGTGTCCAAAGGCAGTTTTGGACCAATCTCTGACTCGGATTGCCAAGATGCATGGCAAGCGCCTGCATGCCTCCGGCCTCTACGATGGCGGGTTTGTTGCTTGAACAAACCGACAGTACCTGAAAGGAGAAAATGGTCAGGCCCGGCCCCAGAAATTTCTTACTTTTTATAAACTATAAAAAAATTATTATTTTTAGAAAAAAATGGACAAATTCTGTACTTTATACTAACTTTCATAAAAGTGTGCAACAGAAATGTAAATGAAACAAAAAGTCCATTTTGAATCATCTTGATACTGATCCATTTTTTTTTGGAATACTTCTGAAAAGGAAGGAAACTTTGCAAGACTGCGTGAAGGAAATTGAAACAATTGTTTTGGGGTGAGGGTACTATTTCATGAAACGCAAACATTTTTAGCCTCAAAACATCTGAAAAATCTCTATATTTGTTTTCAATCAACACTGCCAACTCTTTCGTTTATAGATTTGAGGTTTAATTGAATTATATTAAATATGTTTGTTATTATCATTGTTTGTGCATATTCGAATAGGTTTCATTTTGTGATTGTATTGAACTGACCTTCAACACCCGCGACGTGGTCCACAGTAGCTTCTCGTAGTCGTAGGACCGCATGATCCTCACCAATTCGATCGGTCCCTGGGAAGCCAGGATGATCAGCTTGCTCTCCTGGTTGCCGTACGCCAGGATCTGCAGGCAGTCGGTCACGATGGCCAGGAATTTCACGTTGTTCCTCTGCAGCAGGGCCACCATCTTCTGCAGTCCGCCGGCCAGTCTGACGGCCATCTTGGAGCCGTCCTGGTGCAACAGCAGGTTGTGTAGCGTGGTGATGGCGTAGAACAGCACGCTCTCCACGGGCGAGCTCAGCAGCTTGACCAGAGCGGGAATGCCGCCCGACTTGAAGATGGCCAGCAGACCTTGACGGTGGTGTGATAACTTGTGCAGAGTGCCCACCGCCCCCTTGGTGGTCTCCAGGTCGTTGGAGTTCGAGATGGCCCTGACCAGGGCGGCCACCATCTGGGGGCTGTTCATGATGGCGTGTCTGGAGGCCTCCTTCTTGGACAACTGGTGCACCATCATGGCGGCTTGGGAGACGACCACTTGGTCCTCATCGTTGAGCAGCTTTATCAACTCGGGGATGGCCCTTGTGGCCAGGTCGGCGTCGTCTTGGTAGTTGATGAGGTTAACCACGGCATGTTTGAGCATCTGACTGGGCTCGGAGAGGCGCTGCACGGCCGTCTGGTGGCTGGGGTCGAACTGTGTCGACGGTATCTCGATACCTTGAAAAAGTGGCCACCGTTGGTGTTTTCACAGCAAAAAAGTGTCCTCAAAGGCGTTTTGGGACCGTTTGGAATTGGTTTGAATGCGATAATACTCCACCTTCTATACAGGACTATTCTAAGCAACATGTCTCTCGTTAAAGACTAGCAATACGGCAACATAAAATTGGTGATTTTATTATCACACAATTTTGTACTTAACCACATAGTCAACATCAATAGGATCAAAATTCTTTAAGGACTATAGAGCAGTGGCATGCGTATAACAAACGAAAATAGTAGTACTTGTTTAAATTAAATAGAAATATAGTATTTTTACAATTATTTTTTATTGTACTTTATATTAGGAAACAATACCGAGATGAAGTAGCATACGTCCATGTCCATTGACGTCCGCTGTTTCGTGTTCGTGCCTCATGTGGTCTGTGTGAACAAATAGTACAGGTGATTGCCGCTAGCAGAAATTTTATGTGATTCTAACGATTCTAATGTGTAAATAAAAAAATTGTGACATATGTTTACGGGGTAACACTACCTTGTAAAATTATTTTTTGACCATTTTTTTTTTTATTAAATGCTTCCTTAACTACCCAAAAATGATATCCAAAAGGTTTTATGGCCCAGGCCCAGTTTTATAGGACAGCTGTATGGCCCAGGCATCGCCGATTAGTGGTAAATAAAAAATTACATCGAAATATACGTACTTGAAATATTAAACGCGTTTTTCTCAAAACCATGTTTTTCGAGCTGGCCTTAAAGCTAACGCCTACAATTTTCAACCAATCGATGTGAAATTTTAACTGTAGTTAAAAAATTAAATTTTCTAGTGAACGCCCATAGAACTTTCTGATTTACGAAAATTTACCGATTTTATAGCTGATTTTTCCGAAAAAACGCTTTTTTTTTCTGTAAACTGACACCATTTTTTTTAAAATCAATATTTGGAAAAGTTCTACGGTCGTTCACTAGATTTTTTCGATGTAATTTCAAAATCTTTTTGGTTTTTTGTTCTAGATGCACAATTGCGACCTGTAGGTTTACGGCCAGGGAGGTGATAAAAAAAAGATGTTTCATTCCGAGATCTGTTGTGCCGCCATTTTATTTTTGAAACTAAAAAAATTTTGTGTACTTTAAGAGATGTGTAATGATGTGTAAAAAAAAAAACAAATTTCAATAAATTGCCTTGCCTTTCTACAATAAATTCAAGAAAATGAGACTTGATTTTGACCCCACAAGATAGTGTTACCCCTTAATTATTAATAAGGTTTGTTAATAAATTAATAAGGTGTGAATACAATGAGTGATGATAATAATACAGTGTGAGAGGAGTGATATGGAGAATTGCTCAATACAACTAAAAACAACCCTCAACTAGTAATGACCCCTTAAAATATGTAGGTCCCTTGTCTCATTACGAAAATACGAGAAATTAAAATTCCACAAATAACTAAAGAAATGGGCAAACGCCGAGGTTTTCTTTGTACTGTTTTTGCCTACCTTGACTTGACTAACACTGCACGCCACTGCTATATAGAAAAGTACCGCAAATAACGTATGAAAGGAATTATTTTTTAAAAACATTGACGACTACAGTAAACGTGAAGAAAAATAATACAGGCAAATTTTGATATTGAAATAATTTTGCTATTTGTAAATTACAAACTAGCTAGCAAACCACTGGGTAGGGACACAAAACCAAAAAAGTAGAAATGTTCACCAAAAAGAACTGATGTTTTAAAGGAAGTAGATGAAAGTGTATGAATAATATTTATGGTGACTAATGTTTAATATATAATTTATCGGTGGTTTCGTGGTAGAAGTTTATGGTAGATTCGGATAAATTAAAATTACCAAGTACAGTAAAATTCCAAAAGTTTATAAAAAAAAAACTGTTATAGAAAAAAACTTGCCGTTCTAATAGTCCCATACATTTTCATTGAGATATCATGAGAGAGACATACCTTCCTCTAGTGTTTCCGGGGAACATGGCAGCTCGCACTCTCTGAGAACGAGTCTGGTTGAGCTGGTTGTTCATCTCGTCGACTTGGTCTTGCGTGAAGCCCTGGTATCCTTGGTCGAGATCGAAGAGGTCCATTTCCTCTTCTTCCTTGCCGGTAATTGACGGGGCCTGGGTGGTGGCCCCGGAGTGGATGCCCGAGTCGGCCATGTACGTGTTTTGTTGCCACATTATGGTCTGCTCTTTGGCTGATGCTATGGGCAGGTCACCCTGGTAGTGACTTTGAGACACCGAGCACTGCATCTAATCAACTGAATTTTTTAAATGTAAATATTTATGATGCACCAGTTCTATTAATATCAGAATTGTTACTCCTGACAAGACTAAGATATCGTGGCTTTTGGTAATTTTCTAACAAGTTTTCTGACTTTTTCAAGGTACTGAATTTCTCTAAATTGTTCAGGTTTTACAGATTTCCTCAACCCTGACATATATTATGTTAAATCTAGAATTATTTCTCATTTAAATCATAAATATTTCCTATTTACTTCATATTTATATTGGGCCATTTCAAGTACCTACTAGTTAAATTATTTATTTAAAGTTCAAAGCCATCTTCAATCAAGGAAAATATATACAAGAGCCACTAAGAACTATGGATGAAGGATTTTATTTGTTTTTGAAATTCATTAACTTTGATCTAATCTTTCAGTAAAAGCAAACATAATAATTTTTACCGAACCAAATAGCCTGAATTATGATTTATTTCGCAACTGCCTCAAACAATAAAAAAAGTCCTTAAAATGTTATAAATACATGTTCCCATTAATTTGTGTTTATCACTTAGGTCAAATAATGACTATATGCTAGGCTATAACATTCCACAACTTTACACTAGGAATAATGGAAGCAAAAATAAGAACTTTACTTACTTTATGCTCTCAGATTTTATTTTTTTATTGGTATTCTCACCGACTTGCAGGCAGTCTACTAATTAAACAGTCCTCGTTATATTACATCTAACTAGAGTAGATTAACTAACTGTAAGTGTATTTCATGGTGATTTGGTTAGAGTATCACACCTCAAAGATTAAAATTCTGAGAATATTACTCATAAAAATTAACATACAGTTTAGATAAGTAGGTATACCAAACTAAATAATTGTCACATGGGTAAAAGACATTAATTTTGATCCCCTTTGGAGTAATTCGAAAACAAGGAAGGTCTTATCGATAAACAACTCTGAAACAAGTGCATTCCATGATAAATGCATCAAGAATGCACCCACGCACAAAGAGATAAGAAATCCTCCATGTTGTATACAAAAGTTCATCGACTTTCTAATGTAGACGTTGAGAATTTGTACTAAATCTCATCGACAATTGCAAATAAGTATTGTACCTGACGATTACGTTACCTTTCACCACAGTATTTGGTTTTTCTTGAACAACTTCCCAAATATCTGTTTTTTTAACAATTCACAACACCGCACCCGTTTCACAGCACAGATAAAGATAATTTGATCCATCCTTTTCACACGATACAAAGAATTTTCTTATGAATCTTTAATTAAACTTTGTGCTTTCACATTAGTGCATACTGATAGTGGACAAAAATAAAGATAGTCCCGGTATTATAAAAAATATATTTAAAAATGTTGTAAAACGTGAAAATAAATGATAATTAAATATGTTCAATATAATTGTAGTGTAAAACTGACTTTCTATCCTAGCGCCATCTTAAAGGTAATAGAATAACTTATACAATGAACTTTTCTAATACTAGTGCATAGGTTACTGCGATGCCTGGATTGTTTTATAAAACTAAAATCTAAAATGTAAAACTTGGTGGATATTGGATATTGAATAGAACAATATTATTATTAATAATCTAATAGTGATGCGGGTGGCAAAGTGACTGCGGAGTGTCCCGATAATCCAATAGGTAGGCAGGCAATTCCTCGCACCCAAGCTCCTAGAACAGACAGTTAAACTGGTAAGTGTGTTTTTTAAATTTACTTGCGATTTGAAGTGCTTTCATAATTTAATTTTACACTACGCTTTCATATAGGGTGTGTTTTTTTATTTAATGAAATGTATTTAGGGAAGTAGGTAGTAGAAAATCAGAAAGCTAACAAAAAAGTTCTGACAGTCAGGTTTCAAGCAAATTAAAAAAAAAAACTATGTATGTAGGTGTACCTACAAGTTGTGTTTTAATTCTAAACAGTAAACCCAATGAATTATGAAGCCAGAAAGTAGGCATAAACATTAAGTGTACGAGTACCTATTTAAACGAATAATTTCATTAGGTACTTAGGTAGGTCAATTACATGATTGAAAATATATTTTAATGATCTAAAGGCCGCTTTACAATTCACAATTTTTATTGCGCGCACGCGTATTTATGTCGGTTTGGACAATGTCAACACATTAACACAAATACGCATGCGCGTAATAAAAATTTCTGCAATTTTTCTTGCCGGCAATAAAAATTGCGCACTGTAAAACGGCCTTTATATATAAAAAAAGTCATCAACTCTGGCTATAAACGAAAGAGATGGAAATAGCGGTCATGTCTAAGCTTTTCGGTTATGTCAAACATTTGACAAGTGACTTCACATGTAAAATAACCAATGGCTAAACAGTACAAAAAAAGTTATATTCATAAAATAAAATTTTAACTTTATTTTTTATGGCTCGTTAGAGGCCAAACTTCGAAGAATAGTATTTTAATATGAAAAAATAATCATTGACAATTAACTAAGGTTATAAACTTAAGATTAAGAATAGAAATACGTAATAGACCTAGTCTTCCTAATTCTAGTTTTAAGATCCGGGCTTTCAGACTGCAGCGATTGTTACAATTACCCACCTCTTTGACTGCAAAAGCACTCTGTGCTGCTCAGAGCTCTCCTGTACATGGTGGTGACGCCTCCCGTGATGAATATCTGGGTGCCCAGGTAGGCCACCGAGTGCCCGTGCCGCGGTATGTGCATCTCCGTCAGGTTCTGCCACTCTATTTTGTCGGGGTCCCATGCCTCGATGTTGCCGACGCTGCTGGTGTGCTTGTCCTTTTCGGACGCGCTGCCGGCACCTCCGATGACGTACAGACGGTCGGACATCACGAACATGCAGCCGAAGCACCTCGGGAACGATAGCGGGCACTCGATCTCGGTCCACCTGGACCCCATGGATGAGTCAGTGGCGTAGGTAATGATGGGGCAATGCGAGGAAAATAGGATGCAATTGCATCCTTGCATGACACAGGGTTCTGACAAGTTTGGATACATGTACACGAATTAGGGTTAGGACACGTAATTTCATGATATTTATAGTTTAGTTAGCACGTCAATATTAAAATAATCTGTTACTATAATTTATGATATTTTAACCCTGTGTAACACACTTTTCTGAACTTATGCATTGCTTGTAATCATTAGGGTTCGGAAAATGTAGTATAACGCAGGATCGGCACTGTACAACTCTATGATAATTAAAAGTATAAACAGTATTTTTTTAAGCGCCTTGTAAATTATGTACGCATGTATTTCTTGCCCGTGTCACTGACCGTGCCTAGTGACGCACGCTGGAATCCCCTGGTGCGGGTTCAAGAAATGTTATATACATATTATCCATATAGCGTAGCGAGCATTCCGTTGTCGAAATTTAGTATTGTAAGTTAGCTCGATACGAGCGGACGAACGTTAGAACGCCGAGTTAAAAATAATTTTATGTGTCGTGAGTGGCTAATTAATAAACGTGTATACATACATATTTTGCACCGTGAATGTATTTCTTTTAAAGTTCGTGTACTGTATTTATATATTATCGGATTTTGTTTGGATTTTTGCAAGAATGGCACAGTCTATTTGTGAACAGACTGAAAAAGATGATTGAAAATTTCGAAGATTTTACAATAGACGGATCGCATATTTTATGTATTCCTTGCAATCGTCGATATACATATATTTCGTAGACGCCGCGTGTATGAAAGAGATTTAGATTCGAATAGACATCAACAAAATATTACTGGTAGTGTTGGAAAAGAGGAATTTTGGTTTGATTTGTGCATAATGTTTTGCGCATGTAGCTTTTCGTGGAACGTGGTCATACCTCTAATCCCATAGTCCTCACAGCCAATAAGCCCCAAAGACCCCAATTAACCATATAACCTCAAACCAAAGTTGTGCAGTCATCCAAAACGGGTATTTTAGTATATCCATTCTAAATCTAAATATCCATTTCATATCAAACTTGTACATAATATATTGATACATATAAACCGTGTTCAAGTCGGACTATTATTTACTTTGTTATTATGAGATATACAGTATATACATAAATGGCCAAAAATTGGAAAAATCGCTTCATAAATGGTCGAAAAAGGAGGATTTCTGCCAGGCAAATTCCGAAACTTAAGAGGCAAAGGGATTCACAAGAATCAAGCACTATAATGTCGTAGTGTTATTGTGGGTTAATGGGGTTCTGGCCTTTACTTTGGCTCAGCTACCTAATTCCATGGATGAGTATGAGATTCGGGGTGTCAGTCTCTCGTGCGGCATTTCGAAGTTATTAACTTATAAAATGGGGCTATTGGGTTATTGGTATTAGGGGTCTGGCCTGCAGTTTGCCCTGGTAGAAATGCTCCATTTTTTGGGCATTTATGGATAAAATACCCGTTTTGAATGACTGCACAACTTTGGTTTGAGGTTATATGGTTGATTGTGAGGGCTATGGGATTAGAGGTATGAAGTTATTGAAGTATTGGGTTATGGGCCTATGGGGTTGGGTTCTAGAGTATTTTTTCCGCAGCTTATTGAGAATAAAAATTACTCCTGTCCGAGCCCTGGTAATCATACTTACTGCCCACTCTTGTAATTGTAACTTTCTACCGAATCAAGTAAAACTCTCTTCTTATCCGATCCAGATATTCCTCCAGCCACCCAAATGTAGTTCCTATACTTGGCACACGCCAGCCCTGTTCTACAGTGTCTCATAGGCGCTTGCCCTTCCCACTGGCTCTTTTCTATGTTGTATCTTTCCAGAGACCTTAGAGCGCTATGAGATAAATATTTAATCGAGTTAGTTAAAGAATTAAAGAAAGTTAGTTAAAGTTATGAATTTAGAGATCAAATCAAAATGCGTTTAAAGGTAGACAATTTAAAGACATGACCATTACAGAAATGAAATATGAAGGGAATAAAATGCTGATGGGTTGAAAAACAATTACTCGTATTGTTTCCCTTGTCCACCTATGGCGTATAGGCTGTGGTTACACGCCACCAATCCGAAATTCTTCCTCGGTTGCCTCAGACCAGGTTCGCTGTACCAACATCTCGATACCGGGTCGAAGCTCCACATTGTTTCGACGATTGCCGACGCACCTCGGATCTCATTTTCACGCGGGTCAGCGCCCCCTGAACGTTTATAAAAAGCAATGTTACTACTCAAAAGTTAGTTACTCTCATTTACACGTAGAAAAGAAAGATAAAGAGTTGATAGCATTCAAGTTGGTCAGAAATGTCCATGTTGAATCACCACTGAAATAACGTAAGATAAAAAAGTTTTCAAAGTATGCCGTGGAATCGATCTCGCATTAAATATGGCCATCACTAGGGTCCGGAAAGTGTGCTACAACGCACTATGATAATAATTAAAGTATCAACCGTATTTTTTAAGCGCCTTGTAAATTATGAACGCGTGTATTTCTTGCTCGTGCATACCTATACCACTGACCGCGCCTAGTAACGCGCACTGGAACTCTAATATCCCACTCCGGTGCGGGTGTTTTCAAAACCTGTATGCAGTTTAGTCACGCGGCGTTGGACGATTCCGTAGTATTTTACGTTAACTCGATGTGAGCGATTGGACCAAAGAACGTCAAGTTCAAAATAATTTTATGTGTCGTGAGTGACCCACTAATTGTAAGTGTACATACGTATTTTGCACCGTGTACGTATTTATTTTAGAATTCGGGTAGTGTAGTGTACACATTATCTGATTTTTTGTGGATTTTTGGAAAATGGCAGGAAAATTACGGGGATTTTACAATAGACGAATCACATACTTTATGTATTCCTTGTAGTCGTCGATATGTTTCGTAGACGCCGAGAGTGTGAAAGACATTTGGAATCGAATATCGATCAATAAAATATTACTGGTACGGTTAGAAAAAAGGAATTTTGGTTTGATTTGTGCATAATGTTTTGCGCATATAGTCTTTTGTGGTCGACAATATTCACTTTGGACGTTTTTTTGCCAAATATGTATCCGATTTTCCATTGTCAAGTAGCCATACCTTGCGTAAAACATATTTACAGAAGACATATCAACGTGTCATTGGAAATATCAAAGAAGTAATGCGCAATAAATTTATGTGGTTAACAGTGAACAAAACAACAAATTTTTGCGGTAATAAGGTCGTTAATGTTCAAAAATAATAATATACTGGTGTTAGTAACAACAAACAACTGTGTTCATTCAAAAAAATTAACTAATAAAATAGTAATGAATACAAAAAAAGTGTCAGTGAATACACACAACTGTGCGAAATTCGTGAAAATAATGTGCGTGGTGTGTCGTCCTCTGTTTATGTGAACTACTTCGAATTTGCATTTGCACACTTCAGTAGATGTGGAACGATCTTTTTCCTTCTACGACCATATGGACAGGCTAAATCGCTCACGGTTAACGAGAATATGTGCAGAAAGACTACTGGTTGTGGCAATGACGCTCAAGCAATGAAGACAGTCGGTGTTTCTGAATGACACAAGCGATAAGTATGTACATTGTTAACACATTTTTACTTTCTGGCAATGTCTTTTTGGCCTCTCACATGTCCTTCCGTCAATGACAGGATTCCGAGTCCGACCCTGCGTTGTGGCACACTTTCCTAACCCTATTCATCACGGCAGAACAAGAAAATTTTTCGATCGAAAGTTACTTTAGAAATGGCAGAATGGCCAATGCGTTTTATTCAAAGCAGGAGGTTATAATCGGTGATTCCAAGACATGCTTACGATAGTTTATTATCATACTGAATACTCATCGCGATTTATGGTGTTGAAACTAAATGTTTGTTGCTTCTTCCTTCGTTTTTCTCCCTGCCAGTTCGACACTCACCTACTAGGTAAACCCTCCCCTTGAAGAACTGGACACAATGGTGGTGTCTGGGTTCTGGCAGTTCTCCCACGAATTCCCAGCTATTGCCGTCAGGCACGTAGCGGAAGATATTCTTGGCGGAATTCCTGCCCACTCCGTAGTCGTTGTGGGGGTCCAGCCCGCCGAAGACGAGCACCGTCTCCCGGTCCTTCTGAAAGAGAGAGGTTTCCGACAGCAGCGGTTTCTTGATCGGACTCAGCGCCGTACAGCTGATTTCGTTCCTAAAAGTGAATAATAGTAGGCTTTTAAATATTCATCGTTTTTATTATTTTCAGTAGTTGATTATTTTTTGTTTGTAATTTGCAAATTGTTGCCTAGTTCGAGAATATAATATATGGGACATTCCATGTTAACCAGGACAGTGGTCTGCTCAAAAATAACCGCTGCGGAAAACCGTGAGTTTTTGCTGTCCCAATTGACGTGGAATGGCCCATATACAGGGTGGGCCATTTTAATATCCCCACCGGAGATAGCTATCGTCACCTTGATAGAAACACCATTTTCGACGAATTTCTCTTGATTTTTTTTCAAATCAGAGATCAAAAGTAGGATTTCACGCTTGATAAATCGCTTTGACCTTGAAATAACCTTAAAAAACGGGTTTAACGTCAAGGTCATTGATATCAGGAAGTGACCTTATTCGACCCCGACAACTTTAATCAGAAAAATTTTACTGTTTCCAATCTCTATCCCGAGCTAGCCTTCGTTTTTTAACATTTTCGAAAATTTGACCTTCATTCGACCTTGCCATGACCTTGTTGACAAGTACCATTTTGGACGTAAAATTTCCCGCTCTTTTCAAATCCAGGGTCAAAAGTAGGTGTTCCCATTAAAAAAAAAACACTGACCTTGAAATAACCTTGAAAATCAGGTTCAAGGTCAAAGTTATTGGCACCAGTGCGTGGCCCCCTCTGCCCCCTCCAACTTTTGTCTAAACGTTTTTTTCGTATCTAGCTTAGGTTCTGAGAAATTTCGGTGGTTAGATTAAAATGGCCCACCCTGTATATTGTTTAAATTTCACAGGGATAAACACGTTTTTCTGGCATTGTTGAAAAATATATTTAGAGCACTATTTAATCATATTAAAATCTAATATAGTGCCTGTAAGAAAAATCAAAGTTAACAGAAATAACAGACATATTTTGATAACATCAAAGAAAGCACCTAAAAAAAGTGTATGTAAACAATGTACTCGCCAAAACATCACCAGTGTAGTAATTAAAAAGATATGGGAAATCTTTAAAACGTATCTTCTCAGTTTTTTGGAATCACATACATATGTCGAAAACAATCACAAATAAACTGATTTAAAAAAAAAGTCGAAGCGGTAATAAAATTCTTAATGACTCTCCGTTTAACCATCTTTTTATATCCAACAATAGTCAAGACACTAATGCGTACATCACCAGTTTGGGATAGACTATATTGTATTTACTGTATTTGTGCTTACATGCGAGTTTTAGCGATTGAGTTCTTCGAAGGCGTGAACATTTCCAGAACCTTCCCTTTCTTCAGTTTCACCGGAGGAACGTTCGGTCGGATCTTCTTCCTCACTTCTTGGCGCAGCATTTTCCGCAGTTTTCTCTTCCGGTAGCGCCTGTACGCCCTCTGTATTATAACCGCGGCCTCCAGTCTGCTCATCCATCGTTTCGGTTTCCTCTTCGCCGCCCTCTTCTTCGCGTGGAAGTCCTTCCATTCGTTTGTCTCCAGAGTGGGGAAAATGTTCATCTCTTTCACCTTGACAGATATCGTGAGTGGGTTACTTACGCGTCCTTGAGGTACACCGCATAATAACGCCTTTGTTGTGAGAAGGGTCTAAACTGCCAGATGTGTATAATGTTAAAATATTAGATAATTGCAAAATCATTTGTTGATCATCGATGACCATGGTTGATCATCATTGATGTAACAGAACTGACTAACCGATCAGTTGATGTATAAGTATACTAAAACTACTGGCGTAGAAATTAAGGAATATAAGAAATATTATATGTCCAAATTTTTCGGAGATTTTCAAAAATTAAATACCACTCTAAAAATGAGGGAGAGAATGGGGTGTGTTTTATAGTATAGGGGTGGTCGGGGGTTTGCCAAGTTGGTTGATAGTCACGAATGACGTTAGAGGTTCATAGAACATGATGCAAAAAACTTTTTTGAATTCGAGTAGCTACACCAAACTTATTTAGTTGGCCTAATTCCCCGGCTCACAGACTGGATTGGATTAAATAGAATTTATTAAATTTAAATCGCAAAGAATTAGAAACTCCCATCGGCATAAAGCGTGGGAAATGAGTTCTGTAAAGCCAACAAAAGGTAAGATTTCGACATTGTAAGTGCATTTATTTATTAAAAAAAGGAATTACAAAATTACCTTTCGTTGACTAATACATACAGTGTGTCCCAAAAGTTGGAAACTGGCCCGCAGAGTCAAAACTATTATTATTTTCAAAAAAGTTTCTTACAAAAAACATTCGCATCATATTCCGCCATCGGCCAGTCAAAACGACGTCGACATTCCTCTACAGGGTACATTAGGTTAAATGGCAACACCGCTTAATTCGCGTCAAATCAAAAAAAGTTATTAAGAAAAGTTGTTCAGAATGCCAAAATATGGCGATATACGAAAAATCGACGCGATAGTCAAATGTTTACGAATTAACGCTGCTGGCCCAAAAAGTTGGAAACAGGCCGAGAGGAATGTCGATGTCGTTTTGACTGGCCGATGGCGGAATATGATGCGAATGTTTTTTGTAGGAAACTTTTTTTGGAAAATACCAATAGTTTTGACTGCCTTCCTGTTTCCAACTCTTTGTGCCAGCAGCGTTAATTCGTACACATTTGACTATCATGCCGATTTTTCGTATACCCCCATACTTCGGCATTCTAAACAACTTGTCTTAATAATTTTTTTTGATTAGACGCGAATTAAGCGGTGTTGCCATTTAACCGAAACAGTTTTTTCTGATTTCTGAAACACCCTGTATAGGAATGTCGACGTCGTTTTTACTGACCGATGGTGGTTTATGGTGCGAATGTTTTTTGTTGGAAACTTTTTTTGAAAATACTAATAGTTCTTAGATAGAATAGATTCTGCGGGCCTGTTTCCAACTTTTTGGGACACACTGCATATTTTTTTAATACATAAATATGCACTTACATACGGGGCCTACTTACCGTTTGTTGCTTCATAGTTCTCATTTTGGTCGGATAAACTTATTTTCCTATGCAGTCATTTACTTTCACTAACACTGCTTTTTACAAGCTTTTATTTTTAACTTGCAATGTATGTTTGTTTGTTTGTTTGTTTGTTTGTATGTATGTTCGGGTGAAATCTTTCAACTGAATTTTAAAGTAGTTATCCTCAACCGATTGAGATGAAATTTTGCATACACGCTTAGTTTGGATGACAATGCATGGTTAGCTAAGTTATGTCATTCTAAATTCAAAATGGCGGACGGTCTAAAATGGCGGAATAGTTATTTTTTGCGCACTCCTATGATATGGGTATCAAATGAAAGGGTTTGCTGAGAAGAAATAAGAAAATAAAATGAATTTACTCTAAATCCAATATGGCGGACCGCCCAAGATGGCGGACTAGTTATTTTTTTGTGCACTCCCATGATATGGGTATCAAATGAAAGGGTTTGCTGAGAACAATACGAAAAATAAAATGACCACTCTAAATCCAATATGGCGGACCGCCCAAGATGGCGGACTAGTTATTTTTAAGTACTCCCATAATGTGGGTATCAAATGAAAGGGTTTGCTAAGAATAATATGAATAAACTGACGTCTGCGTTCAACCCTTCGAGGAGATGGTGTACTACTGCCCGTCTAAACAGTAAGACTTAGCGGGGTCGTGACTTAACTAATATCAACCTATACCCTAGGCAAATTCTAGCGGTGGTGAAAAAAAATCAAAATGGCGAAAAACAAGATTGCCACCATACCAATTTTAAAGAGTTATAACTCGGTATAGGTTAGGGATAGTATGAACAGGTTGAGAAACATTTAGATACTAAAACACGACGATAATTAAAAAAATAAATTAATAATAATTTTTTTTTTAAAAACAAGCTCTTATTTAAATGCTCTAAAAAGAAGAAAATAAACTTTAAATTGAATCAAACCGATCAATTTATTACATTACACAATTTATATGATATAAAAGCTTGTCACGAGATTTACTTGTGTAGATAAACAATAATGTAATAATCTACACAAATAAATCTCGTGACAAGCTTTTATACCATATAAACTGTGTAATGTAATAAATTGATGGGTTTGATTCAATTTAAAGTTTATTTTCTTCTTTTTAAAGCATTTAAATAAAAGCTTGTTTAAAAAAAAATGTTATTATTAATTTTTAATAAGGAAACTCACATTAGACTTTAGACTCTTTATATGAAAACCCTTTTATAATATACAAATATATAACATACGGTACAGTGTATATATACATTCTCAAGTCCTCTAGGCAATCACTAAAATTTCCAGGCCATTAAAAATCACGATATTACCCTATTGACTTTCTTCTGCTGGCTACAACTAGTACTTACTTTCTTTTTCGACAAGAACTCTTCCATGGTGGGCACACGCGGCGAATTCTTTTCCGATTGCAGGAACTGGTTGCGTTTGGCAAAGTCTTTGGGCTCGTACCTCGGCTCGGCCAGCATCTTGGGCTTGTTCTTCTCGATCAGCTGATTCCGCCTGTACTGGTCCAGGTATATCAGGAACTCCCTGTAGGTGAAGTAGGTCTTGTCCGAGCCGCTCCAGTTCCGCGGCGGCGGCTCCTGCAGACCCAAGACCGCGTTCCAGTGCTGGAAGTCGTCGTTCTCCTGGCCGTACCAGTACTTGATGATGACGTAGCTGGAATAAAAGACGCACCGTATTAATATTAGTCCAGTAGTAGTCCGGTCAAAGTGCGCGTAATTGTTTAAAACATACTTAAAAATGACACCTGAAACTTCCTCATCATTCCGGTGCCTGGAAAAAAATTTATTCGAGGTCAAAGGTCAAAAATCTCAAAAAAAATTGTTTTTTCGCGATTTTCAGCAAAACGGTAAGTTTTATCATAAAATTATTTCAGACAAAAATTGTAGATCATAAAATTCTCTATAAAAAATGTCCCAATACTTTTTTTTCTTAGAGCCACCGTTTCTGAGATATAACGAGTCAAATAATTGTAAAATTTGTAAACGACATAATACGCACACGTTTCCACGCCACCTATGAGGTAGTGTACTTAGCGCGTTTTTTTTTTAACGTGGTTTCCCCCTATTTCACATGTCTGTTGTGATTCTGTTTAATTGAAAACTCGCATAATAAAATATATTAGGAAGGGTTGGAAATGATAAAAGCGATTGAAATTAAAAAAATGTAGAAATTTATTCATCTGATTCATAACCTTCAAATACTTCTTCTTGTTGTTCTTCTTGATCTTCTTCTTCTTCTTGATCTTCGTCTTGTTCGTTTTCTTCATCCTGGGTGTAAGTAAATTGCGTCAATAGCGATGTATCGCATGTTTCCTCGTTGGTATCAAACGAATCATCCACTATTGGTGATTCAGCATTAGAACATGACTGGCCTTGACAATGTGTACATGCCAGAGAACACAACAGTTCAACTTTTTTACAACCACATTTAGCGCTGCATCCCTTTTTACAGTTGCAAAAAATTGTGTTCAGCAGTTTTTCCGGCGCAGGTGGGAGTAAATTCTCAATAGGTTCTAATGTATTGTTGACCAACTTCCAATCCCAGTCTTTTGGGTCTAGCTGATAACCAAGCCACACTTGAACTTGGTAATATACCCGGAAAAGATGTTGATGAGCAGCAACTGAGGTTGGAGGAAGACAACCTAATTGCACCTGTTTCTTATTTTTAGTGTTTTTAACGAAACATGCATATCGATACTTATCTAAGCAGGTGGTTTTTTTCGGAGCTTTGTACATAGAAAGAAGAAACCGAATCCCGTTCGTGATAATTTCTTGTTGAGTCGAATTACTTTTTTTGAAGACTTCAGCACATTGAACTAAATCTTGTTTTTCAAACATTTTAAAGACTGTTGCTTTACCCCTCCTGTAAAATGCAGACGTCGTATCACAGCCAGTTATTGCGTGTAAAAATAGTACATGATTTTGACTCTTTGCAAAAGTAGATAAACTTTTTGACGAATATATTTCCGTTTGATTTTGAGCTTTTCCTGGCTTTAAAAAGAAAATAGTTTACATTTTAAAACATTTTAAAACATTTTTATTATAAATTAGATTTCATTCTACCTAATATTCTCATAGTTATACTTATGTATACCGATTGAAAAATATTTTTAGTTATATTAAGCTTCAGAGATGTATCTACGTGGCGTACTTATGCATATTATGTCGTTTACAAATTGTACAATTGAGGCGTTCTTTGCAAAAACCCCATATGTCAATTTTTTAGAGAATTTGAGCTACTCCACCTATGGGCTTATTGACTAATTATCTACGTCCCTTGCGTGAGAAAATTCTGCCAAAAACCCCAGTAGTCTAAAA
Organism: Aromia moschata; assembly: GCA_029963805.1. Classification (NCBI taxonomy): domain Eukaryota; kingdom Metazoa; phylum Arthropoda; class Insecta; order Coleoptera; family Cerambycidae; genus Aromia; species Aromia moschata. The sequence goes on along the minus strand of JAPWTK010000423.1, from coordinate 188,812 downwards.
TATAAGCGGTTAAAATATCGGAGATTCCGCATAAACCCCATATGTCAACAGTACTTTGCAGCAAAAACCACAGATGTCAGTGACTAATAGTATTTTTGCGGGAAACCTTATTGCTGAACTGTCAGGTATTATTTATAGGTTAGAGTCTTAAATATTAACGTTCAGTTGTATGATTTTGCTACAAGAGCAAACGCTACGAACTATTGAGAATGAGTAATAATACAAAAAATAGTGAATTCGAGCGACAAGATCCAAGTGAAAATATGCCATTGAAAAAGAAAAGGAAGGTTTTGAAGCGTACAGAGGTAAAACACGCAAGAGTTAAGGGACAGGAGTACGTAAACTATAAAGGAATAGAAAAGCCACAAGCACGACTGGGACCAAATTGCAAGTAGGTCAAGAAGTTGAATCTAGAGTTTGTTTAAAATATCTAAGTTTTCACTTTTTAGTTGTTACCGGTTCAAGTGTTATTCCAAAATTTCGGACGAGGAGAAATCTCGAATTTTTGACCACTTCTATGATTTGGAAAGTAAAAATGAGCAAGATAGTTATTTGGCAGGTAAAATTGATTGTTTGAATAAATAATTATTAGGATATTTATCAAATACTAAATTAATTCCAGGATTGATATCATATCACATTCCAAAACAGAGAAGGAGCCGAAAGAACATTGAACAAAGAGATGTAGTATTGGCTGAATCAGAAAATGGAGGAGCAAGTCAAAATGATGCGCCACAAGTACTTAGACAACAACACGCTGCTTCATATTGTTATAAAATAAGGTTGGGAAAAGAGAGGAACCAGTGTGTGTAAAGGCCTTTTTGCGGTTTCCATGGAATTACCTATGAGAGGGTTCGAAGGCTACAGAAACATGTTTTTAATACTGGGGTGGCACCAAAGGATAAACGAGGCATGCATTTGAATAGGCCTAATAAAACTACAGAAAATACACTGATTTTGATAAAGAACCACATAAAGTCATTCAAAAACCGGCAGTCCCATTATTCAAGGAGAAAAAAATCCAAATACCTACTATCTTCCTGAAACACTATCTGTGAAGAAAATGTTCAAGATATTCGTAGAAGAACATCCCAGTATCAAAAACTTCCTATAAAGTATATTGGAAAATATTCCATACTGATTTCAATCTTAAATTTGGCTTACCTAGAAGTGACACATGTGGTACTTGCGACCGTTATCAAAGTAAATTAGCAAGTTGTAATGATCCAGAAGAAGTCCGAAAAATAAATATTGAAAGAGAACTTCACTTGATGAAGGCTGACAAGTTCTATGAATTAAAAAGAAAAATATAAACTAAGAGCACGCTCTGATCCAGAAAACTTTACTTGCTTGTCATTTGACTATATGCAGAATCTTCCGGTGCCCCATATTCGAACCAATGCAGTTTTCTATGCCAGGCAGTTATGGTTATATGTTTTTGGTGTGCACAATGATGGAAATAATACTGCAACCATGTTCTCTTACGATGAAACCATTGGAAGGAAAGGACAGAATGAAGTAGCTTCATTATTGTTTCAATATTTACGCTCCAATGATGTGACAACAAAAAAATCTTATCTTAATAAGCGACGGATGTGCCGGACAAAACAAGAACTATGTTCTCATGAAATTTTTGTATCTGCTTGTCCATGGCTTACACATGTTCGAAAATATTACACATGTGTTTCCTATACGCGGTCATTCTTTTCTGAGTTGTGACCAAGACTTTTCAATAATAGAAAAGCATAAGAAACGTATAACTGTGGAAATGCCTGAAGAATGGAACAACCTCATCAAAAATGCTAGGAACAAACCATCACCTTTTTACCGTGACTGATGTTGATCAATCTATGATATTCAACATTGCAGAAGCAGTTACCTCATCCTTTCTCAAATCAGCTCGTCCACCTGTAAATATCAAAACAGCGCGTATGTTGAGATACTCCCCTCAATGAACCTGGGGTTGTTTTAGTGAGGCAGACTTATACAGGCACCTGGGAAAAATCACTTGTAAGGAATAAGTGCGGTTTACCCAAAGAATTTGAATTTAGACCCCTGTATGATGCTCATTTGGATGTTCCTCAGGGAAAAAATGGAGAATCTCAAAGATTTGACCCAATATTTGAAAAAAGCAGAAGCCAAGGATTTTTACAACAGTCTATTCTCTGCATCGGGTCAGTCTGGGAAGATTAGCGATTTAGACGAAGATGATGACAGTAGCGGTATGAGTGATGAAAACTAGACGACAATCTCCCAATATTTGTTACAGTTTGCAAATAAAAAAGGGTTGATTTTAAATAAAAAATATTATTTTTCCTATGAAACGATTACCAAATTCATGCAAAAACCCCATATGTCGAATTAAAAAAAGACCATTACAAAAAAACCAAAAGAAAAAAATAATATCATTCATATTGTCAAATATGTCTAATTATCTAAATGACAACTCTTCAAAATAAAAGCGTTCGTGAGCCAACTATTAAACAAATGAATAACTTTTTTTCGTTTTCTCAAAAGTTGTATTCAATGACAAATGGGGTTTTTGCAAAGAACGCCTCAATTATTTGACTCGTTATATCTCAGAAACGGTGGTTTTAAGAAAAAAAGTATTGGTACATTTTTTATATAGAATTTTATGATCTACAATTTGTATCTGAGATAATTTTATGATAAAACTTACCGTTTTGCTGAAAATCGCGAAAAACCAATTTTTTTCAAGATTTTTGACCTTTGACCTCGAATAAATTTTTTTCCAGGCACCGGAATGATGAGGAACTTTCAGATGTTATTTTTAAGTATGTTTTAAACAATTACACGCACTTTCAGCTTGCTGTAAATTTATTTACCTTTACTCTTCTTTTTTTGGTCTAATTTGACCGGATTATAGGCAGGGAGCTGAAATCATCAAAAAAGCGTTCTTAAAACATATAGGGCTAGTTTTGACGGTTCCTCATGTATTTTTTTGCGTAGAACACAATACGCGGGGTCCGTAGAGCTGAAACCGTCCGCTAATTTTTTTAAATTAATAATTTGTGAAAAAAAAACGTCTTTTTTTCACATTTCCGCTTATATCTCCGTTCCATGACATATTTTATATAGCATATGCATTTAAGAAGTTGTAGCCTATTGAATTTCCACAATTTTAAGCCCAACCTGAAGTCTCCAAGTGCTATTGTTAACTTGCAAATGACTGCTCAAGTTGAAAAAGTGCTTTTTTTCCCATTTATTTACCTCAAAAAGTAGGAAGACTATGATCATGAAATTTCTTGGAGGGACTTCTGTTTGTAGTATGAAGTTACAAAAAATATTTCAGCTCGATCCGTTAATCACTTTTCGAGTATTTAACGATTGATTTTTTTTGCAAGCCTTAATTAACAATGACGCCATTTCTTTGTTTATTGTCCGATATTGACCGGGTTGGGCTAGAAAAATCATAAAAAGTTCGCGAGACTTTTTTGAGAATTTGAAAAATATTAATTTGGGCCAGTTTTATAACGTTTTTTGAAAACGAATAGCATTTAATATTGCCTAAAATAATGACAGTATCAAAATCTGGGGAAACACGTCAATTTACATATCAAGGGGGACAAGGCTTTTTGAGGCATTTGTTGTCGTATTACTTTCACCTACCCCCTAAACCCCAGGACACCTACCCCTAAAATTTTAAATGGCAACCCCTATTTATTATGCCATTTTTGAGTTTCTTGAACAATTCTAATACCCCTTATTTAATTCAAGTATTTAATTTCTGATTTTTTTATTTAAAAATGATCCCACTTTTACAAAAAATTGTCAAGAATAAAAAGTTCTTAAAATCACTCAAAGAATGCACTGGAATTTTTCAAAATTTTTTGAGCAACTTTTTGGATTTTGCAAATAGTCAATTTTTGCAAAATTTTTTGTAAAAGTGCATCATTTTCCAATAAAAAAAATCGGAAATTAAATACATTCTACACATTCATGAGGTTAACTACCAATTTTTGACAAAAAAAGAAATATGGCTTATCTAGAATTGTAAGAAACTCAAAAATGGCAAAAGAAATAGGGGTTGCCATTTAAAATTTTAGGGTTAGGTGCCCTGGGGGTTAGGGGGTTGAAAGTAATACGACAACAAATGCCTCATAAGTTGTCCCCTTGATATGTAAATTGACGTGTTTCGCCAAATGTTGATACTGTCATTAGTTTAGGCAATATTATATGCTGTTCGTTTTCAAATTGACACCGTGTATATTGTTTAGCGTTGCCGCTTTGAAATTCTCGGAATTGTGACTATAACATCTTGAAAGTACGCTTCAAGATGCGTATTTAAAAACAATGGGAGTCAAGATATTATAGTCACAATTCCGAAAATTTCGAGGTGGCAACGCTAAAATAATATAATATATACGTCGCGTCAAAAAAGGTAGTCGCGTAGAAAACGTTATAAAACTGGCCCAAATCAATATTTTTCAAAATCTAAAAAAGTCTCGCAAACTTGAAGAGATTTATGATTTTTCTAGCCCAACCCTGTCAATATCGTACAATAAACAAAGATACTCGTATGGCGTCATTGTTAATTAAGGCTTGCAAAAAAATTCGATCGTTAATTACTCGAAAAGTTATTAACGGATCGAGCTGAAATTTGTTTTGTCATACTACAAATATCAGTCCCTCCAAGATCATAGTCGCCCTACTTTCGAAGTAAAAAAATAGTTAAAGAAAAGCACCTTTTCAACTTCAGCAGTCATTTGCAAGTTAACAATTTGCACTTGGAGACTTCGGGTTGGGCTTAAAATTTTGGAAATTCAATTCAAAAAATTCAAGTAAAAAAAGACGTTTTTTTTTTCACAAATTGTTAATTTAAAAAATTAGTGGACGGTTTCAGCTCTACGGACCCCTCGCATTGTGTTCTACGCAAAAAAAAACACAGGTAACCGTCAAAACTAGCCCTATATGTTTCAAGAACACATAAAAGTCCCTGCCTACTGGACTGTATTCAAGTGTTGGTTTTCTTTTTCGAAAACTTACGCCAGACCGTCGTCGATCATCTTGCATATCTTTGGATCCTTTGCCAAGTCCATGAAATCGGGATTTTCCGGGTTCCGCTTGATGTCGACCAACTGCCACGGAGCTATATTACCGAACCGAACGCAGTCCAGAATTTCGTATTTATGTTTATCTCTGTTCGTCCAGTCGTGCTTCAGCCATCTCACAGCGGACATAAAAATCTCCATTTCGCTGAAAATGTCAGAGTAATTCTAAACATCCAAAAAAAAAGTCATCAAATCTGGCTATGAACGAGAGAGATGGAACGAAACGAAACTTTGTTGTTGTCAAACTTGTTTGAAGTGGCTGTCAGAATTGTAAAATATATAACAATCAAATTCAATTTTAATGAAGATCAGAAGCGTGTTTCACTTAAAATTTATTTTTTGGAAATGGCAGTAGAATCAAGAAGAGAGCGACAGATCCAGTATCCAAGTTATTTACAGCTCTATCCATATCGTCTGCAATCCATGACATTCTCAGAGCAGAAGAACCTCTAAGACCACAGTTCTGCCTATGGTTTATTAATAATTTTAACAACAACGATTTCTTCGAAATATTTTTTTTTTACTGATGAGGCTCGGTTCCATATTTCTGGTTATGTCAACTTCCACAATATGAGATTTTGGAGTGTAGACAACCTTCACTTTTACGAGGCGCGTTCATAAACTAAGGGCCGTTTGCTTATATATAAATATTGGCGCTTCGAAGCACAGTTTTACTACTGCAGCGCCATCTACTGACTCATTGCGAAGCTACAGCGTCATTTGTTTTGATTCTGAAGTCGTATTGTTGTCCGTGAATGCAAAGAACAATGACCGCGAAAATCGTTGATCCCGCCGCCAACTGTGAAGTGCGTTCTGTGATTCGTTTCTTATGTGCAAAAGGATCGTCAGCTGCTGAAATTCATCGGAGTTATGCCTGATTTACGGACCTACAGTTATGAGTGAAGGAAAGGTTAGACAATGGTGCCGTGATTTTAAAAATGGCCGAACAAATGTCCATGATGAACAGCGGAGTGGCAGGCCCAGCATCCAGACCGATGAAATCGTTTCACAAGTGGACCAAACACTGCGATTTGATCGTCGATTGACGATTAGTGGCCTGGCTAACAAATTTCCTCAACTTGGACGCACTACTGTTTACAATATTGTCACAGAAAACCTCGCATACCGCAAATTGTGTGCAAGGTGGGTACCAAAAATGTTCACCGACCACCACAAAGAGCAAAGAATGTCTAGTGGACGAAAGTTTTTGGCCCGTTGTCAACAAGATGGAGATGATTTGTTTTCTCACATTGTTACTGGGGACGAGACGTGGGTATCCTACGCCAACCCAGAAACAAAACTGCAATCGATGCAGTGGCGACACTCATCTTCACCAAAACCGAAAAAGTTTAAGCAAACTCAGTACACAAGTCGAAAATTGATGACTACAGTTTTTTGGGACAAAGACGGTGTTCTTATGGTTGATTTCATGGAACGTGGGACAACAATTACAGCTGACGTGTACTGCGAAACGCTCAAAAAATTGAGACGTGCGATCCAAAACAAACGCCGCGGGAAACTGTCATCTGGCATAATCCTCCTCCACGATAACGCGCGTCCTCACACTGCTGCCAAAACCAATGAGAAAATTCAAGATTTTCGTTGGGAACTTTTTGACCACCCACCGTACAGTCCCGACCTTGCACCTAGCGACTAATTCCTCTTCTTGCATTTTAAACAGTGGCTCGGTGGACAACGTTTTGAAACCGAAGAGGGACTCAAAAACGCCGTTGTCAACTGGTTCAACTCTCAGGCGGCAAGCTTCTATGCAGAGGGGTTAAAGAAGCTGGTGCAGCGGTACGAAAAATGCTTAGAAGTGAACGGCGATTATGTAGAGAAGTAAAGTAAGATTGTACCTAACTAAATATGACAATAAAATTTGTTTCTTATGAGTACATTTTTTTCTGTGACCAAACGGCCCTTACTTTATGAACGCGCCTCGTATATTGAAACTACACTCACGAAAAATGGAGTGTGGGCAGCTGTGAGCAGGAGGAGGATTGTTGTTGAGCGAAGGGGAAAGGCCGCATGGTGGGGAACTTTCTCAATTCGAACGCACGAAAGCAGTCGAGAGTTCCCCCACCATGCGGCCTTTCCCCTTCGCTCGAGCGCTCGAAACGCAAAACAGCCTGGTTTTCAATGTTCTTTTTGAGATACTTCCTCAAATTTGACAAACTTGGTCCATTGCATGATTGTAGAGCACCTCTTCATGAACCAAATGCACTTTTGGTTTTGGTTCCACTACAAACCGATTTGATCCAAAACTAGTGCACTCAAATTGCACTATTTTTTATCTAATTATCAATTTTTTTTAACGCTTGAGGAATTTTTTGAAAAAAATGTTCTCTTGAATGAGATGAAGCTTTTTATTTCTGTTTTTATATACTCGGTAAAAGTACCCATCACATAATGTTACATCCTTGAAAATTCAATAAGGTTGCAAACTTAAAATTAAGAATAGAAACACGTCTTTTTTTTGCTCGGCCATCTTTGACTTTTTTTTTTGGATGATATAAAAATATAGATATTTACACTGTAAATAAGAGTCAGTTTAAATTTAGTTCCTTTAGAGGTAACGCATTAACGGAATTATAGAGTGGCCGCGGTTAGGACCCCCGAGGTATACCGTACCAGTTGACGCAAATGTAATTTGATTTGAGCATGGTCTTCACGTCCTCCACTTCAAGCTCTAGCCAGTTCTGCGAACTGACTAGCATGAGGAAGAATCCTTGTATCCTCGGCAACATCAGCTCCCTGACCTCGGGCAGTTCCTTCTCTTTGGCGTCCATGTACAGCAAGAAGGCGGTGTCTTCGTTGAAGACGTCGGAATGGTCGATGAACGCCCAACATTGCTCCACCAGGTCTGAGAATAGAAACCGACAGTGGTTGCTTCGCAACTGACGTGTCGTTAGTGGCGTTTACCTTTAATTTTTAAGTATTTCGCAGAGTTGAATATGTCGAGGACATTTTCCCTGTTCAGCTCCTTGTATGAGGGTTCGCCCGTGATCATCCACTCGTAGATGAAGGCGAACGCCGACGCGCTGCATCTGTCCTAGAAACGAGTTTAAAAAAAAATAGAATTAAATAACTACGAGGCAAAATTAATAAGCCATTATTTTAAAGCCTAGTCTTTGTTGGAAACCCCTTTAATCCAGGCAATATAGCAGAAAAGTGCTCAGTTTTTAAAAAGAGTCCTGAATAAGGTTTTTCGGCGCGATAATTAGGTAAAAAATAATAGAAATTGATTGTGTATGTTTTGGATAAAATCGGTATGTAGGAACCTTAGTAAAAAAATCGATAAAAGCGCCGAAAACCTTTTTTTTTGCGGATTAAGGGACGAAAAATATTTTTTTTCGTAAAACAAAAAATAGCACGTTGTAGCGTTGTTGAAAAAAATGAAAAAAAATTAGTTTTTGGTGATCAAAATCGGTTCAAGTTTTTGCACAAAAAAATAAAAAACCGATGAAAAATGTCCATTTTTTTGAAATCGAATTACAAATGTTCTAATGGTCACAGAAACTGCAGTAAAAATTTCATGCAAAAATAATAAGAACTTTTTGCATAAATCGAAAAAAACTAAAAAAAAGGTATTTACGAAAAAACGGCTTGAACAAGCCGAAAAATGGTCGTAAAGCATTTTTTCCTGGGCTTAAATTACTCGTCATTATATTCTCTACAAATCCATTATCGTAACTTATGGGAGAGGTTCATTCAGTCGGCTGAAAAACGCGCTTGAAAATCAAGCGTCGCGTTGCTTCCAGCGCTCGGGTAAGCGAGTGAATGGGAAGTGGACGCGTGGTGGGGGGAACCCTCTGCCGCCGCAGACGCGCTGACAGAAGTCTGCAGCGGGAGAGGCTTCCCCCACCACGCGTCCATTCGCTTACCCGAGCGCTCGAAGCAACGCAACGCATGATTTTCAAACGCGTTTTTCAGCCGATTGAATGAACCTCTCCCACAAGTCACGATAATGGATTTGTAGGGAATTTAATGACGAGTGATTTAAGCCCAGGAAAAATGCTCTACGACCATTTTTCGGCTTGTTCAAGCCGTTTTTCGAAAATACCTTTTTTTTAGTTTTTTTCGATTTGCAAAAAGTTCTTGTTATTTTTGCATGAAATTTTTACTGTAGATAGGCACGACCAAAAGCTACAATTTAAGCCTAAGTTTCTGCGACCATTAGAACCCTTGTAATTCGATTTCAAAAAATGGACATTTTTCATCGGTTTTTATTTTTTTTGTGCAAAAAACTTCTGAACCGATATTGATCACCAAAAACTCGTTTATTTTTTTATTTTTTCAAGCGCTACAACGTGCTATTTTTTGTTTTACGAAAAAAAATTATTTTTGATCCCTTAGTCCGCAAAAAAAAACGATTTTCGGCACTTGTATCGATTTTTTTCCTAAGGTTCCTACCTACCCATTTTATTCAAAACGTACACAATCAATTTCTACTATTTTTTTTACCTATTTATCGCGCCGAGAAACTTTATTCAGGACTCTTTTCAAAAAATAAACTATCTAGCCTGAATTACTTGTTCATTATGATGGTGGACATACCGAAGGTAGTTCTACTTTCTTGACCGCTATGTAGGCGTCAAAGAGTTCGGAATAGCATTGGAGGACTATAAGATGGCAGTTGAATTCCTCGTTGTCGATATAAACCTTGCAATCGGCATTTCTAAAAACGAACATACATGGCATACATAAAGAACATATACAGGGTGTCTCAAAAAGTAACGTCGAGCCGAATGAGGGGTTACAGACTAGGTGATGAGACACTCATGATCTACAAACTAGGTCATGAGTGTCATGACTCATGACATAACTAGTCACGTGGCAAAAATAATGTAGATAAAATTGTTTTGTTTCTCGGAATAGTTTCTTTTTGTAAAAAATTTTAAAAATCGCTTCCCTAAAAATTCCCTTGAATAAACTGTAATAGTTTATAACACCAGTCGCGGTACTTAAAAAATTAGAAATTCATTTTTAAGGTTATGGTGATCATTGCCCAACTTTCACTATTCAACCTTTATAAAAAAATGCACTACGTTGAATCTATAACTGTCATCAAGAATTGGAGCATCTAATGCAAATTCCAAAATAGTGACAGATTGAAAAAATACTCTTCAACTACAGCGAGTCACCAATTTTGAAATAAATTGCCTATGTAAGAAATTCAGTATGTTGTTTATTTTTTTCTGTTTCTTGTATGAAAACTGTGTGAGGTTATTGAAACAGTGTGCGATCTAAACGGAGTAGTGAAACGTACTGACCAAGGAATGAGACCAGTTGTGTCATGTCATGATGCTCCATCAAGCCACTTTCGTCTTTACGTTTAATTTTCGGGACACTGTATACATATAGAGTTTAAGGAGATAGGAATAGTGCCTAGAATACCTGGTGACATGTTTCTCTAACACCTCAATGCGACGTATTCATTTGATATGAATGATTTCAGTGTGTGTAATCAAATTTGCCTACTTACGTATAGTTAGTAATTCTGGAATAGAGTTCCAGGTAGAGATTCTTCTTCTCTGGGAGAACGACCTTTTGCCAAGTTATTTCGTCTGTTCCGTTGTATCCTAACCTGGAAAAGTAAGTAATTTCAAGATATTTCGTGTTTTGCTTAAATAAAAAGATACCGACCTTCCAAGATTTAATTCTGGATCCAAAATTTCAGATGTCTGCTTACTTTCATATTCCGATGACTCCTTGTTGCCACTACGAATGGGCGTGTTCCCTATCAAGGTTCCTAGACTCGAGAATCCTGCCTAAGAAAACGATATCACGTATATTGTTTTCCTGATTTCTTTCTGTTCTATTTTATTTTGTTTCTATAGAGCAGTTAACGTGTCTTTAAAGTTTTTGTGTTTACGAGGTGTGGTTATAAATAACCGAACTGATGCTGCTACCAGCGCGCTGCGAGCGTGTCTGGACAAACCAGTGGGTCGCTCAGTTTGACTGTAGCAGTCATTTGAATTAGTCGACGCATCAGTGATGCGTCGAAAAAATGTTCAGATGGAGCAACGGGTTAATCTCAACTTTCTTGTTAAACTTTTCTTGGGGAAAACTTTTACAGAAGCTTATGCAATGTTAAAAGAAGTGTACGAGAACGAATGTTTCTCCCGTTTTTTAATGGTTTAAACGTTTAAAGAGGGACGTGAGACGACCGAAGATGACACGCACCCCGGACGGCCCTCAACGTCAAAAACGGACGAAAATATTGAAAAAACCGGTAAATTAATCCGCGAAGATCGTCGTCTAAGCATCCGAGGGCTTACTGCAATAACAGGAATCGACAAAAAATGTGCTCGCCAGATTTTGCATGAATCGTTCAACATGCGCAAAGTTTGCGCAAAAATGGTGCCAAAACTCCTCACTCCCGATCAAAAGGAATCAAGAATGAGCATTTGCGCTGACATTTAAACAACATTGACACTGATCCAGGCTTGTTTGACACGGTGATTTCTTGTGATGAAAGTATGGAAGCTGTTAAAGCAAAAGCGACGGAGGTTCTGAACCAGCTGACAGAAGCGGACTTCTAGCACTGCTTTCAACAATGGAAAAGTCGTACGGAGCGGTATAGAGATCGCCAAGGGGAGTACATTGAAGGCGAAAAAGTTGCTACTGTAACTGGTAACGAATAAAAAGTGTTATGACAGCAGTTCGGTTATTTACGAAGGAGTACCCAAAAATAACCGAAACAGCATTGCCGTGGGCGGAGCTAGTGTAGCACGCATTTCTGCCGCTAGGCGTGTATAGCGCAACTCATTGCCAGTTGTCGCCTGTGTTGTCGACCTGACTTGTTCTGTTCATCTGCAGTGATTGTTTTTGCTCGTGTTTCGCAAAGCTAGCGCTGTTTTGTTCGTGTTTCGTTTTTTATGATGGCAAGTTTAAGTGAACAACGTGCAGCTATGAAATTTTGTTTTCTACTCGGTAAAAATGCTGCTGAAACTGTTTTAATGTTGAAAACAGCTTACAAAGATGACGCTATGGGAAAAACTCAAGCGTACGAGTGGTTTTCTCGGTTTAGAAATGGCGACATGTCGATTGATGACAAACCTCGTTCTGGACGTCCGTCAACTGCCCGAAACGACGAGAATGTTAAAAAATCCGAGAAATTGTGCTCACAGACCGTCGACAGACAATTGATCAACTGTCAGAGATTAGTGGGTTATCTTGGAGCTCGGTTCAGCGAATTTTAACCGAAGATTTGGGAATGAAAAGGGTTGCTGCCAAGTTTGTTTCTCGGACCCTCGCTGTTCGCCAGTTTTTGACTAAAAATGGTATAGTTCCGCTGCCGCACGCACCTTTCTCGCATGAAAAGGGGCATGAAAGGACGCCGATTTGACAACATTGAAGAGGTCAAGAAAAAAAACAGGGAGGAGCTGTCAGCCACCGATGGGACAAATATATTAGTTGTAATGGAGAGTATTTTGAAGGGGATAAGGTTGTTTTGTCAAAAATTTGAAAATATATAGCTGTAAAAAAATAATTCCGAATATTTTTGGGTACCCCCTCGTAATAGCCACACCTCGTATATATAAAATGTCTTATAAGTCTCAATTTCAGATTACGGCAAAACAATAATATAACTTTTTTTCCAAAAGGGAAAATTGAAACAATACCTGACTCATGATGGTGTCCATGGCAGACGTCTTCGAAAAATCCGTATCATGTGCCATTTTTCCTTTCGTTTCCGGGTGTATGTTAACTTTCGTGTTTTTGGGATCGGCCACGAGAACGCTTAATTTATTAGAAGAAAAAACTACCTGAAAATCAGATATCGTCGTGAAAATCTTCGCTGCGTTCGTCATGGGAAAAATTACTTGTGATGATTCAACTTTGAGGTTTCCGCTGGGGGTGAGTTTGAACGGGAATTGGCCGCTTTCTACTTTGGTGGTCCGCGAGCTAGATTAAACTCTGTTTATGAAAGAGGTTAGTTGCTTTCCGTCTCAAGAATGTCATTGATATGTTGACTAGTTGCTATGCAAAAAAAAAATTTGGTGATGAAAATCGGCACTGGCCATTTCATGGTAGAAAAATGGAGGATTCCATTAAAACAACTGAAGATGACACCAAGATTCGAAACGTTGGTCCAAATGATTTTTCCCCAGATCGTAATAAAGTGATTTAAACAAAATTAGTCCAATTGTTGGCGATAAGCAAGATACAGGATGTCAAAGTTTTAATTTAGTTTTCTTCAATTTTCCTCTATAATTTCTCTAAATATTTTCTTTATTTTGGATTTGCGAAAAAAAAGGTCATTCTTCATAAAAACTCCTGCTTATGCTCAAACTACCAAAACAAAGATTGGATTATAAGATTTTTAAGATAAGAGTGGTCAAACATTTAAACAATATGAAAAAGTACCTAAAGTAAAAAACATTTATTTTTTTGAAATATAGCCAAAGATATTAACCCCTTAACGCCCACAGGACAGAATCTCGACATTGAAGTTCGAGTTGATGCCGTTCATGAATTTGAGAAAAACAAAGTTCCAAACTACCTTTTTTGAATGTTTTTGAGGGTGCTCTTTCAAATGGTGATGGTTAAAAAAATTCTTAAAAAAATATTTAACCATGGAAAAATTAAAATTAATAATTAAAGCCTATAGTTTTCGAAGAAAAAATTTTAAAACTTCAAATTACATGAACTAGAAAGCGTTAGTGTATGTACTTAAAAAGGAGCCTACATTTCTTGTCTTGTTCTTGTATCAAAAATTTTCTAAAAACAAAAATATCTTAGAATTGGTCAAAGAATGTTATCAAATTTTTTCAGATTTTTTGATGACGTTTTTAAAAATTTAGATTTCACGATTTTTCAAAAAATCGAAAATAGTTTCGGAACATACTGAAAAAAAATTAAGAGTATTCTTTAGCCAATTATAAAACATTTTGTTCTTAGAAAATTTTTGATAAAGTCTATCGTTTTCGAGAAAAAAATTCGTAGAGTTTTGAAAAAAAAATTTCAATTAGGCCGCCATTTTGTTTTAGTAACAATTTTTTAGACCTAGGAATAGTTAGTACTATTTATTTTAAGTTTAGACATCGAGGCCACGATCTGAATAGGTTTAAGTCATAAAAAAAAAATGAAAAGGGAACGAAAAATCATTAAAAAAAATGCAAGCGAAAAATGTTTGAATTAATTTTTAACCATCACCATTTGAAAGAGTACTTTTTCAAATTTTTCAAATCTTTGACCACTGTATAAAAAACTGACAATCTAATCTTTATTTTAGTAGTTTGAGCATAACCAGGAGTTTTTATGAACAGTGACATTTCTTCGTAAACCCAAAATTAAATTGACGGTAATTTAACATAAGTTTTTCCACATAGTAAACTAAAATAATCCGACAAAAACATATAGGGAGTGTTCCCTTAATGGTAGTAGTAGTTTTAAAGACTTCTGACCTTCCAAAGTATTTTTTCTTTCACTCTTACAAAGCACAAAAGTGCCAATATCTTACTATATTTTGCATGACAACCAAATTAAAATACAGTGAGTTATTCTTTATGATCACATAAGTATTTATGTTCAGTTTCAACTTATGTGTCCTGATTCCAGGAACAAAATGTACGAAAAATGTATGGAAGTATAACACTATTCACCATCAAAGGAGCACAATTATTGCTAGAGCACCATTACTAGACTTATAGACGAGGAAATTTAGCATTCCACCTCCAAAATTTCCGCAGTAAGATGGATTTTGACGTAATTAGGCTTGTTGAATTCCTTGTAAAATGTAGAAAAAATACATTTTTACTCAATCATAATTCGAAAAAATCATAATTCGAGAATACATTATCGAAACGGGCTGAATTTGATTACTCGGGGGTTTTTGGGGTCGCCGATCACGATTCTGATGTCAGCAATTGACCCCGATGAACCTGAGGACCCGGAACCCTGGTCACCAGGCCCATCCCCGAGGTTTTCCCTCGAATTCGGCCTGAAACTAAACGAATATGGTTGCTCGGGGGTTTTTGGGGTCGCTGATCATGAATACGTTGTTACTTTTTTTGCCCGTTACACCTGGAGGACCAGCAACCCTGGTCGCCAAGCCCATCCCCGAGGTTTTCCCTAGAATTCGACTTGAATCTAAACGAAAATGGTCACTCGGGGGTTTTTGGGGTCGCTGATCACGAATCTGATGTCAGAAATTGACCCCGATGAACCTGGGAACCCGGAACCCTGGTCACCAGGCACATCCCCGAGGTTTTCCCTCGAATTCGGCCTGAAACTAAACGAAAATGATTACTCGGGGGTTTTTGGGGTCGCTGATCATGAATACGTTGTTAGATTTGTTGTCATGAATACGTTGTTACACCTGGAGGACCAGAAACCCTGGTCGCTAGGTCCATTCGCTTCGAAATTCTCGGAATTGTGACTATAATATCTTGAAAGTACGCTTCAAGACGCGTATTTAAAAAAAATGGGCGCCAAGGGTTCAAAATCCATCTTACTGCGGAAATTTTGGAGGTTTGGCTCTTTTTTGTGCTAAATTTCCTCGTCTATTATTTTTTGCCCTTACTCGTATTTTGACATTCTATCCTCGGACACGACGTCTATGATGTGCGTCCGGGTCTTCTTCTTGCTGGGAAAAAGAAAATCCTTTCGGTTTATTGGCTCCGTGGAGACAAGTTCCGGTTTTCTTTCTTTGGAGTACAACAAGATAAGGTTCTCCGAAGGTATCGTAGACGTGCTGGGGAGAAAATTACCATAACCTAGAAAAGAAAAAGGGAATTATTTTCGTTTAATGCCAAACCCTGTTTATAAAAATACTATTGGAACTTTTAGGCGATAGTATACCTTTTGGAAGTTTTGTGAGGTTAGGTACAAGTGTCCTGGACCTTTCTAGGGGATGACGATGATGCTGGAAGATAAAGTGGTTGTAGAATGGAAAATTAGTTAATAGGAGATGGTCGTACTCTTGACAAAAACGAGTCACCAGAGCCTCTTTCGGAATATTTAAGTGTCGGCGATCGAATTGGACTTCTGTCTTTCTTATCTTCGATATCCTCAGCAGAAGAAAAATTGAGCCTGTGGCATAGGGGACATTCATATTAACAAAACTGGCACTGATTGTGAGAGAAGAGAAAATAAAAGGATCTCATCATATGTTGATTTTAAGTACATACATATGTGTATAAAATTTAATACAATTACATATACATATTGAAATTTATTTCTGTTACTGATAAGAACTAAAATTCGTAAAATTTGGTTTCAAAACTACGTATAGTCATGATTCTAGAACTTTAAGAATGTATGCATTTTTAACTGTTATTATTTGGACATGTTGACAGTCTCTTAATATAATTTATTGCTCCCTTTCATACTATACTGTTTGTGATCTATTCCGATAAAGAGTTAAAAAAAAAGGTGCAATACTTACTTTAAATTTAACAAATCTAGATTCCCCAAACAATACGAGTCACTGTCTTCGGTTTTCTTCAAATTTCCCTTAAACGTCAAAAAGAGACATTTTATTATGCGCCTTTAAGAAATTCGGCCGGTATTTTGTTCCCTCACCTCCTCGCTGTTGAACGGGCTCTTTACCATTATACGGTGACGGCACCAACTGGAATTTTCTATCGACTTGGGATTCTGTGCACTGTATCTTCCTTGAGATTTACAAAAAAATTATTCGCGAAACAACAGAAGCCAGTTGTCATAAACATGTCAGTAAGCGAGTTTTAAGGTAGCACGCTAACGGGCTTAGAGTTTCGTTAGACGTCTAATGTCTATGTCAAAAAGTAATATGATATGCACTCCAAAAGAAGGATGCATTGGATTGGATTTTGGTAATGGTAATGGTCAAGGGTATTAGGTAGATGTTCAAAGGGTATTAATAGACGAGGAAATTTAGCATTCCACCTCTAAAATTTCCGCAGTAAGATGGATTTTGACGTAATTAGGCTCGTTGGATTCCTTGTAAAATTTAGATAAAATGTTACCTATTTTTGTCATATACAAATCAGAAACTGCATTACTGCACCTAAAAAATGCATTTTTTGGGGTGCAATTTTTCCAGCCAATTAAAGAAAAATAATAATTCGAGAATACATTGTCGAAACGCGGTTTTTGGGGTCGTTGTTCACGAATCTGATGTCAGAAATTGACCCCGATGAACTTGGGGACCAGGAACCCTGGTCACTAAGCCCACCCCGAGGTTTTCTCTCGAATTCGACCTGAAACTAAACGAAAATGTTTACTCGGGGGTTTTTGGGGTCGCTGATCATGAATAATTTGTTATTTTTGTTGTCCGTTACACCTGGTGGACCAGGAACCTTGGTCGCCAGGCCCATCCCCGAGGTTTTCCCTCGAATTCGGCCTGAAACTAAACGAAAATGGTTACTCGGGGGTTTTTGGGGTCGCTGATCATGAATAATTTGTTAAATTTGTTGTCCGTTACACCTGGAGGACCAGGAGCCTTGGTCGCCAGGCCCATCCCCGAGGTTTTCCCTCGAGTTCGACCTGAAACCCCCCGAGTGATCATTTTCATTTAGATTCAGGTCGAATTCGAGGGAAAACCTCGGGGATGGGCCTGGCGACCAAGGCTCCTGGTCCTCCAGGTGTAACGGACAACAAATTTAACAAATTATTCATGATCAGCGACCCCAAAAACCCCCGAGTAACCAAATTCAGCCCGTTTCGACAATGTATTCTCGAATTATGATTTTTTCTTTAATTGGCTGGAAAAATTGCACTCCAAAAAATGCATTTTTTAGGTTCAGTAATGCAGTTTCTGATTTGTATATGACAAAAATAGGTAACATTTTTTCTAAATTTTATAAGGAATTCAACGAGCCTAATTACGTCAAAATCCATCTCACTGCGGAAATTTTGGAGGTTTGGCTCTGTTTTGTACTAAATTTCCTCGACTATAACAAAAATTAATAAATACATTACATTTTTGAGTGTGTATTTAGAAATTTTTGGAAACCCGTTTTTATTTTCCATTCATATTATTATGACAGAATAAACCATCATCAATTTAATTTTTGTAAATATGGCTTTGATTTTTTTTTTATCGAATTCTCATAACCTTTTTTATTCTGAATTCACCCATATTACATACCTATGTACATATTAGAGATAGCACTAAAATATCAAAGACAGAGTCTGACAGTGAGATTGTTTATATGTACCTATAATGAATAACTCATGAAAAAGTACATACTTTCAATTAAAACTAGTAAAACATGAGAATATAAGTTTACCTGAAGAGTATGCAATCCGTGTAACGATACGATACTCAAAACTGCCTACTTTTACCGGGATCATATTCGGGCGTATAGGGACTGTAATGAATTAGTTCTATGTCGCTCAGTCGCTATTTGACCGGCTGCGGAGCGCTCCAAGATATGATGTTTTTTTACAAAACTGGCGATTTCGTCGTTGAGATGATGTACTTATTTGTAGTTTTTTATGCTGATTTATAAACTGCAGCGATCCGCATTTGCATATAGATTCTTGAGAATATACCGGACTTAAAAGTGTTTCGGAGCATGATATATTGTATAGCGGGCGAAAAACATTTAAGAAGGTGGCACAAACAGAAGTGTTGTATTGATCATGTAAGAAGCATACCACGTAAAACAATGCAATAACAGCGTGGCATTCCGAAATCGAAATTTTTGTTTTTATTTGTCTATATTTTTTTAAATATAGGTTTTAATCTTCTCCTGAAGATGCCAACATCGTTGGCGAAACGCGCGTTGAGAAAAGTATAGTAGTTCGGTATTTCGTGGAAAACATCCAGTTTTTTGTTTCTACGCCGAAGGTTCCAGTACCCACTTCAGGATTTATTTGACTGATTGCTGTCTTTACTATTAACTATCGGCAACAGTTAGATCATCGCCAAAACGAAGAAATGTATATTATTTTACAATATATTGTAAAAAATACTAAATTTTTAAATACATTTTAAAAACGTATATTGATTCGTAACCTGTATTGATTTCAGTATTCCTTTTTCCCTCTTCAGTTACAGGTTGTCCAAAACAAAAAGTTCTCAAGTTTTAAAAGCTGTTACAAATTGTTACTTGCGTAAAAACTGCTACGTACCACAAAGGAATTTACCTAGCACAGTGTATATCTTCGAAATTTGTACTAAAGGTTAAAAATGTATGATCAATAGTGAAAAATAAATAACGTCTATGGTTTTTAAACATATCTTTTTGTATACCGCGATATATATAAACCGCGACTCTTAGATATATTCCCAACGATTCACACCACCCTTTGCAACATAAAATGGCAAGTTTTAATTTTTTAATTCACCGTTTGTTAAATTTCCCCCTTAGTAAAGAGAGGTTTGAACATGAGAAAAAATTAATTAAGAATATAGCTAAGAATAACGGTTACTCAGTCCATTTAATAGATAAGCTGATAAAGAAGCATACATTTAAGAGAACCCTGTACAATTCCACGACTTTTCGTAGAGATACTGACAATTCGAATTTTGTTTCGTTACCATATGAACCTAAATTCACCCGCGGACTAGATGAAATTTTAAAAAATATTAATATCCATTTGGTTTATAATTCTAAAAATAAACTACAGACGCTTTTGGGTAACCCCAAAGACAAAATCGACAATAACGAAAAGTTAGGAATATACGAAATTGTTGTAAAGATTGTAATCAAAAGTATATTGGGCAAACAAAAAGATCTATTTTTACTCATTTGAAATATGGCAGAATGGAAACATATGGAAACGGAAAAATATTGTGTTGCCCAACACGCTTTTGACAACAACCATAGGACAGACATAAATAATTTAAAATTAATTAGAAATGTAACAAACAGTAGACAGTTGGACGCTTTTGAAAGTTTAGAAATCATTAATTGTAACAGTAGTATGAATAAGGACAATGGTTCGATACCCACCAGTCCACTGTTTGCTCTGATAAACAAAGACATATGTTACGGTTCAGTGAACCGTGGCAACAAATTAAGTATAAATAGTGCAAGTGTGTAGGTTAGAATTTAGTTTTAATCTTCTCCTGAACATGCCAACTTAGTTGGCGAAACGCGCGTCGAGAAAAGTACAGTACTTCGGTGTTTCGTGGAAAACGTCCAGTGTTTTGTTTCTACGCCGAAGGTTCCAGTACCCACTCCAGCAGTGTAATTAGTTGTTGATATACAAGTAATGATAACATAGGCCCACAAAAAAAGTGTCTGGTTCTGGGATGGAGACTAACTTTTTCCCATGTGTTTTGTGCCGCTGAATCCGAATTCGTCATAAAAAATAGGGGTTTCGCAGCTAATTTTGAAGATAACCTCAAAAAACTGTCGAAAACGACGTGTTTCTGTGGTAAATGCTCGAGAAGAACAAAAAAAATATTTGCTTCACATCAAAAACACTTTGTTTCTACATATTTTGGCCTGCTGAATCCGAATTTGCTATGAAAAAAGAGGTTTGACCAACGGATTTTGGAGATAACCTCAAAAAACTGCTGAAAACGACGTTTTTTGTAATGAAAACTTGAAAGAAATGGGAATTTGATTCGCGTCACATAAAAAATACCGTATCTATGTATCTTAATTTTTTAAACCCAAATGTGTTATGAAAAATTTGGTTTAACAAGTGAATTTCAAAGATCATCCTCAAGAATATGTAAAAATTGCGTTTTTAACGGTAAAATCTTGAATAACGTGGATTGAATCAGTCTAAAATCAAGACTAAGTGGAAACTCTTTAGTAATCACATGAACATACTTGCATTTGACTTTCTGGAATTCAGACTACGAGTTCTCGAACATTAGATTTTTGAGCAGTTTTTTTGAGGTCCATATCCAAAATCCGTTGGTCAAACCTCTTTTTTCAGATTCGGAGCAAATTCGGATTCAGCAGGCCAAAATACGTAGAAACAAAGGGTTTTTGATGTGAAGCAAATATTTTTTTTTTGTTCTTCTCAAGCTTTTACCACCGAAACACGTCGTTTTCGACAGTTTTTTGAGGTTATCTTCAAAAGTAGCTGCGGAACCCCTATTTTTTTATGATGAATTCGGATTCAGCGGCATAAAATATATAAGAAAAAGTTAGTCTCCGTCCCAGAACCAGACACTTTTTTTTTGTGGGCCTGTGTAATTTATTAATTTACTCCTTTTGGTTTCAGGAAAATTGCTTCCAATATAACTCGTCGATTTTTTGTCGAGTTGGCCGTTTGTGCGTCAGGCCAGAGCCAACTTATAACTTCTCCGGGCGCGCGTATTCGCACAGCCGCCCCTATTTTTTTTCTTATTTATACGTAAGACACAAAAGCCTGTTATCTCACGAGAAATTCGTAGTTGAATGGGGCCCGAGTGGAGCATCGCACAAAGCGCACACAAACGGCGGCGACGTTCACTTGTCATACGCTCAACTTACAGATTTTGCACCTCCTCCTTCCTGTCCTTTGTACCCCTGGAATTGCCGGGAGGCCTCTAAAGAAGTACGTTAGCCTTTCTCCGGTCCCGCAGCGACAGTGTATTCAAATGCGGGGGAATCCTAACGAATTTTCGCTTTTTTATTTACATAAATCGCGGCAGATCGAACGGATATGTCCCGATTGCTCTTTTGTGGTATTCTATGCCTTACGTGTCCTTCGGAAGGGGTGAGTTTTTGGAGTGAGTGGAATATCGAAACTTGTTTTGATGGATAGTGGGTTTTGAAAAGGATTAGGAACGGAGGTTCTAGTCTGAATTAAAATCCGGTATTTTTGGTTAAATATCACTGAGCAAATATAGCAGAGGCTCTTGAATGTTTTATATTTACACATTTCAGAACTTCAGGAAGGAGTACAAGTAATAAAAATCGCCTACATACGATTTTTATTTTATTTTTAAATTTTCTCACCTTTAATCGATTTTAGTTGTACCTAAATTTTGCCAACTTGTGCCAAACTTGTCCAAACTTTGGTTACTATGTACAGGATGTTTTATAAGTGACCCCATTTATTTTTTTAATTTTATATCGATTTTAAAAAAAAGTAAAAAAAACTGGGTCTGACGGTTTTTTAATATACGAGGTGTGGCTATTAAATAACCGAACTGATGCTGCGATTAGCGCGTCGCGACAAGTTTGAACAGAATTGTGTCCGGTGACACTTTCCCCACCTTTTCGCTGGACAAGCCAGTGGGTCGCTCAGTTTGACTTAGTCGTTTGAATTAGTCTACGCACCAGTGACACGCCGATGGAGCAACGGGTTAACCTCTGGGCCCCTGACCGTCAGACGGTCAATCAACATTATTACATCGACGTTCTGATGGTCCTTCGTGAGTGTGTGAGAAGACGAAGACCCGATTTGTGAAAGACCAAATCGTGGAAGATTCACCGAGACAATGCACCGGCTCATTCTGCTTTGTTTGTGAAGGCGTTTTTTTGCAAAATACGGCATTACTGTGTTGGAACATCCACAATACTCGCCCGACCTTGCCCCCTGTGACTTTTTTTTTATTACCAAGGTCAAATCGGCGCTGAAGGGGACAAGATTCGAAAGTGTGGAAGCAGGTAAAGCAAAAGCGACGAAGGTTTTGAACCAGCTGACAGAAGCGGACTTCCAGCACTGCTTTCAACAGTGGAAAAGCCGTATGGAGCGATGTAGAGATCGCCAAGGGGGAGTACATTGAAGGCGAAAAAGTTGCTACTGTAATTGGTAACGAATAAAAAGTGTTGTGACAGCAGTTCGGTTATTTAATAGCCACACCTCGTACGTATTTAGATGTGATCTACATATATACTTCAATATACATTGACATACACGGTGTCAATTTGAAAACGAACAGAATTTAAGATTGCCTAAATTAATGACAGTATCAAAATTTGGCGAAACACGTCAATTTACATATCAAGGGAGACAACTTTTGAGGCATTTGTTGTATAACTTTCAACCTCCCTAACCCCCAGGGCACCTACTCCTAAAATTTTAAATGGCAACCCCTATTTTTTGCCATTTTTTGAGTTTCTTGTACAATTCTAGATGTCCCATATTTATTTTTTGTCAAAAATTGGTAGTTAACCTCATGAATGTGTAGAATGTAGGTTTAATTTCTGAATTTTTTATTTAAAAATGATGCACTTTTACAAAAAAAATGTCAAGAATAAATAATTCTTAAAAACACCCAAAGAATGCAGTCGAATTTTTTTCATTTTTGAGCAACTTTTTTGGATTTTGCAAATAGTCAATTATTGCAAAATTTTTAAGAACTTTTTATTGACAATTTTTTTGTAAAAGTGCATCATTTTTAAATAATAAATTCAGAAATTAAATACATTCCACACATTCATGAGATTAACCACCAATTTTTGACAAAAAATTTTGACAAAAAAAGAAATATGGCTTATCTAGGGGAAATATCTAAAATTGTACAAGAAACTCAAAAATGGCAAAAGAAATAGGGGTTGCCATTTAAAATTTTAGGGGTAGGTGCCCTGGGGGTTAGGGGGGTTGAAAGTAATACGACAACAAATGCCTGAAAAGTTGTCCCCTTTGATATGTAAATTGACGTGTTTCGCCAAATTTTGGGCAATATCATTAGTTTGGGCAATATTAAATGCTATTCGTTTTCCAATTGACACCGTGTATATCAATGTATACATCAACATGCAGACAACCAACAGACGGACGTATAGACGGACAGGCAGACAGACAGAGAAATTAATTTTAGTAAAACTCTAGTGTAGAATTCAAATTTAATTTAATTTTGTCGCGGTTATAGAAGATGAAAGGGAAAAAACTCCGAAATGGTGAATAATACAATTATATTATTTGGTTTAAAATTTCATCGACACCATATCACATTTCACGTTTCAGTTTGAACTACCTGTATTAGAAGCGGCAGTATTGAAGGTAAAGGCTTTCGGTAACCCCATTACAAAAGAAAAACGGCGAGAGGAATCGGAGATTTAACCCAAAATTCCTATAGGTCAGGTGTTTACCTTGCTCAATACCTTCACTATCTTTATAGAGGTCGAAGGAAATCAGTTTTTTGGTGGAAATATAATATGTTGTAATAAGAGAAATTTCAAGCAATTACGTGCACCCTTTTACTTTTACTGTCACATCAAGAGGTGGACGTATAGTATCTGTGTTTTTTTTTTAATATTAAATTTATTAATTTGCTCTACAGAAAAGTTATATTCCCATTGTGTACATTTATGTAAAATTGTGTTAGTGGGATGATACACTCACTTTTTGAAAGTTGCTTAAATTTTGATAATGTTTGTACTACAGTATTTTTTCTGCTGCTGCAGATTTTTGCAGCTAGTTCGGATCTGTAGGCCAACATTATTTAGAAGCCACGGTTTTAACGCAATCCGAAGAAAACCTTCTTCCTCTCCCGCTCCACGGGCTCGGAATTTTTTTTTTCGGTTAAACGATCATATAAGCAGATAGCCTGTTTATTCAGCTTCAATTTCCATTTTTTAATTGTTTGCTACGTCCATTTGTCGCGGAGATATCCGAAATTGAACGAAAAAAGGACCCTTTTGTCTTCAACCATCGATATCTTAGCAACCAATGATCGTACAGGGAATTTAAGGGCAGTTTCGGAAACTGGAATAAATCTGCTATAAAATCTTGTCAAGACATTTATAAAAAAAATTCAACCCTTAATATCGACTTGAAAAAAGTTGAAAAAAAGTGACTTTTTCCCTTGTTTTGGTAAATCGACTGCATCTTAGCAAATATTGATGGGGAGACTAGGACTTATAGGAATTTTTACACCTCAATGAACCCCCAATAACCCTATAAATTTGCAGATCGATCCATCGAGCGGTTTTTCCGGGCCGACTATGCAGTTTTAAAAAAATTAAAGGAGCAAGATTTTTTATTTTTAAACATTGTGTAATCTTCATAAAAATGGAAAAACCGTTTTTTTTTTTCATTTTTTCTCAATTCTGCATCGGCCACTTGGTAAATTTGAAAAAAATTCGAAAATTTTCAAAAAAAATTTTTTTTTAATGAAATGCTGAAGTTTTTTTCGCAAAAAAATTAAAAGCGTACCACGTGGAGGTAGCCCGGTCGGATTTACGCTTCTTTTGTGCATACGCACATGTATGTATGTATGTGTGTGTGTGGTTTTTTCTAAAGAAATAAGACCCCGTGGTGCATCAATTCCATAGTATTTTGTGACTCCTACACTCCATGGCCTACAGATCCGAAAACTAGAGTCTTGGAGTTCCAAAACCGTTTTTTTAAATTCGCGATACGACCATTTTTCACTTAGATACACTACATTACTCAGATAGATTTTTTTTTACTCCCTTAATTTTTGTGATTAGATTATTTTACATTCTTCTTCCCTTCTCTAAAACCTTACGGTCTGTTGGTAAAACCGAGCTCGTATTTGAATTCAACACTTTACAAAAACCAAGAAAAAAAAAAAAATTAGGGAGCGACAACAAATTTCAAAATGCACAACAGTATAATTTCACCCTTTCAGGGGCAGTTTTACTCGTTTTTTTTTTCATATTTCTGACACCCTTTACCCTATTTATAGGTACAAAAGTATTTTTTAGACTCTTGGGTACCTAATTTATGAAATTTTGGGGTAAAATTTCACTGAATGGTTTTTTTTACTGAAAAATCAGTTTCTCTGTAACGCATATGGCTACAGCTACATTTTTTTACGTATTCGCCATTATAGGTTTATATTTTTTCTCAAAATTTTTCGTTGCTCAGTTTGTTCAAAAAAAATCTTAAAATTGCAAAAATCTCAAAATTTTCGAGTTTTTGTATTTTTTAAAAATCTTTTTTTTTTATTATTTATTTATAATTACTATGATTTATAACCGTTCACATTAAAATGTTTATTTAATTCCATAATGAAATAAAATATATTGATGTTAAAATTGTAATAACTGTTTATAAAAACTATATGACTTGTATCACGTTAGATATAAATATGTTGGTGCTGTCACAAGCACAAGAGCTGCAGTATTTTTTATTATTATTTTTTTTTTATTATTTTTAAATTATTTTCATCACATTATTTCCTGTCAAAATTTTGAGGTGTCTAACAGCAATAACTTTTATATTAGTGAAAAGCTGGTACAGTCGCAAGTAATAGATCTTAGTTGAAAATAAAATGTTCCTATTTTTTGTTGTTTGAAAACTTGTTTACTATCATTAGAGCAGCAGTTTTCATATTTCAAATTAATCAAGGATTTTAGATTATGGATTTTGAATTTTGAATTTTGAAAATCTGACTTCGGATTCGTAATCAGCGACCCCAAAAACCGATGTAAAACAAGTTTGGTCCTGATCCATTATTTTTTGAAAATATTGTCCGCCATATTGAATTTTGAAAATCTGACTTCGGATTCGTAATCAGCGACCCCAAAAACCCAGGTAGTCACTCTTATTTTTATAATAAGTGTTAAGGAAAAATGTGCCCCGGAAAGGGTTAAACAAACTATTTTTATATGGCGATTTCAAATAAAAAAAATACCGAAAGAAGGGAAATAACAACTGTTTCATTTCCCATTTTTAGACAGGTTTTTCCTTTATTAATATATTGTTATTTTCTCATCTTCCGACGCTACTGTATTTCTTATAAAAAGTCCCTGCAAGCTATAAGTTACAGCGTAAGAAAGACACCTACGAAGGGACATGTGCACATATTTCACACGCGACCGAATAAAAATGTCCATTGTCGCTCACTTAATATAACCCAAAAAGGCACCCATTTACACAAATAAAGGTCCCAAAACGCTGCCCTTTCAAATTCCCCTCCAGCGACGCGTTTTCAAACACCGAAACTCTCCATCCACTTAGCGACGGCGAACAATCTCGACAGAGACTATTAATTCCTGTAAAGGACCATATTTTAAAGCAATTTGACCATATTAAAAGCGACTGATTTCTGTTTTGTCGACTTCGGAACATCTGGCAGCAAGTCATATATCACTTCGCCGGGTCTAAACGATGAAAAAGCTCTTGCTAATTGTTCGGAACCCGATCGGTCGTCGGTCGGAACGGTTAGAGGGTCCCCGCTTCTTCGATGGCCTCTTCTGATTTTCGTTCACGCAACCGTGCGCTTGGAACAGCGAGGGTACGGCATAGGCGGCTCGTGGGGAGACAGCGAAGAGTCGAAGCCAAAAAGCCATCCAAAAACAAAAAACGTCATGAAAGTTGACCAAGGAAAAAAGGACGTATTTCTATCCTTAATATCATAACAATGAATTGTCAAAGCCAAATAAAGAAAAAATAGGACACTATTAAAGAAAGCGTTGACCGCCGATTTGAGCTCTTTGAGCCAGTAAAATCACAGTCTGCGTTTTCAAGTTAATTATACGATTTTCGAAAAAATTGCCTATATAATCAATTGTTTCCCGAGCTCCAGCTTGTTGAATAAAGCCTTAACCTTAGTACATCTCCGCATTCAGTGTTCCGTTAAAAAAATAAGTTTAACAATCCTCTTTCTGCTTACAGCTGATCACACTCCAATTTTTGCGAGTGTAGTGGAGTTTCAATATAAAATTGAGAGTTGTCTGTTCTCCAAGGTATCATTTCTGAAAGTTGATGGAACCAAGCCTCATCATTAAAAAAAAACTTTCGACGACGTCATTGTTAAAATCGTTAATAATATAATCCATTGGCCTACAATCGCGTTACAAATATAAGGGGCACCTACACAGCAGTTTTCATTACAGGCTCTCACATATTACAGTCGTCCCATCATAAAATAAATCTTCGAAATCACCGATGAATGAATTCACTTTGTCAGCAAACGGTAGTTTTTAAGGCGTTTGCGCGCATAACATTTTATTATTAATGTAATTCCGATGTCGAGGACATAAACACCTCGAACACACTAATAATAATGTTAGAGTCTGCCAGACGGTCAGGCGAGACGACTGAAGTCGATTACCTGCCCACCGCACGCCGCTGTATTGCGGCAGGATCGGCCAACCCTACTCATAAATAATCTTGCTCACACTTTTCAATGGTAAAATGCTCCGTTTTGACTGACGTCCACACCTAACTCACTCTATCACTTTCCAACCAGCGATAGGTGTGTCGTGATTAAATTTTAGTACAATCAGGAGATTACGAGGTGTGTAAATTAAGTAATGAAACTGGCAACGTAGTGCCCGATCTAGCAACACTGCGGAGACGGAACTTGGAAGGGGGTAGGTTAACATGTAATGCACCTTCAGTACAAGTTTGGACTTGTCAGAGTCATTTGTTTGTTCTTTGTGACTGTTTTCGTAAACCGGTTTTTTCTAGTGCGTTTTAAAAATGAGTGACATTAATTTTGAGCAACGGTGTGCTCAGGTTTTGCTTCAGACACAGCGCAACGGATACTTTTGCAAAACTTCAACAAGCCTACGGAGACAGTTTTTTTTCAAGAGCACAGGTTTTTCGGTGGTTTAAGGCATTCTCAGAAGGAAGAGAGTCGATTGAAGATGAACCACGCAGCGGAAGGCCTTCAGGATCTTGTGCCTTCAGATCATCGGTTGACGACAAGAATAATCAGGGAAGAGTTACATTTGAATCACACCACTGTTCATCAAATTGTGACTAATGAATTGGGGACGAAAAAATCCGCAAAAATGGTTCCAAAAAACCTTTCGCAGGAACAAAAGGACATCAGGAGAGAAATTTTAGATTACTGGTGATGAGACTTGGGTGTTTGAGTACCCGAAAACCACGCGCCAAAGCATGGAATGGCACACTTTAAGCTCTCCAAGACCCAAAAAAGCAAAAATCAGCAAGTCGAACATGCATGCTGATTTGCTTTTTTGATAGCCAGAGGATTGTCCACAAAGAGTTTGTACCTACAGGCCAAACAGTAAATCAACATTTTACAGAGAGGTTCTTGAGAAACTTCGAAAAAGGGTCACGCGTGTGAGACTAAACATCAAGAACAACTGGATGTTGCATCACAACGATGCGCCTTATCATACAGCCATTTCAGTAAACGAGTTTTTACAAGTAAAAACATTCCTGTGGCTCCTCAGCCTCCTTATTCGCTTGACTTGAGTCCTTGTGACTTTTTTCTCTTCCCGAGATTGAAAAACCACCTCAAGGGACATCATTTAGGGGCCATAGAAAACATTCAAACGGCTGTAACCGACCAGCTGAAGGCTATTCCAGTATATGAGTTCCAGCACTGCTATGAGGAATGGAAGAACCATCTCCGCGGCTTCCCAAGGAAGTTATTTTGAAGGAGACATTACTGAATTGTAATTCAATTCTAATAATGAAATGAAAAAAAACATTACTTAATTTACACACCTCGTATGTTCTTTCGATTCCGCAACTATGGGACAGGAGAATCATCTTAGAACAAAGGCGGGGTGTTTAAAATATACTCAATACTCAACATTTTATACCACTGAAACTATGATATCTGACTCGCATATTTGACTGGAAATATTCGTTTTTTTTATATATATTAATATAGGAATAGTTTAAAATTGTTACATTATTCTGTCAACCTCCTTCTTGCATGAAACTTGGAAATGTAGTATTAAAAATATGTGCTTGTATTACTTCCACAACCAAGTAGCGGAGTGAAAATATCTGCTCAAAGATCAACATTTTATATTTAAGCAAAAGCTTTCTGACTGTCGGTCTGTTTGTCAATTTGTTTCATCTTGGTTCCCCTGTTTCATGCTTATTCCGAAAGAGCACTACTGAATTCACAAATTACGCTCAAATCTACTAATGAGAAATTGTTGACTAATATTTTTATCTGTTTATTATTAGTTTACATATTGTCAACACCCCTATAACTTCTCTTCTATTTCTAGTCTTAAGTATGTAAATCTTCCCGCGAAAAGAATAACACCAGATTCGTCGTCCTTGATGTAATACATAAAAGGATGATTCGCATTGAAAGTCTGGGATGGTTCTACACTCGCCTTCGAAATAACCACTAAAAAAGAAATATTATTTACGTTACTTTCGCGTCACAAGTAAATTGATAAGAGTAACTTTAATCGCGCACAAAAAATAATTCATTTTTTACATCACTTTATAATAAATCAATTTTTTTAAATTATTATTTTTTTTAAATTGCTAGTAGAGATTGAAAATGACGATTTTGGTTTCATTAATAGTTAAATATACTATGGATGTCATATACACAGTATCAAAATTTGGCATGCACACAAGTAAATCTCGTGACAAGCTTTTATATCATATATATCATATAAATTGTGTAATGTAATAAATTGATGGGTTTGATTCAATTTAAAATTTATTTTCTTTCTTTATTTTGGAGCATTTAAATAAAAGCTTGTTTTAAAAAAAATATTATTAATTTATTTTGTACATTATATAAAAAGAGTATGTCTATAATGAATGTTTATTGAGATATATTTTATCAATATAAAGTTTTCTGTATAATTTCAGGTCTTTTAAAAGTGCCATATTTTTATCTTCCTTTCACTATTTATTTGTGAACCTTCCAGCGAAAAGGATAACGTCAGATTCAGCGTCCTTAATGTAATACATAAAGGGATGGTCTGCGTTAAAGGGGAATACTGGAGGCCCTAAAATGATTGACGTTGGTTGGACAGACACTGCGAAGAAGAAAAATTACCCATTAAATAAATGGCAACGTAAATTGTCAAAAAAGAATATCTGAATATTTTGATATTGAGCGGCTAAAGCTTACTAAACATATGTTGGATACTAGTTTTTAAAAAACGAGGTGTCTATTGCAATTGAAATTATCCTTCTGACTCACCTGACGTCGCTGCCGCTGCCTCTGTACCACTTTCTGTGACGTTTATGAAAGCTTTTTGCTGAACTTTGCTTATGTGGAGATCAGTTTTATTCGATATACCGGAGAAATTCGCCGACGAAGAAAATGGAGTTTCAACGCCCAACTAAAAAACCCAACAAAAAAAACAATTATGATTCGCGTTCATCACGCAGAACGGTCACTGATCGATCATAAGATATCAAATATAAATATACGATATAGGTTAGGTTAGGTTAGGTAGGTTAGGTTAGGTTAGGTTAGGTAAACTACCGATCATTGATTGAACGTGACTATTACAAGCTTCATATAAAAAATTTGGATGAATTCCCTCCAAGCAGCAGCTTTGTTAGAGATCCCAAAAAAAAAGAGATAAAAAACTGATTTTTCTGTTCAACTAGGGAGGGCTGAAATTTCGAAAAAAATCGATTTTCTGTTTTTTGCATATTTCGATACTGTGATCCTCTAGGAATATCTTCCCGTTTGTTTTTTTTGAAAAGTCCTGACTGAACGGTCTGAGCATTATTCTAATTTCTAAGGTTCTCTATGCAATATAGAGAGTAGAATTAAGTTTAAATTTGGAACGACACACTAAAGACGACCTAATAATAAAGTCGAAACGTTTCTGTTTCCGTTTCCGTACGACTGTTCTAACACAAATATTGTACCGAAACTTTGAATGCGATTTTCTCGAAAGTACATTTTTTGATGATTTTACCACGATATCTCGAGAACCGCGAAATATATCAACTTGAAATTGATACAGGAGTTGTAAAACACTAAGACGCATAAATTATACCTAAAATCAGATTGAAAAAAATATTGCTACATTTTATAATAACAAATAACTCGAATTTTTCCAAATTTTTTGTTTTCTGGACGCCATTTTGTTAATTTTATTTTTGTTTTCAATTGTTTAGGTACAATCAATAGAGGGAAGCCTAAGGAGAAGAAATATTTTTAGAATTTGCCAAAACCTTTATCCGTTCGACTGGAATCGTGATAAAACCGTGGATTCGACAGTTTTCCTTATTACATTGGGACGCCGATATTATTGTTCTGGGAACAACATTCAATGAATTTTCTCATTTTATAATGTTATAATTAATACCCTTAACAAGAAACAAGTTTTATATTTATTTGCGGCCTTGTTATAAACCATTAAACACGAGCCAATTTTTGCATTTTCAACCCTCCCTAGCCCCCTTAAGTTTTATCAACTACATATTGTAATAATATCTAGAGTCAGGAAAGTGTGCCACAACGCAGGGTAGGCACTATAAAACTCTATGATAATTAAAATATAAACCGTATTTTTTAGGCGCCTTGTAAATGATATACGCGTGTATTTCTTGTCCGTGCAAACGTACGCCACTGATCGTGTCTGGTAGCAACCACTGGGACTCCGTGTCCGTTCACTGCGTGCAGGTTCGGGTACAACTAGATACAATTTATCCATATCGAGCGGACCTACGCTAGAACGCCGAGTTTTTATGAGTCGTGAGTGACTAACTAATAAACGTGTGTACATATTTTACTGTTTGTACGTATTTTGACCATGTACGTATTTCTTTTAGAGATGTAGAATGTACTGTATTTACATATTATTTGTGTGGATTTTTGCAATAATGCCACATTCTGTTAATTCTGCACATTTCACATTGCAATAGACGGATCACATATTTTATGTATTCCTTACACTCGTCGATATATATTTCATAGGTGCCGTGAGTGTGACAGACATTTAGATTCGAATATCCATCAGCAAAATATTACTGATACTGTTAGAAAAAAAGGATTTTTAGTTTAATTTGTGCATATACGACAATATTCATTTTAGATGTTTTTTGCTAAATATGTATCCGATTTTCCATTGCCGTAGCTATATATTGCATATTGCGTAAAAAATATTTACAGAGACATATCAACGTGTCATGGGAAATATCAAAAAAGACATACGCAATCCATTTATGCGACTGACAGTAGACGAAACAACAGATTTTTGCTGTAATAAGGTCGTTAATGTTCTGATACGAGTTTTACGTGTTTCAGATATTTCGTACACCCAGGCAATGAAGACAGTCGGTGTTTCTGAATGAACAAGAGATAGGTATGTATAGAATTTCCATTCTAAATTGAAAATAGGTACTTATACGTGGTAGGATAGGAATATATCAGTTTACTAACACTTTGTATGGAACTAAATACGCGTTTCTATACTGATCTGTTACCCGTACATGCCGTATCGTACTTCAGAAGACCTGCCACGTTAGAAGTGGGCGGAATCTACACTTCATTGGTCATTGTCTCTACTTTGGTAGGGGGAAATATGTGGTTCCAGACAGTGCACAGTTGACCCACTTGATTACGTTGGCGGTAAAACACGGGTTATAACCACGCTATCTTTGACCGACTGGATACAAAAAACCGTTGTTTTTGTGAGTGTTTTGATGTGTTATTGTACTCGCACAGAATGTGCGAGTACAATAACGGCGAAGTGGGTTTTTAAAAGGTTTAAATTATACAAACTTTTATTTTATTTGCGTCATAATTCAATCATTAAAAAATCGATTTTTTACTCAATACCTCTTTCATAAACATGGCTTTCTCTCAAACGGATGAAAATAACGTAGCTTCAGATATATAGCGAAAATGTCGAAACGGTCGAGTACGATGAATTTAAAAATAAAGACCTACATTGTCAAAGTCAGCGTATTATTTTAAACATATACGAATGCCTAAAAGCGACTTTAATTACTTATTACTACCTGTCCCTAAAAGTTATTATTCGAGCACGCCGATGGAATCATAAACTTGCACCGCTTTTTTTGTTCGCCGGGCGTATTTATCATTTTCAATTCAGAATAGATGGACTATACGTTATTAACACATTTTTACTCCTTTCCTTTGGGTCTCTCATATGTCCTTCCGTCAATGACATGACGGATTATGAGTCCGACTCTGCGTTGTGGCATACTTTCCGGACCCTAGTAATATCTTTATATGGTATATGGTTTATAAAAACAAAAATTACCGATCAATGATGACGTAGACTTACCTTCTTCAACACTCTCGTAAAATCAATGGAAGTACTTATGGAAAACTTCGGTATAGACACAGAAACCAATGTATTTCTGTAATTTCTATCTCCGAACACTACATCCGCCTTCTTCTCCATATTCTCTAGGCCGTCCACGGCGTCCGGTAACGCGAAGGTCATGCTGAGGTTGCTGCCCTTATAAGGTATCTCGATATACTTCGCCTTCGTGTACCCGCAGTGGAAATATTTGTAACTATGGACCGAATGCATCGTATCGATTTGCTCGGTCTTATTCGGCGTTGTATGGAACGGAGCCTTGCTGGTCCTCTCCTTGGGGAACGGGGTGGCCCAAGAGGCGTTCAGGTACAGGGTGTTCACCAGCACCATCGCGGTGGCGGCGCTGATGTCCTGCGGACTGATCAGGTTCTGGATCTTGTCGTTCGTGCGTTTCTCCACCCAGTCGTTGATCAACTTCGAGGTCTGCTGTGTGTCGGCGAAGTTCACGTTCTGCACGCCGGCCCTGTACACTCCGCAGGCGGTGCGCCTGAAGTCCGCCTCTATGGCGAACCCCCTGCTCGACGTAGATCCTGTCGGCGATGAGCAGCTGGGTGCCATTCGACGGTTTGGTCAGCGAGGGTATGAGGGCTCCGAAGGCCGCCTGCCTCGTCTGGGTGTCCTGGGGCAAGCTGGCGCCGGTGACCAGCTCCTGCAAGGTGTCGCCTTTGGCGCCCTCCGCCGTCATCGCTAGCACCGTCTCGGCCGAGAAGGGGCTGAATACTATGTCTCCGGCTTGTTCTTTTGCCACTTCCTTAAAATTGAGGACGATTTTTTTGTGGGTTAGTGTATCTAATAGGGTGCTTTTTTTTTCACTCCCGACTTTTTCACTTCCAATTTTGTTGGAAATATCTAAAAAAAATCCCTTAAAATATGAGCCCTTAATATTAATATTAAGCACTCCCCCTCAGCGTGAAAGATTTCCCATTTAAAATACACGTAAACTAAAGTTTTTTTTTTAAATCTCTATAACTCTATACAGTGTGTCCCAAAAAGTTGGAAACAGTCCCGCAGAATCGAAACTATTAGTATTCCCAAAAAAAAGTTTCCTACAAAAAACATTCGCATCACAAACTGTCATCGACCAGTCAAAACGACGTCAACATTCTTCTACAGGGTGTTTCACAAATCAGAAAAAACTCTTTCGGTTAAATGGCAACATCGCTTAATTCGCGTCTAATCAAAAAAATGTTATTAAGAAAAGTTGTTCAGAATGCCGAAATATGGGGGTGTACGAAAAATCAGGGGGGGGGGGGGAGGGGGGGGGGGGGGGGGGGGGGGGGGGGAGGGGGGGGGGGGGGGGGGGGGGGGGAGAAAAGGGGGGGACAAAAAAAAAGGGGCAAAAAAAAAAAAACGAAGCAAAAAAAAGGGGCGACGGGGAAAAAAAGGGGGGGGGAATTTTTTAGGGGGGGGGGAAAAAAAAAGAAAAAAGGGTGGGGGGGGGGGGGGAAAAAAGCCGGTTTAATAGGAAAAAAAAAAAAAGGTGTTAAAAAGAAGGGTTTTAGAGAGCGGGGAAATGGGGGGGTGTACGAAAAATCAGCGCGATAGTCAAATGTTCGCGATTTAACGCTGCTGGTCCAAAAAGTTGGAAACAGGCCCGCAGAGTCAAAACTATTGGTATTTTCAAAAAAAGTTTCCTACAAAAAACATTCGCACCATAAACCGCCATCGGCCAGTCAAAACGACGTTGAGATTCTTCTCGGCCTGTTTCCAACTTTTTGGGCAGCGTTAATTCGTAAACATTTGACTATCGCGTCGATTTTTCGTATGTCGCCATATTTCGGCATTCTGAACAACTTTTCTTAATAACTTTTTTTGATTAGATGCGAATTAAGCGGTGTTGCAATTTAACCGAAACATTTTTTTCTGATTTGTGAAACACCCTGTAGAGGAATGTTGACGTCGTTTTGACTGGTCGATGGCGGTTTGTGATGCGAATGTGTTTTGTAGGAAACTTTTTTTGGAAATACTAATAGTTTCGATTCTGCAGGACTGTTTCCAACTTTTTGGGACACACTGTATATATATAAATTACCCTGGATTAAAAGATCTATAAAAATGCCCATTGCGACGTAACTGTAACTTACACCGGTGAGACAGTACAGGTCACTAAACTAAATTTTTCCAGGAATTTTTGGGTTTTTCGTTGTTATTTCATAAATGGCTGTAACTACAGGAAAAATGTAAATAACAAAGTTGTAGCAAATTAAATTTCCTACAAAAAAGCTCCTGTGAATGAATCTCTTTTATTGATATTTCTCGATATAATGAGCTTTGATCTTTTTATAACTTGCCATTTTCATGAATTTGCGACTCAAATGTTTAAATCTATTCATTTTTCATTTTTTTCTTACATTTTTAGGTTATTATCTATTTTTCCAAAGTTAGGAAGATAATAAAAGGTAAGTAACCTAAAATAATTAAGCTGTAATTTATGAAAACGTTAATACGAAGAAAAGTTTTTCTTTGTCTTTTCATAGGAAAAAAACCGTTGTATGTAATACAACCTAATTCCTATAATATAATTAGGTAGGTAATATAGTCCTTTATATATAAATTTGTTGGGTATACTTATAATATATGAGTAATCCAAAAATATGAAATATATCTCTAATATGGTATGAGAAAAAAAATGAAAAATGAATAGATTTAAAGATTTGAGTCGCAAATTCATGAAAATCAAAGTTATAAAAAGATCAAAGCTCATTATCTCGAGAAATATCAATAATAGAGATTCGATTCACAGGAGATTTTTTGTAGGAAATTTAATTTGCTACAACTTTGTCATTTTTCCTGTAGCTACAGCCATTTATGAAATAACAACGAAAAATCCAAAAATTACTAAAATTTGAGTTTAGTGACCTGTACTGGCTCACCGGTGTAAGTTACAGTTACGTCACAATGGGCACTTTTATAGATCGTTTAATTCAGAGTAATTTGCTTTTTTAAACGTTGAAATAGCATAAAATGCCGCTGAGTTATAGAGATTTAAAAAAAAAAACTCTAGTTTACGTGTATTTTAAATGGGACATCTTCACACGCTGAGGGCGAGTACTTAATATTAATATTAAGGGCTCATATTTTAAGGGATTTTTTTTAGGTAATTCCAACAAAATTTCGAGACGGGAGTGAAAAAAAATATTCGCCAAAAAAAAGCACCCTAGTATCTAACCTAAATTTTAATGATGGGACAAGTTTTATGGTTCGAGCTTCTAAGTCGTGGGTTAGAAACAGAACTCATGGTGATTCCAATGACCTATTTTCTTGGCCAAAACTAAAAAAAAAAAAAAAATAAAAGTTTTGAAAGGGCATACTGATGTTACATTTTGAATGCTGAATGTCCAGGGCATTTAAATTCGTCTATATCATGGCCTTTACACGTCTGTATACCTTAAGAATTAATGACTGAACAGCGAAAGCGTGATTTTTAACGAAAACGGGTTAAAGGCGAAGGATCGATTTGGGCGGTTTTTGCCCCAAATTATTTTTGGCTGAAAAATTCCGAAAACATTTTTTTTGAATGTCCACTAACAATAATAAGTCGATTGTAGATTAAACGGACCATGGTTTTTCACTATTTTTTTACTTCGAAAGTAGGGCGACTATGATCATGAAATTTCTTGGAGGGACTGCTATTTTTAGTATGAAGTTACAAAAAAATTTCAGCTCGATCCGTTAATAACTTTTCGAGTAATTAACGATAAAAAAATTTTGCAAGCCTTAATTAACAATGACACCATACCATTTCTTTGTTTATTGTACGATATTGACCGGGTTAGGCTAGAAAAATCATAAAGATTTTGAAAAATATTAATTTGGGCCAGTTTTATAACGTTTTCTACGCGACTACCTTTTTTGGCGCGACGTATATATTATATTGTTTTAGCGTTGTCGCTTCAAAATTCTCGGAATTGTGACTATAATATCTTGACGCCCATTTTTTTTTAAATACGCGTCTTGAAGCGTAGTTTCAATTTTATCAATTTCAACAATAAAAAACGTTATAAAACAGACCCAAATTAATATTTTTCAAAATCTCGAAAAGTCTCGCAAAATTGAAGAGATTTATGATTTTTCTAGCCCAACTCGGTCAATATCGGAAGATAAACAAAGAAATGGCGTCATTGATTAAGGCTTGTAAAAAAATTCGATCGTTATTACTCGAAAAGTTATTAACGGATCGAGCTGAAATTTTATTTGTAACTTCATACTACAAATAACAGTCCCTGCAAGAAATTTAATGACCATAGTCGCCCTACTTTCGAAGTAAAAAAATAGTGAAAAAAAAGCACTTTTTCAACTTCAGCAGTCATTTGCATATTAACAATAGCACTTGGAGACTTGGGGTTGGGCTTAAAATTTTGAAAATTCAATAGGCTACAACTTCTTAAATGCATATGCTATATAAAATATGCCAAGGAATGGAGATATAAGCGAAAATATGAAAAAAATACGTTTTTTTTTTCACAAATGATTAATTTAAAAAATTAACGGACGGTTTCAGCTCTACAGACACCGCGGATTGTGTTTTTCGCAAGAAAATACATAGGACATCGTCAAAACTAGCCCTATATGTTCCAAGAACAGTTTTTGATGATTTTCGCTCTTTGGTGTGTCTAGTAGAACTTAGCCTATCATTCAACAGCACTTTCCAAAGGACAATACGGAAAGTTGTCTATATACAGGGTGCTTCTCGGTGAGTTAAAAAGCTAAAAGTTTGTTTCTGAAGCTTTTCAGGGCTTGCATATCTAAAACAGACGCGACCTTTTGGCACTTCCCGACATACCGAAAATAAACAGCAACTTTGTTATTTTAAATGGTCTATATTTCACATATTTGGTTTCTACCCATTAATTTAAAGTCACTTTAATAACCTCAGTCTAAACAGTTTTTCAGCTATTTCAGTTTTAAGAAATAAAATTGAAACTACAATACCTTAGAAAAAAAATCTCTATCGGTAATTTTTTTATCATGTAAATATGAAAGGTTGAACTTACTGTCAAATGTACTAAATATACGATGGAATATACAGGGTGCTGTAAATACAGACACGGATTTACTTAAGAAGACGCCAGTAGCAATTTTATCAACGTACTGGCGAAACAGGTTGGGGATCGGGTGAGTTGGAGCGGTCGACGCCGGTCCTGTTTGTAGTCGGCGATTTAGAAGCTATATTTATGAAAATAATTTACATTTCTTTTAACATACCTGGTAAGATCGCGTTGAAAAGTCGTGGTTACCAGATGCCAAAGTCTTGACAGATTGTGGTTCCGCTGAGGTTACCACTGTAACTCCCAAGGCCAGTAGAGTAATGAGTTTAATCATGCTGAATGAAAAATATTATAAAAATATTAAAACTTTATAATAATTGGTAGATATTATTAATATGGTAGCTACCGATTATTTTCTTTATTATTGTATTTTTTTTTGAGGTCAGTATAATTTGTAGGTACTCTGAATTAGTCATATTATTAAAGTAGAATGAGAACATTGTTTTTATTGACAACTACTTTTTATTAGACAACTAATTTTCGAATTATAAAATTTGTATCAAGCAACAATTTTAATTTTAAAATGGCATTATTACTTAAAAATATTGTCTACAAAACACACAACAAAAGAAAATACGTTATCAAAGTGTTTCGTTATGGTTTAACTAGTGCTAAAGCGATAATTAAAGCTTACCTGTATTTTCTCTTGACTATTGTGCATTTCCTTTAAACAACAGTCTTTTTATACTTAAACTTCCGTTTATTTATGCGTTTATGTTCAGTGTTGTTTGTTATCTGCATTTTTCCGTTGCGTTTGATTACGATAATTCTATGAAGTCCGTATATAGTGTGTTTACATTTTTTTGTATACATAGAGTATCTTACAAGTAGTAGGCAACTAGTAGCCTTTCACACGTTTGCCATATTCTATTATGAAATCATATCGCACTATTCAACGTATTGCATATTGCGGAGGTTGTACAACAGCACAAACTGACACGGGACTACTACAGTCAAATTAAATTGAGGCAACCCGCATCACATGCTACACAAGTTGCTTGTGTAGCATGTGATAACAATGATAGCACTACATCACTTTAATTGTGATGTAGTACGTACCTCTTATTTAATAGAAGAAATTATATTTTTAATGACATATAGAACGAAAGGGAACAAGACTGACAGGTCTTAAATCATTTGAAATTAATAAATTTATAACTTACAAAAACATTTTTGAGCTAATGTGTTCAGTTTCTAGTAATTCTTTCTTTATTAGTTTTGAATCTAAATTATGTCTTCGTTTACCAATACAATTTCTTATTTCTTAATTTAGTATCGTTACATATTGTGCGCTTTGGAAATGAATGAATACAGGTCAAATTCAAAACAAATCTACGTTTTCCTTTTTCTCAGTGTATCAAGGAATCACCTCATGAAGAAATACTTAACCTATAAAGATATCTACATACTTATATACAATTAGATAAAAAATAATAGGCGTACTAAAACGAAATGAAAGTTGTTATTTACTGTTATTAACACTAATATAAAATGCCATGTTACTAATAGAACGTTATATATGTAATGATTTATAAATAATCATACTTAATAATAGATATAAATAGAATAAAGTTGAATTCCTAAGGTTTGATTATTAACACGCACTTTATAAGCTCAACATTTCTTTGTGCTAAGCAGGTGTTTGTATATTATTGCTGACAAAGCATTGTTGTTTCCTTGTTAATTTTATTTTATTCGAAAATATATAATACTAGTCATAATTATATATTTACGATGACATCAATTCTATGTGAATATCAATCATGTTTGTCTTTATCTATTTTATATTAAACTAAACATGGTGTCCCGCTGCGTTGGGGATATACACTACTCACAACAATTAAGGGAGCAAAAAAAAACTAAGTAAAACCAAGAATTTAAAAAAAGCGTTTTAAAGCTCTAAGACTCTAGTTGTCGGATCTGTAGGCCAAATTTTTTTAGAAGCCACGATTTTAACTCAATCCGAAGAAATAGCGCAAAAAATGTTTTACACCTTTAAAAATTTTACACCTCAATGTACCCCCAATAGCCTTGTAAATCTGCAGATTGATCCATGGAGATGTTTTTCCCGGACGACTATTCAGTTTTGAAAAAAATTAAAGGAGCAAGATTTTTTTTCTTAAACATTGTGTAATCTTCATAAAAATGGAAATATCAATTTTTTTCCACGATTTTCTCAATTATGCATCTGTCACTTGGTAAATTAAAAAAAAAAGTCGAAAATCTTCAAAAAAAAAATTTTTTTGAAATAAAATAATGTGTAGTGTATTGTGCGTTTTTTTCAGAGAAATGAGAAATTCCACAGTAGTCGATATTGAGGGTGGAATTTTTTTTTATGTCTTGACAGGATGTTATAGGAAATTTATTCGTTTCCGAAACTGTCCCTTCAAATCCTTCAACGATCATTGGTTGCTGAGATATTGATGGAGAGAAGACAAAAGAGTCCTTTTTCGTTCAATTTCGGATATCTCCGCGACAAATGGACGTAGCAAACAATAAAAAAAACTACAGATCCGAAAACTAGAGCCTTGAAGCTTCAAAACGCCTTTTTTTTTAATTCCATTCTTCATTTAGATAGAGCCCGTCAAAATCAGGAAAAAATTAAATTTTTTTTTTGCTCCCTTAATTTTTGTGAGTAATTTATTTCAAAAACTGTAAACATTAAAATGAATTGAAATACTATTTAGACTGTATCAAAAAAATCGAAATTTTTTTTTCAAAAATTACTCTGATAATATTGTTCAGGATGTCGAAAAAATGAGCCTGTGAAAATATCACCTCTTAATTTTAATATTAAGAGGTGACTCATCGCGATTTTCCATTTCCCATTTAATTAACATGGGAAAGATTTTTTTCAAGCTTTGGAATTTTGTAACTCTTCAACCGATTATCAGACTGATAAGACCAATTGACATATTCTTGTAGGGAATTGAACGCACTACAAAAAACGTCTCTTATAATTTTTTGATAAATCTAGTCTTTCAAAAGTTATTTAAGGTTAAAGTTGGACTCACCAGTATGTTTGAGGTATTTTCACTTTTTTGGTGAATCTAAAACTAATTGCAAAATGTTTGCCTTAAATTATCTTTTTCAGTCTTTTTGAAATTCTGAGAGTATCCTCGGCCATTTGATTAAGTTGAGTTATCAATATTGGTGAGATTGTATTTCAATAATTGAATAGTTTAAAAAAATATTTTTAAGCAAAAACAATTTAAAATTATGATTTTAACTTATATTTAGATATAATTAATGTAGAAAAGAAAATTATAGATAAGAAATATCAAGTTTGCTAATAAAAATTAATATTTAAAATGTTCATATCAAAGAAAAGCGTCTAAATCAAGGATTTTTGGACAAAACTACCGATCAAATGGACTGAGGATACTCTCACAATTTCAAAAAGACTCTGAAAAAGATAATTTAAGACAAACATTTTGCAATTAGTTTGATAGATTCACCAAAAAAGTGAAAACACCTCAAAAATTCTGGTGAGTCCAAATTTAACCTTAAATAACTTTTGAAAGAATATATTTATCAAAAAACTATAAGACGTTTTTTGTAGTGCGTCAATTCCCTACAAGAATCTGTCTTGGTCTTATCAGTCTGATAATCGGTTGAAGAGTTACAAAATTCCAGAGCTTGAAAAAAAATTTTAATTTTCCCATGTTAATTAAATGGGAAATGGAAAATCGCGATGAGTCACCTCTTAATATTAAAATTAAGAGCTGATATTTTGTCAGGCTCATTTTTTTCGACATCCTGAACAATATTTTCAGAGTAATTTTTGAAAAAAAATTGTCGATTTTTTTGATACAGTCTAGCCGTACATATTTGAATTGTCACTAAACTGATTCCAAAAGAAAACAAATATGTATGTACGTGAAAAATGAACAAGAACATTGCAAAAACCGATAAGTAACATACTAAATTGTCATTATTTGTCTCTTCTCATATAGAGAAAGGTTATTCTCTCTTGGGTTTATTATCTTTTACGTCCACTACCCCCGACGAGGTGCCGGTCCTGGAGTTGCAGTAGACCACGACGGTGAGGTTGGTCCTGGTGGTGACCACCTCGCATCCCTCCTGCTTGTTCACCTTCTGGCAGATGACCTCCTCGCGCTTGTCCCTGTTGATGATCTTGTAGCAACCGGGCCTCCTCCGCTTGAGGTCCCCCCTGCAGAATATCACCAGCACCTCGTTGTTCTGCGTCCGCAGGCCCAGGCAGTTCTTGTTCTCGCGCAGCCAGTTGGTGCACGACTCGAAGAGGTCAGCGTATTCGGGCCTGCGGGGGTTCTGGTAGAGGTGGGGTTGGCTCTTGGTGTGGATCTTGAAGCACTGGCCCGGCTTCGGCTCTATCAGGTGGAGGTCTGCCAGGAAAGGAGACGTAAAGAGAATTGAAAGTTTATCGTGTAACACATTGGGTGCTTTCCATTTCCACGACTCCCAGCGACTCCTGTGTCGACTCGTGTCAACTAGTGTTGACTCTCATCAAATGGGTAAATGGAACGCTCGCTAGGCTAGTAGTTTCGTGCAAAAGTTGTTGGAAGTAGTTACTGCAAATAATTACATTGGCCACCTACCCTCATTTTCTTCAATCAGATTTCGCATTAACTCTCCACTATACACTGCGCGCCTAAAGTATGGAATAAATTCAGTAAATGTGAAACAAAAAATTTTTTGGAAAAAAAATCCTCACAAACATTCAATTGTCATTTCCTCAAAAATTGTGTTATGTAAGGTGGCAACATTTTTATACCGTTAAATCGACAATGAAAGGGTCTCTCAAGTTGAATTTAAAAAATGGGGGGTTGCCATTTGAAAAATTAGTTGATGACGTTATTACTCAAAAACAAACGATATTTGAAAATAGACGTTCACTCAAAAATGTGTGTTTTTATTAAACAAAATCGACCTGTTCGGGGATTTTTTCCAAATTGTTTTTTGTTTCACATTTACTGAATTTGTTCCATACTTTAGGCGTGCACTGTATATTCTGCTTTGCCGCGTTCGTTTAGATTTTCACTTCTTTTACACTCACACTCAGCGTGAACTCAGCTGTCTAGCGGAGTCTGTTTGAGGTGACTTGTGTCGTCGACTCACGGCGATACAAATCAAATGGAAAGCACTTTCGGAGACACGAGTCGACTCGTGTCGACTTGTGTCGGTAAATGGAAAGCACCTATTATAAACAACGCCAGTTGACCCTGCTGTCTTTTTCGGGTTTATTTGACCCGCAATTATTTTTCTCTTCTTGCTACACTTTCATAAAGTAACTGAGTATTCTGATATTTGATGATTTTGTTTCGCAACTCAAGAATGTTATTTAACCTCTCGACTGCCACGGTAATTTCTTGAAATGTGCCATGACAGCCGAACTTAGAAACTGTGACAACTCTAACTAACCCGCTACTAAGTTTTTTGAGCTGCTACACATGTCGTTGTCAGAATTTGGCCTAGATCCTCCGGAATGCCAATCTTGGGAGGAAATTGTCCCAAAAGTTATGATATTTTGGTGCGTCTACCAGACATATAATTTCCAACCTATTTTGACCCACTGATCATGATGTTCACTGATCACCTTAATTTGTCTTAAACACCCCAAATTATCATAAAGTCTAAATTTACTTACCATATTTAATCACACATCTTCAATCTACAGTTTTCCAATAATTTATTAGATATTTTCATCACTATTATTATTCATTTATTAGACATTATTTCCGACGTAATTGAACTTACCAAGTTTGAAAGTCTTGTCCAATATTCGCCTGAATCTTGAATTTCTGAATAATATACAAATTTTGAGAGTCCGAACAGAAATCAATTTTTCCTATTGTCATAAACTGAGTCATTTTTGGATCAATTTCACCACAATATTGGCCTTTAGCAGTACTTGGCCCAAATTTTGACAACACCATAATGTTCAGCGAGTCAAAATACCTT
Organism: Aromia moschata; assembly: GCA_029963805.1. Lineage (NCBI taxonomy): Eukaryota > Metazoa > Arthropoda > Insecta > Coleoptera > Cerambycidae > Aromia > Aromia moschata. Next base: position 143,947 of record JAPWTK010000423.1, on the reverse strand, counting down.
GGAAATGATACAGCTTGTCAATTATCTGTTTAAATGTGGCACATAACTTGAGTGTATGAGGCCAAACATTTTTTTTTAAACTGAACAAACGTTCCTTAGAGCTCTAGTCTGTTTTGGGTGCAAAACAGAACCCAATAAACCCCGGAAACATGTTCAGCATCCCCAAAATTATAGGAAAACACATGTTGATTACATTTTACACGTTTACTTATAGGACAAGGATTTGTGATTTTCCGACTGTTTGGGCTAAGTCGAAAAAACAAAGATTTTTGTTCTCGGCAGTCAAAGGTTTTTAGTTAACCCAACTAAGAATATTTTTTAGTCCGTAACTGTCGAGATTTTAAACTTGTGCGAAATTGTAAACGTGTGTCTGTCGGTCTGTCTGATAACTTATCGAAATCGATCCTAATCACTCTCCTTTACTATATTTCCATAATTAGATCAGAAGCTAATTAGATTTTGAACTTCAACATTCAAGGGATTAATGATATAAATGAAAATAATTGACTGTTATTTTGCCTATAAGTAGTTTCCAAATACAAAAGTTATTCTGTGGCTACTATACGTCTCTGACAATCAGATAGTTGAGGAGGTGAAGGGGATATTTTCAGATCGTGTTTTGTTTCCAATATGTGACTAGAATTTTGACAAGATTCCAAAAAAAAACGAATTTGAAATTAAAGGAAAAATAAAAACGTTTTTGTTTGATTTTGTATACTCGGCTGTTAGGTACTATACATTTTTTTAGTGGTAACCCATATTTTTTCTTATAATGGAAACCTTAATATTTTCAACCCTAAAATATATAAATATGTGAGTATATTTAAAGATTTATTGGTGTTTCCTAAGTAATCGAAAAACTGAAGGAGATACTATACGTCTTCAAAGATTTCATTTAACGAAAATTTTTTTTTCACAAACAAAAAAAATTCTTCTTTTTTTTTTTTTTTTTTTTAGAAAAGTTGAAGAAGGCATGGGGTGGGGGGAGGGGTTAAAAAAATTAAAATACACTAAAAAAATTAAGATGACCCTGTAATTTTAACTTTTAAGTAAAAAAAAGGTGATGTTAACACACTGACGTGAATGAAAAAAATACTGTGCAAATTTTCTTGATTTATTTTGGAGATTTTGCGTGATTTAAGTGAGGTAAAAAAATCTGTTGTGATTGTGAAAAATTTACAACGATAGTATGGAAAAAAGATTCCCAAATGTTAGTTTTTTGGCTACAAGGGGGTAAGGGTGAGAAAATCAAATTTTCGTTTCGACTAAAATTTCAATCTTTCTCAATAAAAAAATGAAAAAATTAAAAAGGTTGCAATTGTTTTCGATTGTAAATACGATAAAATATTTTAAATTGGGGTTCCTTATTTTAGGATTGAAAGTTTAAAAGAAATTTTTATTTTTTATCTTTTTTTTTGATAGGGGGAGACTCAAAAAACGGCCCATGTGAACTGGTTAGGGCTGTGGATAGTAAATGGGACAAATAGGTTTTGGGGTTGATAAAAAAAATTTTTAAAAAAAAATTTTAAAAAAGACCCCTTGGAAATTTAAGGAGAAAAAACCTTTGCATTTGTCGACCCAAAAAAAAAAAAAGAAAGAAAATAAAAAAAATTGAAAAAAAAAATCGTGTCATACTTTTCCAAATTTCGATTTTAAACTTTCAATCCTCAAAATAAGGGTGAAAATTACCCCCACTAATTTTGAAAATATTTTTATCGTATCCACACAAAAAAAACACATCGAAAACCATTGCAACCTTCTTTTTTATTTTTTTTTCATTTTCTTACCGAGAAAGATTGAAATTTTAGAGTCGAAACGAAAATTTGTATTTTCTCACCCTCACCATCCCTCTCCTTGTGGCTCAAAAAAATCTAAAATTTTAGGGAAGTTAGTTTTTTAGCGAGTACTATCGATTGTGATATGTTTCAAACAGAAATTTTTTTTGACCTCACTTAGTTGGCGTGAAATGCCCCATATACATATGCTAAATGTTTTTAATACCCTTATGATTAATTATAATGCGTAATTCCATGTTTTCTTAGGTATGCAATTTTCTAATCTAAACAGCCTTGCCGATAGATTTGCTTAAAAATCCATATATTACTTTTGTGATTTACTGACAATAATTGCATTAAACATTACTTGCAGGAATTGCGTGACGTGGTGACTTTTGAAGTTCTAAAATTCCAACTTTGTTATCAACGATTTATTTCGTTTAGTAAACATGAAAACGGATACGGACACTTTTTTTCTAATTCTCAAACTACCGAATACCATAAAATTAAACTAAGCAACAAATCAATTGCTTAATGATTATGATCACATTGAATACTTATTGGAAAATTTTAATAAACCCGTAACATTTTAAATTGTAGAAATCTAATTCACTGGCTCTTTAAATATGAATTATTTTTGGCATTCCATCATTTACTATATACCTATGTGGTTAATAGGCATTTTTTAAATTAAGAACAAAGAATTTGTACAAAGTACGATTGTCTATCAGAACAGAAACATATGTAGCTTAGGTACTTTGACCTCTTACGGACAATCTTCATTCAAAATCATTGCCCTTTTCTATTAACGCAGTTTCGGAGAAAACATAAAAGAAAATCTAAAAACCTACCTTCACAACGACAGATGGTAAGGAAGGAAATGCACAGGACAATGTACACAAACGACTCCATATTGAATTTTGCAAAACTATTGGAATATTAAGTACGAGTTTATAAGGCAATAATTACGGTATCCCTCAATTTAAAAAATACCGGTTACCTGTTTTGCTCTTACACGACTCCGCTGTCCTTCAGAATAAATTCTGCGCTAGTTTAATTGTTTAATTGTCATTTTACGACAATGTACATGCTTTAACCTTAGTTACAGAGTTTAAAATGGGCAAATTGAGGCCTTATGATTAAAAAAAAGTCACTGTCAATGAAAGTCAAAGTAGCGAAATTTGTCTGCAGACTAGAAAAATTAGATAGATTCAAGAGAAATAAAATCTCAATGTAAAATTAAGAAAAAAATGGCTCTTCAAAAACATGATTTTTCAAAGATATGTCAAATGAACTGACATGATTAGGTTTTAAGGTTATATGGAAAAATAAGTGTTCTAGTACAAATATGTAAAGAGGATATTTTTAGTCCGATTTTGATAATGTTTACATTTTTGCTTATGAAAAACTTATTTTATCATTCATTTATTTATAGGAACGAAACGGCGACTCTTAGATATATTCCCAACGATTCACACCACCCTTTTCAATATAAAATGGCAAATCTTAATTTTCTAATTCACCGTTTGTTAAATTTTCCCATCAGTAAAGAGAGGTTTGAACCTGAGAAAAAAATAATTAAGAATATGTCTAAGAATAACGGTTACTCAGTCCATTTAATAGATAAGTTAATAGGGAAGCATAAATTTAAGAGAACCCTGGACAATTCCACGACTTTCGTAGAGATACTGACAATTCGAAATTTGTTACCATATGAACCTAAATTCACCCGCGAACTAGATAACATTTAAAAAAAATATTGATATCAATTTGGTTTATAATTCTAAAAATAAACTACAGACGCTTTTGGGTAACCCCAAAGACAAAATCGACAATAACGAAAAGTCAGGAATATACGAAATAAGTTGTAAAGACTGTGATTAAGAGTATATTGGTCAAACAAAAAGGATCTGTTTTGACTAGATTTAAAGAACACATGGCTCATTTGAAATACGGCAGAACGGAAAAATCTTGTGTTGCCCAACACGCAAAAACATTCGTGGAAAACGTCCAATTTTTTGTTTCTACGCCAAAGGTTCCAGTACCCACTCCAGGATAGTCTGATTCGTTGATAATAATGTTCGTTGATCAGTTATCATCAATTAACATTCGTTGTAGATACTTAATTTTTACATAAAAAAAAACTAATAGGTACGATTTTTCGAATTTTCGCTCCCAAAAAAATTAAAAAGTATGCCTAGATTTTGTATGAATGGTGGCCTGTAGATCCATTTACCTAATTTTTCAGAAAAGAAAAGTTACCAATGAAATAAAATTAAACGAATTGTCTTTATAACTCATTTAATCAAAAAAATAATATATTTACAAAACTTATCACTAAAACATCTTAATAACTATAATATACTTATATTATATTTTATGCTTATATCAAGTTTTTATTGTATTTATCTTATTGCGTTTATATTGCAAATGTCAGGTATTACTGTGTTAGATTTGTAAAAAAATACACATTTGACAGGAAATATATTTATATCTGACATATAAACAATATATTTTCTAAAACTGAAGGATTTATAAAAAAAAAGATGACGATACAATAGTATTTTATCCATATTTGAAAAGTAACGAGAAATATCTTAAAAATTTGAAAAACAAAATTCATTACTATTGTCGTGATAACAAAAAATAAGTCGCTAAAAATTGATTGCAAATCTCGTGCTCAGAAAATACCTTGTCAAAATTGACTTCTTTTACAACTGAAGAAACAAAATAAATTTTAGGAAGCTGAATTACGTTTTCGATGCTTTGAGTTTCTTCAAGAAAATCGTATTTCCCAATTTCTCGAGAGGGTAACAGAAGACCTCCACGTACAATGAAGAGGGGGTGCTAATTATCTCGCACCCCTTTGCCCGATCCAGTTTTTGGCAAACCGTCCCTTCTGTTCCATCCGGTTTTATCATCTTGTAACATCCCGAAGAATTTTTCACAGATCTTGATATATTTTCTTCCTTATTTTGTTTCGTATTCCGCTTCGGATTGGCATCGGTGCTGTTGGAAATTCCTTTTGTGTCTTCTTCGGTGGCTTCTACTGATTTTTCCTTGCAATCCACTATAATTGTCTCGTTATTTTGGGTCTTCAGCCCAAGACAATTATTAAAGTTTGGTAGGATTCGCATGCATGCTCTTCTGTGTTTGGTTAAGAAGATGGGTTGGTTTCTGCGATAGACGTCGTAGCATATCCCTGGTGCCGGTTCTATCAAGTGAAGTTCTGCAAGAGAAACTTTATTAGAACGTTGATAAACTGGTTACGAAGTTATTTTTCTTCAATTAAATCAAGGACTAACCAGACCAGGCCAACCACAGCAATGGAAGTCCTACTAGACTTGCCTCCTCTTCAATTCGTGATTATGGGGGAGGCAAGAATGGGATTTTTCAGGCTACCTGAATTACCAAGTGGTATCTACGAAGACCTGGGGCACAACAGAATCAAAAGTCTAGTGGGTGGAAACATCTTAGAGATGAGGAAAGACCACATGACTCCTGAATTCACACAACAAAAACTTCGGGATGGAAATAATTGACCGAGAAAAATGGAAAGTAAACAACAACAGGAACAGAACTGAGAGAGTAACTTGGTACACAGACGAGTCAAAGACTCAGCAGGGAACTGATGCTGGCATTTACAACGAAACGGAAAAACTACAGTATAGCATTCCACTTGGAAAATATACCTCCGTATTTCAGGCGGAGGTATATGCAATACTGCACAGTGCTAAAGAAAATATAACGAGGTCATACACAAATAAGAGGACCGATATACTATCGGACAGCCAGGCTGCCCTAAAGGCAATTACAAACCCAAAGGCGACGTCAAGGCTGGTATGGGAATGTCAAAGAGAACTGACACGACTGGCACACCACAACAAAGTAACTTTTATATGGGTACCAGGACATACAGGAATCGAAGGCAACGAAAAAGCAGACGATTTAGCGAGAAAAGGATCGTCTACTCCATTTACTGGCCCAGAACCGGCCCTGGGAGTACCAATGAGTATAGTAAGGGATCAAATAGGAGAATGGGTCAGAAATCGACAAAATGCATACTGGAACTCTATATCCAGGCAAAGATTCGGAAAAATGTTTATTAAAGGAACATGTGAGGGAAGAACTGAAGAACTATTAAAAATGAATAGGATTCAGATAAGAGCCGTTGTAGGCCTCAAAAGACACCTACACAGAATGGGGCTGTACAACGGAGAACTGAAATGCAGACTCTGCAACAGAGAAAAGGAGAGAGCACACCACATACTGTGTGATTGCGAGACTTTAGATCGCAAAAAGCAGGTCATATATGGACACCCCAAACTTTGTCCAGAAGATTACAGCACCCAGCAGGCAGAGAAGCTATACAAGCTTGTACACGGGACCCGGCTACTGGAATGGGTGGTGTGAGAAGGATGGGAGGTTGCGCACAATAAGCCCAAGAGGCTGCAGTTCAATCCGGCGAAAAGGACGTCTCCCAGAAGGAGAAAAAAAAACAGACCAAGCGAAACCGTATTTTTCGTATGAGAAGTGAAGCTTAATTCAGGAGTTGAGACGGGTGGAAGGAAATACAAACCCCACTACTTAAACAAAGCCGCATTACTATAAAAAATAATACTATCAGAAACAGGTTTTCAATATTTTTAGAGCAATATTTAAGTTTAAAATTGATTAGTGAAATTATAAAGCGAGGCGCCTCGAGACAGAATTTTCGACGCTTCGCTGTGTTCGGATTTTATTCCACGCCTCACCTTCTTTTGAACATGGACAATATATTGAGGATGCAGGAATTTTCGGAATTTTAGGAACGAATTTTCCGATTTTCAGTCGATTTTCCGACCTCAAAATATGGTTTGTTTTTGAAAAACGGCTGTCATTTTATTATTTTTCGGTGATAAAAGTTCTTTTTGGTCCAGGCTACAACGAGTTTAACACTTAACAATTTGCCTTTTTTGTCAGGTGTTTCTTAAAGTGTTATTAAATATACCTGCAAAATTTCAAAACGATATCTAGATTCTTTCTCTAAAAAAATGTTTTAAAAAAAGTTTTTTCATTGTTAAGGTAGAAAGACCCCTTAATTTATCTGGAATGCACAAAATATGTATTTATTTTAAAGAGACGAATATAATAGTCAGATTAGTCATTTTTTTAAATTATGTAGGTACTTTTAACATTAACAAGAATTTACAAATTGGCCGCTATTCAGTAGCAACGCGATCTAGGGCATATAAACTGTACTTAAGCCTACTCTGGAATCAATATAGTACAATACAAAGTATACGAATCGGAAGACTGACAGGTATAGTCATTGGAAATAAAATTATACAGTCAAAGACATGCTTAAAAATATAAGAAAATTTGGCTGCAATATGAATGTAAAGCTGAATTTTTAGCACTCTCATATTGGCTACTCTCCAGAAAATCTTTTTTGCCGTAAGTGAAAATCAAGGAGAAATATTCTACTAGTACGTAAAGGTTATGGAGAACAGATTTCAAGGAAGGTGGAATGTTACCATTGTGGCCGACTATTGTTAAAGTAATTGTTATTGTTCTTTGAATTCGAATATAGACCGATGGACTGTACCCAAAACCATTTCGACGAGTTGTCCTTAAATAACAATGATGCCTATATGTAACATTTATTAGATAATCAACTTTTAATTTTTTGTAGTTGTTGCTGTTATTTTATTTGTAAAGATTTAAGTTATGGCATTTGTATATATAGTGTTTATTGTTGAGGTATCTACATATATTTTTTTTAATATAAATTATACAATATTTCAGCTATTAAAACCTAGCTTTAATACATACATTTTTTGTTGTAAATAAAAACATAATTACTTCTGTATTATGTACCTAATATGTTGAACGAGCCATAGCGTCGGAAAAATGCAATTCCAAATGTTGCAATATTTACTATAATTAGAGGAAGTCGGCCATACCTTTTGAAATAATAAAAATATTAAAAAAAGGTAGGTATATTGATAAAAAGTTGAGGCGTCGCCATGCTTAGCGTCAATAAGCTATATTTATTATTTTCATCTTAATTTTTAGTAAAAGCAAGTAAATTGATATACAGAAATTATATTCATTTAGTTAGCAGTTTACCAGAAAAACGGTTAAGGACCTACATAATAAATCGACCATAAATTTTTAAATATTCTTAGGATACAGAAAAAATGTTAAATAGAAAAGAACTCATACAAATTAATAAACCGTTGTAATGGTAAAGTAAAAAAAGATATGTTTCTAAAAAAATGTTTTTTGAGACATTGCGACGCTTAGCGTCGTTAAGACACATTTTTTTATTTTTGCTTGAAGATGACATATTTTGAGTGGATGTCATTTACCTTTCACAAAAAAAATGGTTTCAGCTTTTTCCGAGCAAAAGTCACTTCCTTTGATAACTCCATCACCCTGCACATAAATGTATTTTTTTTTCTGATTATTGACCTCACACGTTAAGTGTATTAGCCACGAATTATACTATTGGTTTAAGGAAGGATATAAAATAATGAGGGAATAGACAAGGCCACCCGCTTCTCGCCCAGGGGTCTGTCAGGGCACATAAATGTATAAACGAGAAATACATTTAATGCATATATATCTCCTTAAAAGGTAATACTTACTTCAAAAGTATTATCTTAAAGTACCATAAAAAAGATATTACCTAAATATAATTATTACCTTTAAAATACGATTTTTTCAAAATTCTAGCAAAAATATATATATATAATTTATTTTCAGCCCATTAAAGACAATACTACCGTTTTCTGAATTTCGTTTTTTTTTTAAACTCAAACAAGTTACTATAATTTACTTTTAGTTTAGTTAGCAGTTTACGAGAAAAACACTCGATATTAAATCGACCATAACTTTTTTTAAATATTCAAGATGCAAAAAATGTTAATAGAAAAAAAAACTCATAATTAAATACATTTGTAATGGTAAAGTAAAAAAGATATGATACTGAATTTTTTTGAGGCATCGCCTTTGATTCACCTTTCACAAAAAATAATGTTTCTCAACCGTTTCTATAAATAGATCTCCTTGTACATACAAGTATAAACAAGAAATGCAAATAATGCATATCTATCTCCTTATATGGTAATACTTACTTCAATAGTACTACCCTAAAGTATCATAATTTATTACCTTTATAATTATTACCTTAGAAATACGAATTTTTCAAAAATCTAAGAAAAAAAATGAATTATTTTTAGCACCATTAAACACCATACTACGTATTTCTAAATTTCAATTTTTTTTTCGACACATATTTTCTAAGAACAAAAATTAAACTGAACATTCAAGGAAGTCAAGATTCATCATCCCATTCATATTATTCCCTAACAATTGAACTATTACGTTATTTTACTACAAATCCCGTCTTACTAACCAGTTATATGATTTAATAACTTTTGTAAAAATTGTAAACAAATAAAAACCCTGTTTACCTTCAAAATATATCTGTTATGATTCATGTCTGTTTTGTATCTTAAGATTTATAATTTCGAAAATTAATTTGCCCTACCTTGGCAGCTGCTCCACAAAGCATTGAAGAGGAACACCACAAGTACAAGAGATCTTCCCATACCTGATATCACTTCTGGCGGACGCGCTTGTGCTATTCTTTTGCGCTATGTCGATTATATATTATATGGGAACCCTCTATGAAACATTCCAACACCTGTTTTCGGCACGATATAGACGACCTTCAGTCTTCTACCGACTAATTGCACGTTGTACTAGCAAATTCTATTAACACCGTATTGGCTAGCTGTGGAAGAATTTTCGGAAATACCCACCCACATTCAAAAAAAACGCAAAGCCTCAGGCAAACAATAAATTATTAATAAAGCACACACGAAGAATAACTCTCCCGTCTCTCCTTGATATACGTACCTGAATGGTATTAGTCATCTTTTTCCAATAACATACGTTTATACAAACATGTTGTTGTTTATACATGTTGTTGAGAAAGGAAAAATAATTTTCCTATTTGACAAACGTTTATCAGGTTATAGTTAATATACAGAGTGTCTGCTGGTTGGTGGCGACCTTTTTAAAGAATAGGGGAGAGTCTGGAACGGTGGCCATGTTTTTATGAAAATTGTAATAAAAAATAGAATTGACCTTTTTTCTTGACCCTGATAGTACTAGGTGACAAATTCTACATGCTTCTCTACAGACTTTCTTCGGAGTTGCAAAAAATTAGAGTAGTGGCCACTGTACCTATCGTGATGGTACACTGGCCATTCGGAATGGTATTAGTCATCTTTTTTCCAATAACATACGTTTATACAAACATGTTGTTGTTTATACATGTTGTTGAGAAAGGAAAAATAATTTCCCTATTTGACAAACGTTTATCAGGTTATAGTTAATATACAGAGTGTCTGCTGGTTGGTGGCGACCTTTTTTAAAGAATAGGGGAGAGTCTGGAACAGTGGCCATGTTTTTATGAAAATTGTAATAAAAACTAGAATTAACCTTTTTTCTTGACCCTGATAGTACTAGGTGACAAATTCTACATGCTTCTCTACAGACTGCTTTTTCGGGTTGCAAAAAATTAGAGTAGTGGCCACTGTACCTATCGTGTGGTAACTGGCCATTCGGAATGGATTAGTCATCTTTTTCCAATAACATACGTTTATACAAACATGTGTGTTTATACAGTTGTTGAGAAAGGTAAATAATTTTCCTATTTGACAAACGTTTATCAGGTTATAGTTAATATACAGAGTGCTGCTGGTTGTGGCGACTTTTTAAAGAATAGGGGAGAGCTGGAACAGTGGCCAGTTTTTATGAGAATTGTAATAAAAACTAGAATTAACCTTTTCTTGACCTGATGGGACCTAGGTGACAAATTCTACATGCTTCTCTACAGACTGTCTTTCTTCGGAGTTGCAAAAAATTAGAGTTTAGTGGCCACTGTACCTATCGTGATGGTACACTGGCCATTCGGAATGGTATTAGTCATCTTTTTTCCAATAACATAGTTTATACAAACATGTTGTTGTTTATACATGTTGTTGAGAAAGGTAAATAATTTTCCTATTTGACAAAGTTTATCAGGTTATAGTTAATATACAGAGTGTCTGCTGGTTGGTGGCGACCTTTTTAAAGAATAGGGGAGAGTCTGGAACAGTGGCCATGTTTTTATGAGAATTGTAATAAAAACTAGAATTAACCTTTTTCTTGACCCTGATGGGACCTAGGTGACAAATTCTAATGCTTCTCTACAGACTGTCTTTTCTTCGGGTTGCAAAAAATTAGGTTTAGTGGCCACTGTACCTATCGTGATGGTACACTGGCCATTCGGAATGGTATTAGTCATCTTTTTTCCAATAACAACGTTTATACACATTTTTATACAGTGTTGAGAAAGGTAAATAATTTTCCTATTTGACAAACGTTTTCAGGTTATAGTAAAACAGAGTGTCTGCTGGTTGGTGGCGACCTTTTAAAGAATAGGGGAGAGTCTGGAACAGGGCCAGTTTTTATGAGAATTGTAATAAAAACTAGAATTAACCTTTTTTCTTGACCCTGATGGACCTAGGTGACAAATTCTACTGCTTCTACAGACTGTCTTTCTTCGGGTTGCAAAAAATTAGAGTTTAGTGGCCACTGTACCTATCGTGATGGTACACTGGCCATTCGGAATGGTATTAGTCATCTTTTTCCAATAAATACTCAAACAGTTATACAGGGAGAAAGGAAATATTTTCCATTTGACAAACGTTTATCAGGTTATAGTTAATATACAGAGGTTGTGGTTGGTGGCGACCTTTTTAAAGAAAGGGAGAGGGAAGGGCGTTTTTATGAGAATTGTAATAAAAACTAGATTTTGGGGGGATAAGCTTCTCTACAGCTGTTTTTCTTCGGAGTTGCAAAAAATTAGAGTTTAGTGGCCACTGTACCTATCGTGATGGTACACTGGCCATTCGGATATGGTACTGTGGCCATTACTCTTTAAAAAATGGAAAACAACGCAAGAATATAAGGTGTTAAATGCATTGCAACTAAAATATATTATAAAATAAATTCGAAATTGCTGTACTAAGTGTTAAAAAACCATAAAGTATTTTCGACCCGGCTGGGTTTAGGTTGTGCTACATGATCTTTCAAAATACATAAGTTAGTCGGCACCCAGAAGAATATGAACATTCTGTAGATTCGGCACTATTTTAAAGATGTGGCAAACAAGGGTGCAAACAACTTCATATAAGTATCACATTTTGACATTTTTATGAAACTATTCTATGGATCAAATATGCACTAAAAACTCACCCTGTATATATTGAAAGGAGTTCAATTTTTGTATGTTTTTAATAACTGCACATTTGCTTGAAGTGTTACTAACGCTAATAAGAGGTTCGAAAAATTTACGACACTGAAAATATAAAAACAACGAAAAAAAAGAGTACGGTGCATTTAAAATAAATATATTTTTAAATATTTACAATTTAACACTGTGAAGTATTTAACACTAATACTAATTTAATACTTAATTTAATACTAATGGGTATTTAACACAGTTAACTAGAAAGTGCAACTATAGGTACGTATGAAAAGTACTGAACAAGTTGTATTAACTCTATCGTCAATAGCAATTTACACAAAGTATCACATGAATTCAAATGTAGCAAAAATATACAATTAATTAACAAATAACAAACATCGAATAAAATACACTTCAATTATTATTCCAAGGCCTCCAAACGTCGTTTTTTAGCAGGTGACAATACCTGGGCACATTCGAAGGTCTGTAAAATATGTGGCCTCCTCCAGGATTGAGAGGACTCGCGGCGGAGCTATGTCCAACGTTCACTTTATTATCAATAACATATTGGCCTGCGTTCTGTTGCGCGTGGGAATTCGAAGGACACAGACGACAGCTTCCATTCTCGCCAACTCTAGGTGTCAGGCTGCGAAGATACCTCACCGTCATCTCCAGAATGTCGGCCTTTTCCAGTTTGGCCGTCCTGCTTCCTGTCTTCCTCACGTTCTCGGGGTCGATTTTCAAAAGGATCTGCTTGAGTGCCTCCAGGCTGTCGTTGATTCGTGATCTCCGTTTCTTCTCCATCAGGGGTTTCCCGCAACTTCCTCTCCTCAGAAGAACTCACTGATGGTTTACCATTGGTTTTCATTTTCGCGAAAAATTCGTATGTCGTTTTGACCGGACCGATGGTTTCAGGCAAATGTGCAGATATTTTGGTTATCGTTATCGACATGCCTTGCCTACCCCCTCCAAGGGCCATCAGCGAGGGTTTACCTGACCAGGGGTAGTACGACCGATTTGATTTGGTCTGTGGCAGCAATAAAGAGGGCTGGCGTATAATTTTATGACGTCTCTACAATAAACGATCGGATTAACTGTTAACGAAATGTAGTTATTAGTTAGTTAAGTATTAGACGAATCTGTGTAGGTTAGACTGTATCAAAAAAATCGACAATTTTTTTTTTCAAAAATTACTCTGAAAATATTGTTCAGGATGTCGAAAAATGAGCCTGTGAAAATATCAGCTCATAATTTTAATATTAAGAGGTGACTCATCGCGATTTTCCATTTCCTATTTAATTAACATGGGAAAAATTTGTTTTCAAGCTTTGGAATTTTGTAACTCTTCAACCGATTATCAGACTGATAAGACCAAGACATATTCTTGTAGGGAATTGAACGCACTACAAAAAAATGTCTCATAATTTTTTGATAAATCTAGTCTTTCAAAAGTTAATTAAGGTTAAAGTTGGACTCACCAGATTTATTGAGGTATTTTCACTTTTTTGGTGAATCTATCAAACTAATTGCAAAATTTTTGCTTTAAATTATCTTTTTTCAGAGTCTTTTTGAAATCCTGAGAGTATCCTCAGTCCATTTGATCGGTAGTTTTGTCCAAAAATCCTTGATTTAGACGCTTTTCTTTGATATGAACATTTTAGATATTAATTTTTATTAGCAGACTTGATATTTCTTATCTATAACTAGCGACCCGCCCCGGCTTCGCACGGATGCACGCGGACTTTTTTTGTAGACTCTTTTAAGGTGTACAATACTGTTGTAAATTATTTTGATCTATCTCGTAGGGTTCAGCCAGCGTTTGCAATGTAAGCGCAAAAAAAGTGTTTATTTACGACATCACATTAGAAACCTCTAAAATTATCAGTGTTTCTCTACTATATTATGCATGTATTATACATATAAACCTTCCTCTTGAATCACTCTATTTTTTTAAAAAAAAAACCTCATCAAAATCCGTTGGGTAGTTTTAAAGATCTAAGCATACATAGGGACAGACAGGCAGCGGGAAGCGACTTTGTTTTATACTATGTTATGATTTCCTTTATACATTAATTATATCTAAATCTAAGTTAAAATCATAATTATAAATTGTTTTTGCTTAAAAATATTTTTTTAAACTATTTAATTATTGAAATACAATCTCACCAAAATTGATAACTCATAATATTCAGTATGGATGCAAAAGCGTCTAAATCAAAAATTTTTGGACAAAACTACCCATCAAATGGACTGAGGATACTCTCAGATTTTCAAAAAGACTCATTGCAAAAAGACAGATTGCAAAAAAAAATTCAATTAGTTTGATAGATTCACCAAAAAGTGAAAACACCTCAAAAATTCTGGTGAGTCCAACATTAACCATTAACCTTAAATAACTTTTTGAAAGACTAGATTTATCAAAAAATTATAAGAGACGTTTTTTTGTAGTGTGTTCAATTCCCTATAAGAATATGCCTTCGTCTTATCAGTCTGATAATCTGTTGAAGAGTTACAAAATTCCAACGCTTGAAAAAAAAAACGTTTACCACGTTAATTAAATGGGAAATGGAAAACCGCGATGAGTCACCTCTTAATATTAAAATTAAGAGCTGATATTTTCACAGGCTCATTTCGACATCCTGAACAATATTTTCAGAGTAATTTAAAAAAAATAGTCGATTTTTTTGATACAGTCTAGTGTAGGTATAATTATACAATCGCCTAAAATTGATACCCCCCTTCTTATTTCTCTTAAATTTCATCTAACAGAAAACTTCAAAGCGGTTCTACATTATTTTTCACGAATTTTTAAAACACAGTTTAAAAACAACACAGTTTAACAAATCTAAAAAAATTGTTAAACTGTAAGGGATGTGAATTTTTTTTTTCAAAGAGAAAAAAAAACTGTGAGGTTTCCAAGGGGTTTATGGAAATAACTGCAGCTGCTTAAACTATAATTATATTTTAATAATTGGTGCATATTTTAATAATATGGTACATTCAACTTAAAAATCAAAGTAATAATAATCATATGCCGACACAAGCCATCGCTCGGTACCTCGGTTAATATAAAAAAGTATACTATAAGAAAGTAAAAATAAACAAAAATATGTAATAAATAATATACAATATATACACAGGCGTATGGAGAACGATATACAGTGAGTAAAATAAATGATTAATCTGTTCTTACTAACTGTTTTACTTCAACCTGTTACCGTTCTGCATTTTTTTTTTTTCGCTTCCTGATATTTTTTTGCGTTTCTTTTTATCCACTGTAATACGCTCCAAATATCTCAATTGGCTCTGGTTTTCGAGATATCCTAACCAAAATGTGCAAAAAAAAAAAGCGATTTTGGCCTATATTTGAGGTTATGTAGCATCGTGAATTTTTTTTTCTCAAATAACTATGAACAACATCTTAAAGTACATGCCTTGCCCTTTTTAAATGACGTTGAGTTTACTCAAATATCTTTTTTTTTCGCTGCGGTATCGCATTTTGAAATTTTTTAAGTTTGTGAATTTATCTGTAATTGAAAACCTACTAAGGTACATCAAACAGTCGATTGGTGTTTTGATTAGGAAACACTGAAAATGTTTGAAATTCAATAGCAGGTCAATGTTTTCTTATGTAAAAAGACTTGCTCGTTCAGAATCTAGGTCAGATTTTCAAAATTTTTCGAGGAAAATTTTGGAAATCTGACCTGATCTGAAATTTGGAAATCTGAATGTAACAAGATATCTCGAAAACAGTTTCAGAAGTAAGCATATAATATCTAATCATACATTTTTGTGATCAGAAAACTCCGGATGGACATGTTTAAGCAAAAAAATGCAGAGTTCTATTAAAAATATCACACTAAAATCGGATAAAAAAATGCAGTGGTATGGGGGAAAATGTAAAACTTGGTATCTATATTGTCTGTCATAAATATATACTAAATAATTTCGTGCTGGTTTATTTCTAAAAAAATATATACTTAGTAAATCAAATTAGGTGGAAATATTTTCAGAAAAGTAACTTCTAATGAACTAAGAAAACGTTACGAGTTGTGTTTATATACCAGTGGCGCATATTGAACATTTATGAAATATTTAATTTTTAATTTGTCTGGTTATTTGTAAATATTTAAGTAGCATTTGTATTATTATTATTAATTGTTGAGGTATTTAAAGATATTTATTTATTATAAATTACACAATATTTCAGCTATCAAAACCTAGGTTTACTACATATATTTTTTTGTTATAAATAAAAACATATTTACTTATGTATTATGTATGTGTTGGATAAGCAATAACGTTAATACATATTGCAAAAAATGTCGCAAAATATATTAGGCAATATTTCGCCCCCATAAATCGTTGCCAAAAAAGGCTTTACGACTTCGAACACCCCTTGCCGTTGAAGGGTACGTAGCTGGTCGCAATCTTAAATTTTATTACACATTGCAAAATCGCAACTCTTCTTTTCCATGGATTGAGCGGAATTGGGCCCATAAAACCCAAAGGATTCAGAAAGGGAAAGTCCTGGCGGCCCCCTTTATTATGGCGAATTTTTAATGGACTGGGCGTAACGAGCGTCCTTTCTTTTTATTGTATACAAAGTGTTTCTAAAATAGGTGGTCAAAATCAGTTGATTACTGTAAAGGACATTTAGAGAAAGTGAAATGATAAGAAAGTGGAAACATTAACACAGATCTTTTTTGGAAAATATTTCTTAAAGGAATTACATTCCATCAAAGTAGTGCCCAGAGAAAATAGAAACCTTGATGTATGAAGTTCTCAGTATTTGCTGCAACCTGCTAAAATAACTGTAATATTACTAGTACAAATTAATCAAGCACAATACATTTTAGAGTACGACTTAAAGGTATTTTTAGATGGATTTTACTCGAGAACATTGTATCTTATACAAATTAAAAAAAAAGAACAATTTTCTGTGCAAAATCTCTAAAATTTCGTAATGCCTTGCCAGAAATAATACGCTCGACATCGACATATCCGAACTATTCCGTTCCGCGAAATTCCACATTTCCGAACTCTCTTCATCTCGGGATAACCGAACTGAACTGAACGCTGGCTGGCGCATGCGCAAAGGGTTTTTTCTGGCTCATTCTATGTACTTTTCTTTGTTTTTCGAGGGTTTTATGCAAAATGTAATACATACATACATGTGTACATGTTAATAAAAGAACGTTTTGGAAAGAACAAAAAAAATGTTGCCAGGTGCAAAGGAGAGAGTGATGCAGGTAATTATTTTGTAATTCAAAGTAAAGGTTTGTTTTATTGAACATTTTGTTGACGTAACCTATAATAATATAAAACTGAAATGAAAAATGATGAGAAAATATGTATTTTTAAGAAAACCGTGATACAAAGCAAACATAATTGTACTGTTTATTTGCAGAGAAAAAAGCCTGCTAAGAGGCTAACCTGAAAAGAGCAAATGCTGGAACTGATAAATCGCTTTATGTCTCCGTTCCTTGGCATATTTTATATAGCATATGCATTTAAGAAGTTTGAATTAAGTGAGTTGAAGTTAATTGAATAAGTTATTGAATTTCCACAATTTTGGGCCCAACGCGAAGTCTCCAAGTGTTATTGTTAACATAAATGACTGCTGAAGTTAAAAAAGTTTTTTTTCACTATTTTTACTTCGAGTCTACGCAATTACCTTTTGACGCGACGTATATATTGGTTTAGCGTTGCAGCTTCGAAATTCTCGGAAATGTGACTATAATATCTTGACGCCCATTTTTTTTAAATACGCTTCTTGAAGCGTACTTTCAAGATGTTATAGTCACAATTCCGAGAACTTCGAAGCGGCAACGCTAAAACAATATATACGTCGCGTAGGAAACGTTATAAAACTGGCCCAAATTAATATTTTTCAAAATCTCAAAAAGTCTCGCAAACTTGAAGAGATTTATGTTTTTTATAGCTCAACCCGGTCAATATCGTACAATAAACAAAGAAATGACGTTATTGTTAATTAAGGCTTGCAAAAAATTCAATCGTTAATTTCTCGAAAATTTATTAACGGATCAAGCTGAAATTTTTTTGTAACTTCATACTACAAATAGCACTCCCTCCAAGAAATTTCATGATCATAGTCTCCCTACTTTCGAAGTAAAAAAAATAGGGTTAAAAAATACTTTTTTCAACTTCAACAGTAATTTGCAAGTTAACAATAGTACTGGGAAACTTCGGGTTGGGCTTAAAATTTTTGAAATTCAATAGGCTACTACTTCTTAAATGCATATGGTATATAAAATATGCCAAGTAACAGAGATATAAGCGAAAATGAAAAAAAGAGACGTTTTTTTGACAAATTGTTAATTTAAAAAATTAGCGGACGGTTTCAGCTCTACAGACTCCGCGCATTGTGTTCTACGCAAAAAAAATACATAGGGAACCGTCAAAACTAGCCCTATATGTTTCATGAACACATAAAAGTCGCTGCCTACTGGACTGTAGGTCAGATGGGTAGTTTGTGTGACTCATTTTGCGGTAAATGTAGAAACAACATAAAATGTTGTAGTAGTACTAATACCACAGAATACCTACCCATACAGAAGCGACAGCTAGCCGATTTCGAGGGACCGGAATATTTGACCTCGGGACCTGTGGCGGCCAATTAATAAATGGCAGTAACGTCATTGTAATTTTATCTTCAGTTGACGTCTAAATGTTTACGTTTTGTTCTGTCAAAAAATAAGTTCTTTGAAATTTTATTTTTGTGTTGATTTTGAACTATTTTCAAATATAGTACAGTTTTTGTGATATTACTGATTGTGTTTATGTGATTACTCAGATTAATGACTACTATTTATATTATAACCACTTAGCCAGTGCCGGTGAAAGTATTGAGACGTTTTTACGATCGCGATTGGGTATCTTCATCCAACATCCAACAAAACTTATTAATGAGATTCTGCCAAGAAAGCTAAAAGAAATAGGTGTGCCTATCGTCCATGCTTTTCCCAAAGTGATGGAAATACAATTTTTTTTTCGTTTCCAATGGATCCCCAAAAGTATGTAAAGTTGGAGACTACAAAAATTTATTTACCTATAAGAATATATGAATTATAAGAAATTTATATTTTAAGGCTGCTGTTTGGATTAAAGCGTGTAATAGGGATGATTTATGTAATATAAATCTAGACGTATTACATACAAATTATCATTTGTGCGAGGAACACTTCGAAGAGAAATATATTTCTAGAGGTGCAACTCGTAAACGTATATTTGAGCAAGCTTTCCCTACAAAATTTTTACATGTCCCAACATCTACATGTGTACAAGGTAACGAATACGTTTAAACAAAATAATTTCCTACTTGTGTAGATATGCGTTATGTATCAAAATGTTTGAATTTTTAATTTAATATCAATAGGTATTTAGGTTTCGACAAATACTTTTCTAAAACACATTTTTAAGTAGAATTGGTTTTCATAAAACAACAATTATGAATGCTTCGGTTTTTGAGATATAGACATATTATATGTACGTATACATATTTTTTAATTTTTTTGCTTATCTTTGTGTCTACAACAAAAACTTTATTTGGTTTCTTATTTTTAATTTTAGAATTTGTAGCAGTGGAAGCTTAGCTCATTGCTTATTAATTTACTATTATTATTGACGTTAGCCATTTATACTGCTCAAAATATTATCGAAAACTGGTAACCTATTATTCTTTATTTATTTTTAATTTTAAGGTCCAAGCAACAGTTTAGAAATACCTGTGGATACAGGGACTGTGCCATTGGCGAGTACAACCAGCAGTGGAAGCATATAGATTATATATTTTTGGTAAATGTATATTTACACAGAATACCCTCAAAAATGTCATAATTTACATTTACAAATTGTTCTTTACTTTTACATGTAGTAATATTAATTTGCTTTATTAATCCTAAATTAATTATGATATTATGAAATTATTAAATATGAAGCAAAATATTTATACAAATAAAATACCTGAAAGTACCTAATTACTCTATTGCCGCCTTTCCCTAAAATAATTAAGCCTAAGTGTATTCTAAACAAAACTTGATATAGACGATAGACTTTTTACTTCATGTTACAATTCACTTATTAATTGAACATTTTGATTAGTGTACAAAAACAACTTTTTCTCTCAGTGTACTAATAACTGGCAGAACTGTCAAAAAATATGTTCCCCAAGATCAAAGGTGCCGACACGCTCTGTCGCTTCTGTATGAGTAGGGTATTCTGTGCTAATACTACAACGCTCGGATGAATTTTTTAGGTACATTTTTAGTTAAAAATTGTAGGTAATCATCCTTCAGCAAGGAGTTTTTATTTATATTCCTGTGATATCTGCAGAAGACAATCTCGTCCTCAATTTAAACGAGATAAGCATGTCGGGCCGTCGCACGACGAAGTGCGTAGCCTCTTCCACCCCTAGAGAGCGCACGCACAAGTGTGCCAAGGGGTGCACTCGTACAAACGACCAGTCGCTCGCTACCTGTTATGAGAAGAACCCTTTGGAGATCCGCAGATCTATGGGTGGGATTACGAAGGCTCGCACGCACTCAGATTACAATCCTGGTGTCATTTATAGCATAGCCGACCATCTACAGGGCTTTCAATGCGTTGGACCACGCGGGGCGACACGATTCTCCAACGGTCACGATTTTGCTGAAAGGAGCGCGAGTTGTTCGAAACCGAAATGGTAAAATTTGAGGAAATACATAATTTAGTCGTAAAATTAATAATATATTTTTTTTTAAAAAACCAAGCTTTTATTTAAATGCCCTAAAAAGAAGAAAATAAACTTTAAATTGAATCAAACCCATCAATTTACTATTAATCAAACATTACACAATTTATATGATATAAAAGCTTGTCACGAGATTTATTTGTGTAGATGTATTTACCTATTTTTTAAAATACATACTTTTTTTCTTAGATTTTCTTATGTCAATATCAAGTTACATAATTATTACATTCTTGTTTATCTACACAAGTAAATCTCGTGACAAGCTTTTATATCATATAAATTGTGTAATGTAATAAACTGATGGGTTTGATTCAATTTAAAGTTTATTTTCTTCTTTTTAGAGCATTTAAATAAAAGCTTGTTTTTTTTAAAAAAATATTAATTTATTTTTTATTTTTTATTTATCGTCGTGTTTTTGTATCTAAATATTTCTCAACCTGTTCATACTATCCCTAACCTATACCAAGTTATAACTCTTTAAAATTGGTATGGTGGCCATCTTGTTTTTTCGCCATTTTTTTCACCACCGCTAGAATTTGCCTAGGGTATAGGTTGATATTAGTTAAGTCACGACCCCGCTAAGTCTTACTGTTTAGCCGGGCAGTAGTACACCATCTCCTCGAAGGGTTGAACGCAGACGTCAGTTTATTCGTATTTTTCTTAACAAACCCTTTCATTTGATACTCACATTATGGGAGTGCTTAAAAATAACTAGTCCGCCATCTTAGGCGGTCCGCCATATTGGATCACTTCTTCTTCTCATTTGATACCTATATCATGGGAGTGCGCAAAAAATAACTAGTCCGGCATCTTGGGCGGTCGGCCATATTGGATTTAGAGTGAATCCATTTTATTTTCGTATTTCTTCTCAGCAAACCCTTTCATTTGATACCCATATCATGGGAGTGCACAAAAAATAACTAGTCCGCCATCTTGGACGGTCCGCCATATTGGATTTAGAGTAAATTCATTTTATTTTCTTATTTCTTCTCAGAAAACCCTTTCATTTGATATCCATACCATGGGGGTGCGCAAAAAAATAATTATTCCGCCATCTTAGACCGTCCGCCATTTTGAATTTAGAATGACATAACTTAGCTAACCATGCATTGTCATCCAAACTAAACGTGTATGCAAACTTTCATCTCAATCGGTTGAGGATAACTACTTTCATGTACTAATTCAATACTAATGTACTAATTCAGTTGCAAGATTTGATTATACATACAAACAAACAAACAAACATACATACATTGCAAGTTAAATAAAAACTTGTAAAAAAGGGAGTTCAAGGTGGCATTTTCGAAGTAAATGATCTTGAATAGTTTCTTTCAAGTTTACAGTAGGGTCAGAATTTCTCAAACGTATCACATGAATTACTTGAGAATTCAAATTTGATCGTCTGCATTTTTTCCATAGCTGTTGACAGTGCAAACGAAAATCCAGTTGGATATTGCAAAAAAAAGAATTGTAACAGATATAAACAATTGAGGTTTTTTTGTCATTTTTTTTTCAAAATATTCATTACGGACGATCTAATTAATAAATATTTACGATATAAACGTAATTGTAATTGCCACAGATTACTTTTCGATCGTTTATTTTTGTCAATCAAAAATATTTAATTTAAGTCAATTTGTTATACAATTGTTCATAACAAATTGAAAAAAAAATGTATTCTTCACCTCCTTTTCACTCAAAAAAATACCACATAAGCAGCATTTTATACTTATAAATATTCCGTTGAGAAAAAAAATGGCTCGAAATCGAAAAAAAGTTATATTGTTTTAAACATTGTCGCGCAACGCTTGGAGCGCGCTCGGACTTGCCTAATAGGCAAGCTGACGCTCTGAGCGCGCTTTTATAACAAATTGATTTAAATTAAATATTTTTGATTGAAAAAAATACACGATCGAAAAGTAATCTGTGGCAATTACAATTACGTTTATATCGTAAATATTTGTTAATTAGATCGTCCGTATTGAATATTTTGAAAAAAAAAATGACAAAAAACTTCAATTGTTTATATCTGTAACAAAAAAAAATTGCAAAATCCAACTGGATTTTCATTTGCACTGTCAACAGTTATGGAAAAAATGCAAAGATGATCAAATTTGAATATTCACTTAATTCAGACACAGCGAAATTAGAAGGATGCGGTTTCCGCCAGTCGATTTAATATTTCAAAAAGTTTTTTTTCGTATTATGTTAAATTCTTGTTACTTCTTCTACAGGGTGTTTTTCAAATATGGTCAATTTCAACGTTAAAATTCGCTGCTATTTTAAATGCAACACCCTATATCTGTTTACACCAAATAAAAGCTGCAATGTTTCGATTTTCAAAAATATACAGTTTGTTACATTTTACTTTCCAATTTTTAAAACCATTGAATACAATGATTTTTAAAAACATTGTGTTTTGGAAGTCCCAGAAAATTTTGATCCTAAATATCTTTTGACAGAGTGAACTTGTGGAAAGAATGTGGTTTTTGCCAGTCAACTTAATATTTCAAAAAATGTTTTGTCGTACTATGTTAAATACTTGTTACTTGTCCTGTAGGTCAAAAGATATTTACAATCAAATCACACATCATACCCGGTATTTACTTGGTTATATTTCGGAAATATTTTACAAGCCGTTTCCAAGATCTTCCGGTGAGGTAGATGTCGTTTCCAATTAAATGAAGTTAAATCTGAAGTTTCTTACAATTATACTTGTATCATATTCGTCAATTAGACATAGGCACTACTGTTAGGCACAGAGGTATCATTATTTCTAAAATAACCTAAATACAATAAAATCCTATAACTCACTTTAAACTACTAGCATTCCTGTATACGTACCAACGCTTTTTATGACTAACCAAGAATAATTTACGTACAGTTAATCTCCCTTTAAGTTTTTCCAGTATTTTATTAGTTTATGCCTGTGTATTTCAGTTTTTGCTCCACAGATCAAGACGATAAGGTCCGAATCGGATATGCCCGATAATAAAAATATTACGGCGACTTTTAGGTAGACTATCGGCACGCTCTGTGATGTACCTTTCATATATTGTCAAGGGATGATCATCCCAAACTTTATTGCCGTCTGTATCAATAAAAGCTCTACGGTAGGTACGTCTACCGTTTAAGAAAAAAAGTATAATACGGTAATTAGTCGTATTAGAAATTATCTCTCTCTAATAATAGATTTGTAATATAAATTATGAACGCTCTGTGTAATAGAAATCCTATAATTTTGTTATATACAGGGTATCTACTTTTACTTATACAGTGAGGTCCATAAGTAACGGATAAATTCATTATCTACGTAATTTACAATTTATGAGTAAAATCCTGAAACACGTCAATTTTTAATTCTAGAATGACATTTTTTGGAGCAAAACAGAACAGAAGAACAGTTTAAATCAAATGTTCAAACTGGTCGCCCGTTGCTTCTTGACAATAATGTAGGCGTTGCTGAAATTCTTCTAAAACATTTTGTATTGTTTCCGGGGTGATTTGATTAATTTCTTGCCTTATTCTGTCTTTTAATTCTTCTACGTTATAGGGTCTGTTGAAGTAGACTTTCGATTTTAAGTAACCCCATAAAAAACAGTCAAGCGGGGTCAAATTAGGAGAACGAGCAGGCCACTCAATTTCATCGCGTTTACCGATCCACCTACTGGGAAAAACTTGATTCAGATAGGCTCTTACTTCCAATGAAAAATGTGGTGTAGCTCCGTCCTGTTGAAACCAAATACTTCTATCAATTTCATTGGGGTTGTCATCATCTGGGAAAAGCATTCTTAACTCTAGAACTAAGAAATTTTGCAAGAAATCCAAGTAACGCACGCCAGTTAATATGCCATTAAAGAAATATGGTCCGATAATTTGAGAATTTATAATTCCAGCCCAAATGTTCACCTTCTCAGGATATTGAGTATTGGCCTCCATCATCCAATGTGGATTTTCTGTACTCTAGTTCTGTTTGTTGACTGTTCCATTTAAGACGAATGTTGCTTCATCAGAAAAAAGTATGTTTTTTTATAAATAAAGAATTAGCTTGTCATCTATTTGCCATGATTTCGCAAAATTTCAATCGGCGATCAGGGTCATCGTAGTTAAGTTCTTGAACCAAATGGATTTTATATGGGCGGTATTTTTCGTTTTTTAGAAGACGCAATATGGACGTTTTACTAACATCATTATCGGCGGCAACTTGTCTTGTAGGTTTATGTGGATTATCTTGAATATCTAACAATATATCCAATTTCTGTTCATCGTCTAAAATGCATATCCTACCAGATTTAGGAATATCTGTGACATTTCCAAATTCACGAAATTTGTTTTCTATTCTACTAACCGTAGACTGGGAAATGCGGCGGTCAGGATACTTAGTATTGAATATTTCGCATACCTGCTTCTGCGTTCTTGTTTTATCACCACATCCTAATAACATCAAAATTTCAATTCTTTGAGTATCCGAAAGACTCATTGTTAAAATAATGATCAACTTGACGATCAGCGATAAATAAAACATAATAGAATAATAAGTTTTCACAGATGTAGCAAATAAAGAAATTTAAATGTATAATTTTTTCTGATACTATGTAAAAAGAAATCCTTTTTACTTCTTTTCTTTTGTTGGGTATTTTGCGCAGCATATCAGGGGAAACCGATACGTTTAAGTTGAATGTTGACACAAAATTAACTAAAAACGTCAGATTTTACAGATATTTGGTACACAGGCACTTGATCGTATACATTTCATAATAATAATAATTTTGAAATGATCAAATTTAATTTTCTTGATGAAAAATATACAAAATTCAAAGAACCTTAACTTGCTGAATAGATAATTAAGAACCCTTTCAAATGAGCAATCACACGCATCCTCGTTCCATTTAAAAATTTTAAGGAGTAGCTGTCACTCCAAGGGGGTTGGAGGGGGAGGGAATCATGCTCAAAAAATGTCATTTTAGAATTACAAAATCACGTGTTTCAGGATTTTACTTATAAATTGTAAATTACGTAGATCATGAATTTATCAGTTACTTATGGACCTCACTGTATATAGATCCATATAATCTTTTTTCAAGATTATCGATTAAACTTTTTTTTTAAAAGGGCATTGAAAACTGTTTAATGACCCCGCCGTTGCTTTGATCGCTTGCTACGAATCAATATGATCAGTTTGAAAGTTTGAAATCAATTGAAACTCAAGGCATGGGTTTTGAAACTCCAAAAATACCTTTTTTTTATTTGTTTTATCTAATAAGTAGTACAACATGTCAAGAATATTTTCCCAATGTTTCAACTTCATCGGAATAAAGCTCAAGAGAGCCTTTGGAAAGCCTCCTTTTATTAAGTTCGGCCTGAAATTTTATTTGTGAATTCGGTAAGTGGAGATCTTAACGGTAGATTACAGCAAGAACCCTCAAAATGACAAAATGAAAAGGCGCACCTACTACGATTTAGTTCCTACATTAATTCCCTCTTTCAAGTAAATTACTTATCTTATAATTAATTCCCCGCGTAGTTCATACCTACCTACGATTTCTCAATTATTGTTTTAGTTAAACAATAAAGAGCTATCCAAAAAAACTTCATCAAACTCTCTCTCTCTCTCTGAACGAGAGAGATAGAAACAGCGTTGTCGAAGCTCAAATACGACAAAGATAGAATAGAAATACGCCTATTTTTGATCGGCCAAGTTTGATGACGTTTTTTTGGATGCCTCGTTACAACAAATATTATTAAGTAAAATTTTTACACGAATAGACGTTATATAACAACGAAGATGCGTTTAGAAGTTAAATCTATGTTAAGTGAAGTTCAGGAACTACAAGTTTCAAAGCAGCCGTTTGAATATAAAATAAAAATAATGTGGTCAACAACCTTTTCCGTAAATATGTTTCCAAAAACCTTTCCGTAATGTATTCAGTGCGTTTCTGTATCCTTTGGTAGACCCCTTTGGTGAATTTATTGTGCAATAAACCGAAATTTGTGTAACGCCGCCATAAACACAAAAGGGTTCATAGAAAAGATTCGGCACGCTTTGCGCAAGTAATATATTATATATCTAAGTATAAATTTTTGTACAACTTTTCAGGTAGGCACCTACAACCATTAGAAACGACAGTAGTTAAAAGTTCATATTTCAAAAGTACTGACAAACTGAAAACAAAGTTTCATGTATCTACAGTCTAATACATTTTTTATACACAATATTTCTACAGGTTTACAATTTTAATTTCTTTTCGTAAAATATAAATAATTCGAAACCCGTAGTTACAAAACCAAATACAAATATAAATGCCATTTCAAATAACGAAATTAGAATTCACTTGATACAAAGTTTCAGCTGCATATCATTTAGGGGGCCCAACCCCCCCTTTTTCCCAAGATAGACTAGAGCTCTAAGGAAATAACCATTCTTTCAGTTTTTTTAAAAATCTTTGTCCTCATACACGCACACAAAGTTATGTGCCACATTTAAACAGTGTTCTTTTGACAAGCTGTATTATTTTCGAAATATTTTGACCCGCTGAACATTATGATGTCAAAATTTGGGCCAAGTACCTACTCCTAAAGGTAGGGGGAAAATTGCCCCAAAAATCACTCAGTTTATGACATTAGGAAAAACTGTTTTGATTTCTGTTCTCTGGGCCTCTCAAAGTTTGTATATTATTAAGAAATTTAAGGATTCAAGCGAACATTGGAAAAGATTTTCTGACTGCGCGTCTAAATGCGTCGAAAATAATGTCTGAATGAAATATTGAAAAACTGTAGACTGAGGATTTATGATTCAACCAAAATTTACACTTATTTAGAATGTATTTATGATAATTTGGCGTGTGATAGACACATTCAGATAACACCATGATTATCAGGGGGGTCAAAATATGTTGGAAATGATATGTCTGGTAAAAGTAGCAAAATGTTATAAATTGAGCCATTTTTGGGGCAATTTCCACCGAAAATTGGGATTCCGGAGGAGCTAGACAAAATTCAGACAACGCCATGATGTTCAGCTGGTTAAAACACGTCGGAAATGATATGTCTAGTTAAGGTTGTCAACATTTCGAAGTTTGGCAGTCAAGGTGTTAATAGGCCATTCACCGTGAACCACCCTGTATATTTAAGACATTTATACCTACATATTTTGAGAAACAGAGATATTACAATTTTAAAACTGCACCTACCCTTATCATTTTTTTAGATTTAATCTAGAAAAATACAAAAATCATATATAAAAGTCTACAGAATTTGAAGCTGAAATTTGAAGGTTAAAGTAAAGGTTAAATTGGACATAAACAGTCTGTTTCATCAGAGTTTTTAATTCGTCTTCTAAGGAAGTCGTATGTGAACAGGCCTCATTGTAAATAAATAATCAACACTACGTTGACACAAACATGGGGAATAGTTATACAATAATAGCTGATAGTAATAGATTTTCGTTTCTGATATTCTGTTGAGAATCAACAGGTCAACGATTTCAACATATACCCACTGTAAACTAAGCTATTTTTAATAGTCCCCAACCATATTTTGCGCAAACTTACCCATTTTACGACATCCTGACATCCAATTTTTATGCTTTTACATAAAAATGTAGAGAACATTTCAGTTCAGCACCCCCTAAATTATTTAAGTTTGCGTAATATTTGTTTATGACGCGACCATTTTTGACGAATTAGGCATATCTAGGTACCCAATAAATGCGTAAAATTCGAAGAAAGTCTCGCAAGGGAGAGCGTGTCCCATGACTTTTTATGCAAAAACGTAAAAATTGCGTCGACATAGACCGCAGTCAGGTCTAGAAAGTGCACCATAAACTAATAAATTGCGTAAACTTCAAAGGACTTGGGCAACAGTAAAAAAACGACTGTCTTTTAAATAACTTTACGGTAACCGTACTTTGAAAATTAACATAATTCTAGGGCCACTAAATTGGTCAGTGGTAGCTGAACTGATACTCAAAGACATTCAAAAATTAAGTAATTTTAAATATTTAAAGACTAAGCTCTGTTTAATGTCATTTTTTGTGGGTGTCATTCATGATTTGAAACATTGTTTTTGACCTCTTCTGTTTAAAATACATGTTGTGTTTTTTTTTACTGTATTTGTTTTACTTACGGTACGGTTAAAAAAGTATAGAGTTAAAAGTATAACACAAAATAGGTATTTTAATTTTAGTTTAGTAGGTAATTCATTGATTTATTAATTGAAAAAAATGATAACCACAAAAATACATACGTCTAAATTTGATATCACTTTGAAGTCAGACTTAAAATTCGGTTTAGTTTAAATTCATGATTTAGGTAATGGATAAATGCATTGCTTAAAATATACTATTTGAATAGATGTGAGCAATAGTGAATTAAAGTTTAATCTAAACTTTATAGTTGGTCACTCCGAATTTCCCTCTATACTGGGTGTCTCAGCTTTTAGTTTATGCTCACTGCAGTTTATGCTGCTGCTCACCCACGATAGTTAGCAAAAAAAATTATATACAAAAGTTACTTGAATTCATGAGGCCTATAAAATGACACATTCCGTTTGACATGTACTAGTGGCCTTGAGGTTATGTCAGTGTCAATATAAGTTTTTTAAATACAACACCCTGTATTTTTCGACATTTTTGTATTTACCGAACAATTCTACACATACCCTATACCTATAGCAAAAAAATGTACATATATACAAAAAGTTACTTGAATTCATGAGGCCTATAAAATGACACATTCCGTTTGACATGTGCTAGTGGCCTTGAGGTTATGTCAGTGTCAGTATAAGTTTTTTAAATACAACACCCTGTATTTTTCGACATTTTTGTATTTACCGAACAATTCTACACATATGTCATGTAACATACCCTATACCTATCTTCAACCGTTTTCGAGATTTTCAAAGTCAAACAGCTATTATTTCACAATACAAGAATTTTCAGTTTGCCTTGTCAGTTTTGAAACAATTGAGAGGTATTATTGTTAAAAGTAATTTTAATCAGATCAATCGAATATTTCAGTAATTATAAGCAATTAGTTTAATAAATTTTCAAATTGAGCTGGCAAACAAGGCAAACTGAAAATTCTTTGTATTGTAAAATAATAGCTGTTTGACTTTGAAAATCTCGAAAACGGTTGAAGATAGGTATAGGGTATGTTACATGAAATATGTGTAGGATTGTTCGGTAAATCCAAAAAATGTCGAAAAATACAGGGTGTTGTATTTAAAAAACTTATATTGACACTGACATAACCTCAAGGCCACTAGCACATGTCAAACGGAATGTGTCATTTTATAGGCCTCATGAATTCAAGTAACTTTTGTATATATGTACATTTTTTTGCTAACTATCCTGGGTGAGCAAATAAAGTCTGTAAACTAAAAGCTGAGACACCCTGTATATGTACATAGGTTGATATCTATAAAAATATACAGATCCTTCTTCACAACGAAAAGGAACTGAAAAAAATTAATGAGTTGATTTTAATATGGTAACCTTTTAGTTCAAATTTAACGTAATTTGTTTGCGTTATTTTTCCAACTCGGACTCTTAAGATTCGACGGAGAAAAAATAAATGAAAATAACAATTCCATAAAAGCTCTTAAGAGAAATTATTTTGCTAACACTTGGAACGGTATTTAACCGCTGTAAAAAATTTACCAAAACTTCGTCGTCTTTATTGAACAGAATGTAATAGACATTCTGGAATTTTTTACCCTTTTACAGGCTCGGAAGGGTTGCCAAATCCTTTCGCAAAATATAATTTTATTGTCGGTCATTTTTTAGAACTCATTTTGCGACCCCATAAAGCTTTCACAACGATGGGGTTAAATCTGACCATATACCTATATCGAATTTTTTATAGCCCGTAAACCCCTATCGTTCCTAAATTTTTCTGCAAAGCAGTAAAATCTATAAACCCTTTAGGATTGTGAAATTTCGCCTAGCGACTAGTATACCCTTTTTTATTGTGCCGTTTTTTATATCTGTTAATTTTTGGCAATTCGTTGCTGATTTGACGGTAAGAATTTATTGCAAGGGTTAAGCACCCTTTCGGCAATAGCCGTAAAGGGGTAGGTACGAGACGTTGTAAAAAATAACTCGAAATAGTCATAAACTGAAGATTTTCTTGAGACATAAAAAATTGCAGTTTGTAAAAATATTTACGTTATCTTATTTAATTAAAAAAAACTATTAATTTCTTAGATAACACAGGCCACAAAAAAATATTGGAACTGCTGTCGAGACAACTGTATCCCTATGTAATTTTCGACGCTGAATCCGAATGCGAAGTCAAAAAAAATCGTACACCCCCAAAATCAACCCCTATCACTAAAAAACTGGGTAAAAACATCAATACGAATAGTCTTAAATATCAATAATTCTAATTAAATATAAACATTCAACATTCTGCGTTATAACAAAGGATATACTAAATACAGAGTTAATACTACTTCTACCTACTACCCCTCATACAACAGGTAATTTAAAAAAAACTGCAGTGATTGCAAAAAAAGCTTACGATGCCCAGTAGTTCCGATGGGATGCTCAAAATCCACCCCCTACAAAAGTCATTCACTGACATCCCCACGAGAGGGGTGAAAATTACTCCTCACATAACAAGAAATTCAAAAATAGTTGCAGTACCTTTTAGAAAAGCTCAAAACATCTGCATTTTTTTATTTAAGAAAAATCTTTGATAAAGTACTTGAAGAGTACCCATATTATGAAGTAACAAAAATTTACCGTAGTTTTAATTCATTTAGATCGAATTCAATCAGGCGTAGCCAGTATTTACTCTCTGGGGGGGGGGCGCCCAATGCTGATTAAACAAAAAAGCCAAAAAAAAGGTCAGTAGACGCAACAGCAACCGCAATCCCCCGAGTATTTTGGTTTTTACTTGACCCTTTGGGGGCGGTAAAAAACCATAAACAAAAAAAAAAAAAAAAAAAAAATGAGGGGGGGGGGGGGGTTATATAACACAAACAACGCCCCCCCCAAGAGCTCGCCCTTTCTTTTTCTTTTTTTCTTCCCTCTTAGGGGGGTTTCCTTGCTTCATTCTCCCCTCTGAAAAAAAAAATAAAAAAAAAAAAAATTTTTTTTTTTTTTTTTTTTTTGTTTTTTTTGGTTTTTTTTTTTTTGTGGTTTCCACCACTCTATGGGGGTAGTTTTTGAACATCGCATCGAGGCTAATGCAGTTAGATACTGTTTCTAAAATAACTGTTCATCGTAAGCTTTTTTTGCAATCACTGCAGTTTTTTTTTTTTAATTTTCTGTTGTGTGAGGGGTAGTTTTCACGAGATTTAAGACTACGTGAAGCGTTAAATCATTTTTACCCTGTTTTTAGCGCTAGGGGTTGATTTTGGGGGTGTACGATTTTTTTTACTTCGGATTCGGATTCAGCGTCCAAAGGTACATGGTCGATTTGTTATCGACAAACGTATTTTAATTGTTACAAACAGGTAAACTTTTTCAATATGATTATATTTAATACTAGATATTTATTTTCACACTATAAATTTTGAACGTTCTAAAATCAAAGTACAGGGCAGGCTTGAGGACTTATTTGTAACTTAATGTTCTAACAAATACTACAATATTCATATTTTATACCATTTTTCAGTAATCGAATTATTCTGAATTACGTGAGGTTTACGTTTTACAAAAAAAATGGTAGGTTCGTTATAACAGTTCTTCCCAAACACCGAGGCTAATTTTAACTTTCGGAAGAATTTACTAGGATGATAGAGATACGGTTAAAATTTCAGTTTTTATTAGTTTTAGAAGTGCACGAAATAACTTTTACAACCGCATTTTATTGTGATGTTAGACATACCCGCTCTTCGCAAAAGAGTATTTTTTACGCATTGCCAATAAATTTGAACCCGCCCGAAGAAATTCCCAATACTTTTACCCGAATGATTGCCATTTTAAAGTGTTAATCACCCGCTCCTTTTGTGTGCAGGTATAAAAAAACGACGAAATTTGCTGTTTGCGATTTTTCTAAGGGTACTTTTTTATTACTGCCAAATAAAACTATAAAAAATACGGTTCCGTCTACAAGTCGATATGCATTTAAAAAAGCATGCCTTTACTTTCGTCCGAATTCCTCTTTCGTTGCAAATTTTCTATACGGGGATCATTTCCTGGGTGAACCTAGCCGAGACGGAGCAACAACCCTTAAATTGCTTAACAACCGTTTTTTCAACCCTTCTTGTATAATATTATATAGGGTTACCTAAGCCTTTCTGTTAATTTCTTCCTAGATGGTATACTTACGAGTTTTATAGGGCAATAAACGATAAAGTTGGCCGTTGTCTGCGTTGGGCCTGCCAGAAACTTTGCATAAATGTGGATTTTATAATAGGATTTTTATTATTCCTATTTCAATTTTTACAAACAACGTATTTGAACACAGAAAAAGAAAATTTTGTTGAAAATTGAGGTGTATTCGTGTATCCACAATAGTTTCATAAAGTAGGTTTATTTACTCTCATTTGAATTACGTAAAGTGACATTTTATCCACTACTGAATTCCTTAACTTAACTGAAAAGTAACCTTATTCCGCTAATGGATTAAAGCAACTTTATTTCACTAAAGTTAAAATGATTAACAAAAATAAACTAATTTTATACAAATATTTATTGATATTAATGTTTACATTTTTATATTGATGCTGATGTTATCAATAACAATTATATTATCAGGCAGATTTTCTGAAGTTTCAATTGAAGATATTCCCTTTCTTTGCAACTGAGCGATTCTCCTTGAATTGTCTTGGCACTATCAAGTTTGATATGGATTTTTTTTCTTCTAATGGTTCTTCTAAAGTTCTTTCTAATGCAATAACTGTTCTAAGTGCTGATGGTCTGATAGGTTCAAATACGAAGCAACATTTGCCAAAATGTTGATTACAGCAGGCTGCTTGTCTTTGTTTATTGTTAAATAACTTATTTTTTTAACATTAAAAAGAGGAATCATTTTTAAAATTTAGCAATATGCAAGTACAAAAAAGAGCTGAACAAATTAGTAGAAAAAGGCACATGGAAATTTTTAAAAATTATTTAAAAAAATATAAAAAAGATTTTCTCATAAACACTATTCGATTACAAATAGTGTGGTGTAGTTTTTTGTAAATGTTACCAGTACCACTTGTACTCAGTACTACACTATTTATAACCCTCTTGATAGGCTTATGTTTTGGTGATTTTAAAAGTTCATTATTTTTAGCTTTTTGTAAAGTACCTAGAATTAACCGTAGAAACATTCAAGTTTAGGGCTGCTGCTACACCCTAAAACAATATAGTGGGCTGTAGTTTTAATTAATGTTTTAATTTTATATTTAAATTACCCTTAACAGCTGTTACAATTCAATAAAATATTCCATTATAGTTCTTATTTAATATAATTTGGTGGTGGTATCAATACACATCTTTAAAGCACAGCGTCATCATGACATATATCGGTTTCTTATTTTATACAAAATATAGACATCCAAAAAACGTCATGAACGAGAGAGATGGAAATAGCAGTAATGTCTAAACTTTTCGGTTATGTCAAACTTTTGACAAGTGACTGTCACAATTTGTAAAATAAACAATGGCTGTCATATGATGTGACAGTCTTGACAAGTAAATAAGGTTATAAATGCGATCAAGAATAGAAATACGTCTTTTTTCTCGTTTTTACATACGTTTTTTTTTTGATGTCTCCATATAATAATAAGTGTTTAGATGTTAGTTAGTTAGTCAGAAGTGTTTAAGAAGTTTGTGTTTAATTGAAGAGTTTTGTAAGAAGTTTGTGTTTAATTATATCAAAATACGTAATACCTACCTGATCTAGTCCTTCGGTCCTTGACCTTCTGCTTAACATCCCTGAATTGCCTTAATCTGAATTGGATTAAATTTTATGGGGATTCAATAAAGCCATGTGGCGACTATTGATTAGTCTCAACCATACTACACAAAAAGGGGTACCTACTATTTATTACAAACTGAGCATCTTGAAATATAAAATATTGTGGTTTGATGAAAATTAGCGTTAAGTACTTCTTTTTGAGAGAATATTATTTTTATAGGAATTGTATGCTGACGTTTTGTGGTGCACTTTTTTTTAGAAAGGAAGCCTTGAAAACCCGAAGAATATTTAAATCTTTGATTAAAAAAATTATTTTTAATGAATGTAAGCAAAAAGTAATATGTATGAATTTCAAATTAAAAAAACTTCAAAGAATGATCAAAGTAATTTATTTCCAAGCCAGTAAAAAATAATTTGTAGTAAACAAACACGTAAAAATATGTCACATGCCCTTACAAAACAAAAGTTTAGGCTTCTTTAGGATTCCATTAGTTTTTAGGTTCATTCATCAATTTTTTTTAAAGAAAGTCTTTAAGTAGAAAAGTAAAAGTTAAAAAGCAATATTATATACACACTACTTATTAAAATACAATATTCTACTTTGTGACCTAGATATTAGAATCCTTCGGGGTACTTTCCTACCACGAAAGAGACAAATAATACAGTTTACCTGCCTGGGACGAAAACAAAGAATGCCCTTGGCCCAAAGGATGCACGCGAAGGGCTACAGCAAGATCCCAAATACGATATGTGTTATCGATTAATCGAATCCGAATAATAGTCGTCTGATAGACATTTGAGAACTCAATTATTATCTAATACCTGTTCCCTTACACTTGCGCAAAAACTTTCTCTTAAAACATCACGCGAGAAGGGTTCGGTTCGAAGGGCTTTCGTGTTCTTAATGTAGGTCGGAGAGGACGTCTGAATAGTATTGAATAAAATAATTAAATATTGATTTTGTCTGAAGTGTCAAAATATAAT
Organism: Aromia moschata; assembly: GCA_029963805.1. Classification (NCBI taxonomy): domain Eukaryota; kingdom Metazoa; phylum Arthropoda; class Insecta; order Coleoptera; family Cerambycidae; genus Aromia; species Aromia moschata. The sequence continues at coordinate 108,292 of JAPWTK010000423.1, read as the reverse complement.
AAAAAGAAGTTTCCTAGCCTGAGCTTAAAAAAACGTTAGAAGTAATGTATTTAAAATACACGAGTTAATCTAGAACAAACACTTAAAATATCAGTCACAGAAAATGTTTTAGTAATAAAAATAATTTTCCTTCAAATGGGAAAATAAATTAGACTGTACTTCCACTAGATTCAAGAGAATTTTGGGGAAGCAAGAAAAACTCTTCCAAAAAAAACTTTTTGACACTTTCTTTATTGTATTGATACTATTTTTTTAAATTCTGGTCTAATAAAAAAAGCAATCTGATATGAGAACAGTGATAACTGATAACTTGTGAGTTATATTTAAAATAAAGAACTAATTAAGTTATTCAAGTTTGACACTCTATTTTGAGCACCTTGTACATTTTGTCGTGTATCTCGAACTGTTGATAGTAAGCTCAACCTTCCATACTTACATGGTAAAAAAAATAACTACAGAATTTTACCACAGCGAAAATTATTTTTTCCAGGGGTTTTTACATTTTTTGTTCTTAAAATTGAAATATTTCGAAAAACGTTCATTTTAGAGGTATGCAATGGTTATTAAGGTTATTTTATTATTAATCAGTAGAAATCAAATATGACAATACCATTATAGCATGCTAAATAATGAACTTGATATTCACTTCCGGTATATCCTAGTGTCAGAAAGCCTTTAATTTAGATGCCATTATTTTAGAGCATCCTCGAAAATTCCTAGACATAAATTTTCATCTCCATATCACTTACAGTTCTCCCAAATCTTTTATTAGGCCACTTTTCGTAAAGCACCCTGTATATGAATATAAGGAATAAAATAAAAGTAACATCCTTTTTTAGTCAAACACAGAAAAAGTGAAAACTTGATAAAACAATACTGAACAGAGTTTTTAGAGAGAGAATTTTATTGTAAGAAATAAAATAAAAAAGTGATAGGAGGAAGACACGCTAAACGTAGTATCTACCTGGTTGTTTCGAATACACTCCAACAGCAATATTTGTCACTGGAACTTATGGAAGTACCTGGATATGTACTTCCTCAAGCGATTTCGTGAAAAAGATCATACACAGATAAGTTTGTTTCTAAGAGGCTTATTTTTTTAAATAAAGAGCGTTAAAATATTATATCTTTTAGTTTTGTTTTTTAATTTCTGGCAGTAGACTAAAATTTTCTTTTTAAAGTGCTGTCACTTACTCATCTTGATAGAATAGATGTTTTGGCTGTTAATTTGTTTTCTAGTTCTATTAAATTATTTTAAGTCTTCATTTAGTCCTTAACAAAACATATCTATAAAGAAAACGATATTTTTATTCAGGATGCGGTTTTGGTAGAAAATGTCATTTTAATAATAATCGCAGAAGTAGGATTAATAATTATGTGATATTTTAATAAAACCATAATTTCAAATGCATTTCAGAAACCACTACGTTTCTGAAATGAGCTTGTTTTATCAAAAATGCCTATGTCACACTTTGTCACCAAAATTAATTGAGAAATAGCTAATAACACTATTTTCAGTAAGTTTTTATTATTTACCTATTCAGTGTTTATATTATTTAATGACTACCCAGATGCATAATTCTGCTAGTTCTGAAAAAAAGACACATAAATGAAAAAAATTAACATGCCTGCTGTCACGGTATGTAAGTGACAGCAATTTAATAAGAAAATTTAGTGTGCTCCCCCAAAAAATAAAAAATAAATACAATTTTAGCGCTCTTTTCTTGTCTTTTATATGAAAAATTTCTCAATAATTGAGAAAGTTTTGATAATATAAATCTGAAACTTGGCAGCTTTATGTTTTTTGGTCTGAGAATTGCGAATTTTAAGCTTATTTTGACGTTGCTGTTAGAGGGCGCTAGTTTCATCGTGTTATTTTTGTAAATTAAAACATTTTTTTATCTGCTGAACCATGCGTAAAACAAGTCGAGAATCTAAAAGAACGCTCAGTTCTACAGAGAAAAGGTATTTTTCTTTAGGTCATCTAAATCTATCGGTTTTTAAGTTATTTGCATTTAAAAGGTTCAATGTATTTTTGTTGATTTAAACTTTGAACATGCTGTATCTCTTAAACCAATGGTATGACGCATGTTGAGCTCAATCAAAATAATTTAAAGATATGTAAATTTGACAAATGTTGACACAAACCTACTTAGAAAAAATATAGCAATATCAACGCCTGAAAAAAAAATCAACAAAATACATTGAACCTTTTAAATGCAAATAACTTAAAACCGACAGATTTGGACGACCTAAACAAGAGTATCTTTTTCTCTGTAGAATTGAGCGTTCTTTTAGATTCTCGACTTTTGTTTTACGCATGACTCAACAGATAAAAAAAAATGTTTTAACTTACCAAAATGATACGGTGAAACTAGCGCGCCCTAGAAGCAACGTCAAAATAACTTTAAAATTCGTAATTCTCATACCAAAAAAACTAAAACTACCAATTTTCAGATTTATACTATAAAAACTTAGTTAAATTATTGAGAAATTTCAGAATAAAATTTAAACTTTGAACACGCTCTATCTCTTAAACTAGCGACATTGGTATAAGGCATTTTGAGCTCAATCATAATATTTTGGTGTGTAGTATCTCCAGTCTAGTCTTGTCCCATTCTTTCTGACTCACCCTTTATGTAATAAATTTTCGTACACAAGGTTTTTTTAAAATTTCATTAAAAACGAATGTCCTCAATGAAATCATATTTATTCAACTTCATGAATTGATAAAAATATGAAACCTATTGATTCTACCTCAAACCGTAAAAAAAACGTCTAAATCGTCATAAAAACCTTTAATCAACTTACTACAAAATATCACAGATTGAATTTCACGCGTCAGCCTCGAGAGAACGATATTTACATATTTACAAAAGAGTCCTTATGACCGCGGACGTCACCAGGGCCTCCAGACGGGCTCCGCCTTCACGGGGCGCGAGTTCTCCTTCTGAAGACGTTCCCCGGACGCCGGCAGCCCCGACGGCACGAAGTAGACGACCTCCCGCCGGCGCCGCCCAGCTTCGTCGGCATCAAGGTCACCCCCACGCCCACTCGGATGCCGCAGCCTCCCTCCGCCGTCCTCGCCTTCGCCTCGTTCAGCTTGCCGTGGAGGTGCTGCAGGTAGCTGACGGTCATCTCCAGGATGTCCGCCTTCTCCAGTTTGGCAGTCCGCTGCCCGTTCTTCCCGCGGGACTCCTTCAAGGTCGTCTGCGACTCCAGCAGGATCTGCTTGAGCGCCTCCAGGCTGTCGTTGATGCGGGCGCGTCTCTTCTTCTCCATCAGCGGCTTCCGGATTCTTCTGCTCTCCGACACAGCGTGCATCTTCTTAGCTTCACTCTTCATGTTGTGTATTTTGGAAAGGTCACTACTCTGAGATGCGTCTAGGGCGGATGCCGGACGTGTTGTGTCACGTTGAAGAACGGTCCACGTGTTTAATGACAGAGGCCCCTTCTTTGCGCCCCCACCACCGACGGTCCGAATTTGTGAATGGGTTGGGTGGATTGTACGTTAAATCGGGCGTATCTCAGCGTTGCCAGGCCTAGAGAAAGTGCCCTAAATATGGGGAGTTTGGAAAACTGTAGTGTTTTACCCGAATCACTAGAAATATCGTAAAAATACGGATTTTAAGATGTTTTTGTTTTAAAATGTTCGTTATGAATTTCTCCATAAATTCCTCTAGCCGGATTTTTTATTTTCATTCCCGATATTTTATTATTTTAATCTAAAAACGTATTTTTATTGGAAAATATGGGTTTTTCCAAAGAAAATCTGTGTCAAGGTCTCAAATAGCCAAAACACAGCCAAATGTGTTGTCAAATGATATTATTCGATTTCTTTTTCATTGATGACAGCTGCCTAATTAACTGTCACATATAATAAAATGTTCCTTAAGTTATACAGAAAAAATGTAAAATTGTAATAATTTTTTTTTTAAAGAAAATACATATAACATACTTTAAAACTTTCTATTTATGTAATTTATACTAAAATTTAAATATGATAGCTGTCAAAATAACTGCCAAATTACTTAAAATGCCATTTATTTAATGTTTTCAATACTTAAAGTGCTTAATAGTTCATTTTCTAAGGACTTAAGGAACACTGAGCAAGGAATGCATATCAAATATATTATGTTGGATGACAGATATCAGAATATCTGTCAAAATCAAAAATAAGTTTCTACACAAAAAAGGATATAGAACTTGATTTGATATGTTAGTTGTCAATTTTTCAGTAAATTCAATGAAAAATCTATTTATTAAGTATTTTTAAAATTTAAATAGCTAAACTATTCATTTTCTATACATATATATATATAACTGGCAATAGCCTAAAATTAAAAATAAATAAATATTTAAGTGAAACTACGGAACTAACTACTTTTATAAACCCAATTTTCAATTAAATTGACAGTTGCCAACAATATATGATTACAAATTATTATTAACTACGAAACTAATTAATTGTAAGCCTATCATTTGACAAATCATTTGCCTATTTGTAAAATTAAATTTTAAAATTAAAAGTCAAAAATATTTATACATTTGAGACTTTTGACACTGATTGGCTTTGGAAAACCCCAGATTTTTCAATAAAAATACGTTTTTAGATTAAAATAATAAAATATTGGGAATGAAAAGCAAAAATCCGGCTAAAGGAACATGATACAATTAAAACAAACATTGAAGCAAAAATTATGTTTTTCCATGATAACCGTCGCATATTCAAAAAATAGATAGAGGCACAAAAGTTTTCAAAACAACTGTGCTATATCGCACATATTTTTATTGTATTAAAAATTAACCCACAAATAAGTTATAACACAAAAATAGGGATTGCTTATGTGGGTGCAGAGGGAAAGTAGAAATTTTACCCAAGATGTCATCTTACCAAATCTCAAATTCTTACGTTATTTCGTTATTGAGATAAAAATAAAATAATATATTTTTTTCGCCTTGTATGTGCAAATAACTTTGCAGTGTTCTAATAAGGGAAAAAGTTTATATGAAAGAACCTCGTTTATAAGGAGTCACTTGTGGAATACATTCTTCAACATGTTTTACATAATTATGGGACACCCTGTATAACTTAATTGGTAATACAAACTTGCCTTTTGAATAATAGGGAACTTATTGTCCGGATCCAGGGATTTTTTTTGCTAAAATTTAGGTAATTAAACAATTAAAATACTATCTGGCAACACCGGCGTATCTTATGGTTTTTACTCGAGTTTTCGGGTCGTCTCGCGTCGACGCGGGACGCTTTTTCGGTCCCATTAAACTCGGATTCGTTATTCGGCGATTTCACGAAAAAAAAGCTTTAATTTTGTTTTTAGCCGCCGTTTGGTTATTACAAACGTCGTTGCGGTTCAACACCCTCGGCTTACGGTTCTTCGATTCAGGATTGGAGATTTAAATTAATGAATGAATGGCTCGAGCGCGGTGAATATACAAAGTGTTGCGACGCCGACATACAAAACGCATTCGAGACATTCCTAATTTCAATTAGAGCCAATTAAAAATATACAGGGTGTTTAATTTATCATGCTACGGTTATTATAAGTAGCTTGGTCTCCGCAACAATTTACTGTTTTCAAAAAAAAAAAAAAAAAAAACAAAAAGCGTCAGAAGTAGAAAAAAAACAAATTCAATAAATGTCCCATTTTTCTAATTTTGGAATAGATCTGGACATTTAAATATTTTTCTGAAAATGGTAAACTTAAATGGCGATGAAGTAATGACAATTTTGCTCTCAATACTTCCTGCATATCACAGAAATAACAAAAACACAAATGTTTAAAACGTATTTTTATTATATCTTTAGAGAAAATAGAAACTACAGAAATCACTGCGTGTTTTTAACACTGAACGAAATAATAAATTTACCACGTTTCTGGGGAAAATAATTGATAAAAAGATGGCCGAGTATGTGTATTATAGTAAACATTCCCAGAATAGGTTTCTTTGCTCTTTTGTCCATTTCCGAGTTCTCTCAAGTTACTGCTTTGATCCGCGTAAATCTTACAGACGATTCGAGATTATTGGCAACTGGATGAAAAAGAATATTACAAAAGGAGAATAGAAAGTAAAAAAAATGTACGAATATTTGCAGTTTTTTGTTAGGATCAAAATGAAAAAATAGGTTTGTGTTTAGAATAAAAACAGGTTTTATGTTATTGGATTACAGATATGAAAGTATGAAAAACACTGGATGTATTTTTTCCGCTGGAAACAAATCCGGGCTGGAAACAAATCAGAATTGCTCTTTCACTTTAGGTTTTTGAGATAATATTCTAATCTAAAAGTGCAAAAACACTGGTTTTTAACATATTTGAGGTTATGTAGCACCGCTATTTTTTTTTCTAAGAGAAACGTGTGTGGGATCTTATAGAACAAGTCCTCATCTTTCAAATGCCGTCGAGTGTGCTCAAATAGATTAAGAGATATCGCATTTTGAAATTTTCATGTTTGTGATTTTTCCGATACCCGAAAATCCATTAGTATGTATATCAAAGGATTGTTATTTTTTTTATTAAAAATCGTAAAAAACATTTAAAACCAATAACAAGTTAATATTTTCATATGTATTTTCATACGGAGATCTGCTCGTTCAGAATCTAAGGTCAGATTTTTAAAAATTTTCGAAGAAAATACAATATGGCCGATCTGAGTTGACTAAAGCTACAATAGCGTATAACTTTCATGAACTTTTTTTTAATGAAAGAATGGCGTCTTAATACTGTAAATACTGTTTTCTTTTTTCCATTTTTGAGGTTATGTAGCATCGTCATTTTTTTATCAAAAAACGAGACAATGTATCTTAAAGTACTGTTATTGCCTTTCCAAATGCTGTTGAGTTTGTGCAAATATCCAGACATTTTTTCCGGATTTCCAGTATACAAAAGAATCAAAGTAAAGAGGCCATTCTTTCATTAAAAAAAGTTCATGAAAGTTCCATATAAACTATTGTAACTTTAGTCAACTCAGGACGGCCATATTGTATTTCTTCGAAAAATTTTGAAAATCTGACCTTAGATTCTGAACGTGCAGATCTTTTGACATAAGAAAATATTGACTTGTTATTGATTTTTATATATTTATTACGTTCCTTAATAAAAAAAACAATCTTTTGATATACAGGAACACGTGTCCCTGAGTTTTCAGGTATAGTGAAAATCATAAACATGAAAATTTGAAAATGCGATATCTCGGCGAAAAAAAAGAAGATATTTGCGCACTTATACTTTAAGATCCCACACACAGTTTATTGAGAAAAAAAATCGTGGTGCTACATAACCTCAAATATGTCAAAAAACAGTGTTTTTTTCATTTTTAGGTTAGAATATCTCAAAAACCTGACGTGATAGAGATATTCTGATCCCGGATTCATTTTCAGCGGGAAAATTACTTCGGAAACAACTATTCATTGTCCAGGGGCAAAATCTTGCAGGGTAATGTTACTGAGACCATCAGTGTACAAAAACCTGTTTTTACAGAAATATAAGGACTATAAAACAATCCTGATCGCTTGATAGCAGACCGCAGATGGACAAATTCTCAATCTAAGGCGTCTGCATTTCTCATCGAGGCGCAGAACAGTAATAAATTCCACATTTGTAGACAAATGGTCTAAGCATGTAATGGCAAATAATAGTCGAACTATTATAAACAGCAACAATGTAAAAGGGGTCTTAAGACGATACTTACCCAAGATAAGTCACAGAGAAGACCGACCGACAGACGTGACAATAAGTCGCCGTGGTGAAAAATTCTTTTCGAAAACGGCGGCATACGGACAAGAAAAGAGCGTCGGGCTGAAAGAATCGAGGATTATCAAAATATAAGTCTCGCCAAGGAGGTGCGAAAGGGTAGGATTATTTACACCAATCTACTGCGGCTTATTTACACTATTTTTGGAACACGTAGGGAAGCGATCTGTCCGGTGATATCTAAAGAAAAGTGTGAATGGAAACCATGAATGGCTGCTCTCTTGAATAGGCAAACTTGTAACTAATACTTAAGTATTTTATGAGCAGTCGTAAGCCGTTTCAACAGCAGTCGTCCAGTAGGCAGGGAGCTAAAATCATCAAAAAGTGTTCTTGAAACATATAGGGCTAGTTTTGACGGTTCCCTATGTATTTTTTTGCGTACAACACAATGTGCGGGGGGTCCGTAGAGCTGAAACCGTCCGCTAATTTTTTAAAATTAACAATTTGTGAAAAAAAACCTTTTTTTCACATTTTCGCTTATATCTATTTTATATAAGATATGCGTTTAAGAAGTTGTAGCTTATTCCAATTCCAAAATTTTAAGCCCAACCCTAACTCTCCAAGCGCTATTGTTAAGTTGCAAATGACTGCTGAAGTTGAAAAAGTGCCTTTTTTTCACTATTTTTTTACTTCCAAAGTAGGGCGACTATGATCATAAAACTTCTTGGAGGGACTACTATTTGTAGTATGAAGTTCCAAAAAAATTTAGCTCGATCCGTTCATGACTTTTCGAGTAATTAACGATCGAATTTTGCAAGCCTTAATTAACAATGATGTCATTTCTTTGTACGATATTGACCGGGTTAGCTATAAAAATCATAAATCTTCAAGTCTGCGAGATTTTTTGAGATTTTGAAAAATATTAATTTGGGCCAGTTTTATAACGCCATTTCTACGCGACTACCTTTTTGACGCGACGTATATATTGTTTTAGGCCTGTCGTTTCGAAATTTCCGGAATTGTGACTATAATATCTTGACGCCCATTTTTTTTAAGTACTTTCAAGATATTTTAGTCACAATTCCGAGAATTTCGAAGCGGAAACGCTAAAACAATATATACATACGTCGCGTCAAAAAAGGTAGTCGCGTAGATAACGTTACTAGCCCAAATTAATATTTTTCAAAATCTCAAAAAGTCTCGCAGACTTGAAGAGATTTAAGATTTTTCTAGCCCAACCCGGTCAATATTGTACAATAAACAAAGAAATGGCGTCATTGTTAATTAAGGCTTGCAAAAAAATTCGATAGTTAATTACTCGAAAAGTTATTAACGAATCGAGCTGAAATTTGTTTTGTAACTTCATACTACAAATAGCAGTCCCTCCAAGTTCATGATCATAGTCGCCCTACTTTCGAAGTAAAAAAAATAGTGAAAAATTACTTTTTCAACTTCAGCAGTCATTTGCAAGTTAACAATAGCAATTGGAGACTTCGGGTTGGGTTTAAAATTTTGGAAATTCAATAGCCTACAACTTTTTAATTGCATATGCTATATAAAATATGCCAAGAAACGGAGATATAAGCGAAAATGTGAAAAAAAATACATTTTTTTTTCACAAATTGTTAATTTAAAAAATTAGCGGACGGTTTCTGCTCTACGGACCCCGTGCATTGTGTTCTACGCAAAAAAAAATAAAAGCGGGGTGAAAGGGGCAAGCTAGAATAAGGTTTATTGCACAGTATGTTTTTCATTGTTTTATGTTTAGTGCCTGATAATTACTGTAAATATTTTTTAATACAGAAAATGATCTCCAAGTCTGTGAAGACATGAGTTCTCAATTAATTGTTTAAATTCTGCTCGAGACAAAATGATGGACAGCAAGTGGGAGAAAAATATTATCACTAACTAAAGTCATATCAATAATAAAATGTGTAAATTATGTATAAAATAGTTTGCATTTACGTTCAAAAGTCTTACAAAAGTTTCACTAAAAGAGGATTTCCACTATGCAATTTTCTGCTGCATTCTGCTGCAGAAAACTGTTGCTACAATTCCAAAAAGTTGCTGTTCGAATTACAGGGTGTAATTTTCATAAAACAAATCAAGTAGGTACTAGACATTAGTTTTTTTTGTTTGTTTTTATCAACTGCCGATTGTGCGATAGTGGCATTGTTAGCGTTATTTATTCATGGAGTTGACATATTTTGTGGTCTCTATCGTGTCATTATCTCATGTGAATGTAAAAAAGGACTTTGGTGTTTTTGTTAAACTAGCTTCTAATAGCGCAAAGGCGCTAGACTCGAAATAGCACTCGAAAAATAATTACTACTGCTTCCAACATCTATGTTGGTAATCAGTTAATAACTAATTGTAACCAGAATTGTATGCAACAAATTGCACGAGATTAGAAAGTTTTCTATGTCCATGCAACTTAGTGTCTTGTATGGACTGACAGTGTAGATTGTAGATTCAAAAATAGTGTCAATTTTTTGTAACATTAAAATTGCATATATTGGAATTCCTTATTAATATATTGTTACGAACGCTGGGCCAGTCCGCCCCTGCCTGCTTCGATGAGCCAGCCGACTGAACGTCGATGACGTACGCGGGCAGCGCCCGCGTCGAAAGATCGCGGCTTTTGCCCGATGGTTCGGGAAACGGCGCGGAAGCTTCTCGCCGAGACGCGATACTTCTATAGGTGGATATAACGCGGGGTTTCGACGCGGGACGGACAGTTCTATTTAAAAACCGGCGCGGCTTACAACGCTCAAGATAAATTGTATAGAAATAAATTAGTGTAAATAAATAGTGTGTAAATGTACGAGTTTAATTTTTCACACCTCACGAACCCGAAATAAATAAAACGTTACATTGGTGTCAGGTGTGAGTGTGAAAGAAAAAACTGAATAATAAAGACATATAAATAAATAAATTCGCGATAAATAAATTAAGTGAAATGGCTTCAAGACAGGTGTTTTTGAAGGACCTTAAAGTGGCGGATTTGAAAAGAGAACTCGAAGAACGGGAGTGCGAGATGACAGGGAAAAAAGGCCGATCTGCAAAATAGACTTAAAGAAGCTCTGGAAAATGAAGGTGAAAATCCCGACATATTTTTATTCGAAATTGCTGGTGACATAAATTCGACGTTGCATAGTTTAAAAGAAAGCCTTGAAGAGAAACTCGAGGAAACGTCTGGAAACTTAAGAGGGATGGAACAGGAAACTAATAGAAAATATGGATCAAAACTGCTGGAAAATTATATAACATTAGAAAAGAAAATTACGGGAAAATTCTAGTTGCCTCAGAAACAAATAGGCGAATATGTAGACGGAAAATTTGGGGAAATGGAAAATAAGTTAGTTACTGTAGAAGAAGAATTCAGAATAAGTTTCTAGAAATGGAAAGGAAATTTGCAACGTTGGTTTTAGAAGGTGGGGAACAACAACGCATGATCACTACCACTCTGAAGTCACCTGATAGCGACATCGACAGGTTGAGTAACCCCGAGTTAAGTAGTCGCATGGAAATTTCGAGAATTCGCATGAAACCACCACAATTTGATGGTAAGAGCTCATGGGTCAATTATCTACGACAATTTGAGGCTGCAGCGAAGGCAAATTGTTGGTCGTTGGCAGAGAAGGCTACAGCGCTGACATTAGCGCTACGCGGCGATGCAACAGATATATTGCAGACGCTTTCTCTTGAAGAACAAGAGGATTACCACCAACTTGTCCGACACCTGGAAATGCGATATGGTCAGTCCCATCTCGAGTATGTCTACCACTCGCAGTTGAAGAACCGCTATCAGAAAAGTAGCGAATCGCTGCAGGAATTCGAAGCGGACATAGCGCGGTTAGTTCGTTTGGCATATTCATCTACGCCGGAGAACGTCATGGAACGACTAGCCGTGCAGGCATTTTTAGATGGTCTGCGTGATACTGAGACCCGTCAAGCTCTGACTCTCGCTCGTCCCAGCAAGTTGGTGGATGCGTTGGCGCGAGCTTTGGAATTCGAAGCCGCTAAAGAAAGTTGCAGACGTCAAGCTACGATCCCCAAGATGGAGGAAGATCTTGAAGAAGGAACATGTAATGAAGCAGAGATTAGGCGAGTCGCCAAGGAGATATTGGATAAGAGGCCAATTCGGCGTTGGAATGGTGTTAAGGTACGTCACATTCGTGGTCGCCGTATTGAAAAGAAGAAAGCACCGCCATCATCTGAAAAGGATGTCGTAATACGCAGACTAACGGTGGTGAATGATGATTGGCAACGGGATGAGCTTCTGAGAGATCAAGAGAATGACCCGAATCTGAAACCAATTGTGAATTGGAAGAAAGAAGGTCGGAAACCCACTTGGGAAGAAGTATCACAGTACTCACCAACAGTAAAGTCGTACTGGGCTCAGTGGAATTCCCTCGTCTTATGCGACGGACTCTTAAAACGCGTTCTGGAGAAATCAGATGGTACCGAAGAGCGAAAACAACTGATAGTCCCCAGAAACAGAGTGCCAGAGGTATTGGAGGAGATCCACAATGGAAGCACTGGCGGACACCTAGGAGTAACGAAGACGCTGGGAAAAGTTAGGGAGCGTTTCTACTGGGTGAACTGCACTACTGACGTGAAGGAGTGGTGCAAGAAATGCGTGATGTGCGCTGCGAGTAATGGTTCGCAACGGCACCCGAAGGCTCCAATGCGACAATACAACGTGGGTACTCCGTTTGAAAGAATTGCCATCGATGTAGCAGGTCCGTTTCCGGAAACAGATAATGGAAATAAATGCATCGTCGTCGTGATGGATTATTTCAGCAAATGGGTAGAAGCGTATGCCCTTCCAAACCAAGAAGCTTCTACTGTGGCGGACGCTCTCATCAAGGACTGGATTTGTCGATTTGGTGTACCTCTGGAATTACATTCGGACCAGGGGAGAAATTTCGAGTCGATTCTGTTTCAGAATGTGTGCCGTACACTCGACATCCGTAAGACGAGGACAACTGCACTGCATCCGCAGTCAGATGGAATGGTGGAGCGAATGAATAGGACCATCAACCGGTACTTATCCAAAGTAGTCTCTGACCACCAGAGGGATTGGGACCAGTTTCTCCACCTGTTCCTGCTAGCCTACCGGTCGTCAGTCCACGAAACAACTGGGCAAACACCTGCAAGCATCGTGATGGGCCGTGAACTGCGTCTACCCTGTGACCTGAAGTTCGGCTGTACACCAGGGGACGACGTGGCTGGAGAGGACTACGTCAGTACTCTACGCCAGAGAATGGACGACATCCACGAACGAGTCCGTTCAAATATCCAGGGCGCCAGCGACCGCATGAAGGAGACCTACGACATCAACGCCAACGATGGCAGGTACCAGCCCGGCAACCAAGTCTGGTTATATAACCCACAACGTCGTCGTGGGTTATCTCCAAAACTTCAAAGCTCCTGGGAAGGTCCGTATGAGGTCGTCACCCGGATTAACGATGTAGTCTACCGAATCCAGAAGTTGCCAAGAGGAAAACCCAGGGTGGTCCACTTCAACCGTTTAGCCCCTTTCGCCGGAAGCAATCACGAACAAGCTGAAGCCAGAGTTCGACACGTCAGTCCACCAGACGGCGAGCTCTCCTTCGAGGAATTCATGTCGCTTCATTCCAACGGCCAGAAAGCTCGCTACGGTGTAACGCGAGAAGAACCACGTGACCTGTTCCAGACTCCTGCTGACTTCTGTCTTGCTCACTGTGTGGCAGCGGACCTCCGAATGTCCCGAGGGATTTCACTTACCTTCAAGAAGGCGTTTGGACAGTTGGAGGAGTTACGCAGACAAAGACCAGAGGTTGGGCGAGTCCTTCAAATCACGGCGGCCGAGCAGGAGAAAGAGAGGTCCGTCTTTTATTTGGTGACCAAGCAGCTATCGCACCACAAACCAACTTATCAAACTGTCTGGGACACACTAGTCGAGCTGAGGGATGTGCTCTTGTCCCAGAGCATAAGCAGTTTGGCGATACCGAAGATAGCCAGCGGACTAGATGGCCTGGATTGGAGGGTGATCAGGAGTATGCTAGAAGTCCTCTTCCGGTTTACTGGAATTGATATTCTGGTATGCTGTTACAACCCCAGGAGATCGCTCAACGAGAAGACTGTGGACTGCTTCTTCTACCAGACCTCCCGATGCAAGAATGGGTCATTCTGCAGGTATCGACACGGACCAGGGGACGATACAATTCGAGACGAAATGTCTTTAAGGAGGGGGCAGTGTTACGAACGCTGGGCCAGTCCGCCCCTGCCTGCTTCGATGAGCCAGCCGACTGAACGTCGATGACGTACGCGGGCAGCGCCCGCGTCGAAAGATCGCGGCTTTTGCCCGATGGTTCGGGAAACGGCGCGGAAGCTTCTCGCCGAGACGCGATACTTCTATAGGTGGATATAACGCGGGGTTTCGACGCGGGACGGACAGTTCTATTTAAAAACCGGCGCGGCTTACAACGCTCAAGATAAATTGTATAGAAATAAATTAGTGTAAATAAATAGTGTTTAAATGTACGAGTTTAATTTTTCACACCTCACGAACCCGAAATAAATAAAACGTTACAATATTAATCTACATAAATCTAAGATGTTCTGGTAAACTAATAATAATTTTGTAAGATTGTCTCTGGTGCTGTACATATACGTTCATCAGATTAGGACCCGATATTTTTACTATTAATTAGAATAATTAAACGTTCGATTAACCAACTGCCAAATAATTATGGCTATCTTCATACCCGTCATTTTTTGTAAAAGTACACACATTCTGTTAACTGCTGGTTACCTTCTATGATTAAAGAAATAAGTGATTTCTTAACTATATAAATAACTAGTTTCAAAAAGTACCGGTCCTAGGACTAGCTTAATGTGGAAGTATTATAATAGGGAAGGACATATAGAGCGTCATTTGGAAAATATGCAGCTTTTGGATGATAATAATATATACGGCACAAAACATCTAAATAGAAGAAGGGCAATCTCCATAGATAAGGAGGGAAACACGCATCGGGGCCACCATATGTACCGGTGGCCAGTTTTTCATAATGCGCATGCGCGACGCTCAATCGAAATGCGTAGCCGTGACTTGGCAACGCCAACTTCATTTTACAATTCAATTTTTCATACAGCAAACTCGTTGCTGCATAAAAAATTGATTTGTAACCATACCCCACTTTATGATTTTATCATTCAAGGTGGAATAAATAAAAACAATTTGCTTGAAATTATTTATTTCTACAATTATAAACATTTAAAACAATACATTATCAAAACATATTGATATAGTAAACAAAAATTATTTGAAAACAAAATAAGTGAAAGGAGATTAACATAAGAAAATTTTCACATCGAGATTAGGTTGTATTTAACTTGGACATACCTGCTGGACATCGTGAATATACTTCCTACTGATGAAGTAGAACGCTTGTTGTTGCATGGCTCTATACAGTGAAGAACACTCTAAAAACACATAATATTTTATTACCATTTTAAAAGTTGAAACGCTGAGAAACTTCTATTATTTAATATGTACACAAGCTCATTTACAAGACTATTTCATATTAACAGTAAACTAGAAAGAACTTTGCTAAACCTAAGAATTAATTAAATTACATGTATCTTTTTATTCTTTTGATGCACATCTTATTGTGTTCTTGTAATATACTAATCATTTATAGGTTAGATAAGTAATTTAAGTACAGTATTTACTTACCAATAAGTAGAATAATTTATATTATATCCTTAAATGCCAATCACAAAAGAAATAATAGTTTTATCACAAAATAATGCACAAAATAATTTGATGCGAATCAAAATTTTCCATTAGGGACGCTTCCTAAAACAACAACAATCAAAGTTTAAATTAAAATGCCGCGTTTCTATTGGATATGGATCGCCTAGGCAAATAGACCTATGGGATTGCCGCCACCGATACCACGCGGCCATTTCGTTATTTATAATTTTTCCCCAGATTTGGGGAATTATAAAAAATATGCCAACTTCAAAGTCAATTATTTAATCTCTGAAAAGTATTATTATTGTAATTATTATTATTCAAAATGTCTAGTTTGACTTACTTTACTTTATTTAATGCATGTAAGGGGATATATCTAACATAACGAAATATCGCGTCAGAGTGTTGCTGAAATTATTACGACTTAAGGTGCATCTGGCAACATTGCACTGATAGCGTGTTGCGAGGTCGTGAATGCTAGTTTCACCCCCGTGATGTACGGGGCATTTCACGCCAACTAAGTGAGGTCAAAAATTTTCTGTTTGAAACACATCGATAGGTACTTGCTAAAAAACTAACTTCCCTAAAATTTTAGATTTTTTGAGCCACAAGGAGAGGGATGGTGAGAGGGTTGGGGTCGCTGATCACGAATCTAACGTCAGATTTTCAAAAAAAAAACAAAATGGCGGATCCAGTATGGAAGTCAACTTTTAAAAGATAGCTAAATTTTGAAATTTAAAAAATACCATCGTATTCTACGGGACATTTTCTACGTTACGATTCGTAATCAGCGACCCCAAAAACCTTGGAATATATTATTCACTTGCCATTTACTATCTCACAGGATGAGAAAATACGATAAAACCACGTTTTTTCACCTTTGGGCCGTTTTTTGGGCCAGTTTCTGGTCGACGCCCATTATGAATTAAAAATTAATCGAAAGTACAAAAAAAAAGGAGAAAAATTAAAAAAAATTCGTCAAACTTTCGTGTCATACTTTAAACTTCACAATCCTCAAAATAAGGGTGAAAACTACCCCCAATAATTTTGAAAATATTTTTATCGTATGCTACGCAAAAAAACACATCGAAACCTTCTTTTTTAATTCTTTTCATTTTCTTATCGAGAAAGATTTTAGAAAAATTCGATAGAGTCGAAACGAAAACTTGTATTTTCTCACCCTCACCATCCCTCTCCTTGTGGCTCAAAAAAATCTAAAATTTTAGGGAACTTAGTTTTTTAGCAAGTACATACTATCGATTGTGATATGTTTCAAACATAATTTTTTTTTGACCTCACTTAGTTGGCGTGAAATGCCCCATATGTACATGGGGTGCTATTATACATGCATCAGGTTAGTTTTTAAACATTCGTTATAGAAATATTTGCTTTTTTCGGTGCTTCTGGAGATTCACGTTCAGGTTTACTATTCGTTTGCTCATATAATATACTCAATGAAGGTAACTTGGAGCATTCTAAACAGTCAATTATAAGCCACTTCCTGTCTTTACACAAAGTAAACTGAACCGTCTCGAAGCGTACAAAGCCCTAGTGCTTTTCTGTGAGGAGTGCGTCCCATTCAGCTTTCGAGTACGCATCTACTTCTATACGCCTGCTTGTGTGCTCCTCGCGTAGTTGCACCTTCGGAGACAGGGCCGGCTCCTATCAAAACCCAATACAAAAAAAGGAACTTTTTTAAAATAGATATGTTGTAGGTAATACATAAAGCAGTCAGTTTACACATATTGCACTTTATTAATCACATATTGTCACTATTTTCTGTTAACATATACAGATATACAAGGTGTGTAAATTAAGTAATGAGTTTGATTTTTTTAAATTTTTTTTATTCCAATGGAATTACAATTCAGTATTGTGTCCTTCAAAACAACTTCCTTGGTTTCACAGGCATGACCCTTTTTCGAAGTTTTTCAAGAACCTCTCTGTTAAAGTGTTGATTTACTGTTTGGCCTGGAGGCACAAACTCTTTGTGGACAATTCCCTGGCTATCAAAAAAGCAAATCAGCATGCATGTGATCTTAGACTTTCTCATTCTTGCTTCTCCGGCCTTGGAGAGATTGAAGTATTCCATTCCATGTTTTGGCGCTTGGTTTCCGGGTCGTACTCAAACACCCAAGTTCCATAAAATGGGGATCATTTTCAATCAATTCCAAAAAGTCATTACACCTTTCTCTTCTGATGTCCTTTTGTTCCTGCGAAAGGTTTTTTGGAATCATTTTTGCGTAGATTTTTCTCATCCCCAATTCGTTAGTCAAAACGCGATGAACAGTGGTGTGATTCAAATTTAACTCTTCCCCGAT
The DNA here is from genome assembly GCA_029963805.1 of Aromia moschata. Lineage (NCBI taxonomy): Eukaryota > Metazoa > Arthropoda > Insecta > Coleoptera > Cerambycidae > Aromia > Aromia moschata. Next base: position 90,510 of record JAPWTK010000423.1, on the reverse strand, counting down.
AATTCTTGTCGTTAACCGACGTCTGAACGCACAAGATCCCATGTTTTATTGACATTTTCATCGGTTTTTGAAGATGAAGGCCTTCTGCTGCGTGGTCCATCTTCAATCGACTCTCTTCCTTCTGAGAATGCCTTAAACCACCGAAAAACCTGGGCTCTTGAAAAAACACTGTCTCCATAGGCGTGTTGAAGTTTTGCAAAAGTATCAGTTACGCTGTGTCCAAGTCTGAAGCAAAACCTAATAGCACACCGTTGCTCAAAATAGCACACCGTTGGAAAAACCTGGCAGTTGGAATTTTTTTGACTCCAGTAGCTCTTTTTTTTGTTTTTGGGGTTGCCAAATTCGAATTCAGCATCGTTTCCAGTCATGGTACGCACTTTATTCTATAAAAATGCGAAAAAAAAAAGCAAAAAAAATGCAATACACTGAAAAAAAAAACGATAAAATGTAACTTTAAGAATAGCCTGGGAGTAAGATTTTTTACTGAAATAGCTCATTTTATATGTTGCTTGGTTTGTTCTGTCTACGTCTGGGTGTTTTTGAACCTTCAAAACAATGTCATTTTGTAAAAATGTAAAAAAAGCAAATGCAAAATAGTGACCATGGCCGCCAAGTATAATACATAATTTTGTAGAACAGAACAGGAAGAAAGGTTTTACCAAGATATCAAGCAAATGGAGTGGAAGTGGTTTGAACTTTTTTTTATGTGTGCCTCTATAATCATTTTCAAACTTCAAAGTGCGCGCAAGAAAATATTATTGGATATTATCAAAATGTGCTAGACGTATAAATATTGACAACTTACTTTTAAAACATCTAAGGTCATGGACCAAGTAACGATCGCTTTACTTTTTGAGCACCCCCACAAAAATAGATGTCAGATCCGGAACTCATTTCGTCTCCTATCATTCGTTCATTCCTATCCAACGATGTGGTACAATTCAGGTACGAATAGGCTCGGATCGGCACTAGGCCGGCCCTGTCCGAAATGCCATAATGGACTGTCGATTTACTAGTTTTTCTCCGCCATGAAGTGCAGGCCGTTCGCACGCACAAAAGTCATGGATTCTCCGGCTGTCAGGTGGCCCGTCACGCTGGGCCATTGTCGGCCGATTTTTTTTGGAAACTCGAGGATTCCGTACGTCAAGGCGCACTCTCGATATAATCAATTTTGCGAGAGGGAGGCGGGCCACGGAATTGTCAAACTGCAGGTAACGAGGGACGAATTTCGATGTAATTGTTTGCCAGAGATATTAATAGCGGACGAACAAATTAATATATATTATACAGGGCGTTTTTTAACGATGTATAAAACTATTCAAAACAAACATTTTTCCCAAACACCATTTTTCTAACCCTAAAAAAATTGACCCTATTGATTTCTAAAATTGCATTTAACCGGTCCTGTTAAATAAAAAAAATACATTCGAAACACAACAGAAAAATATACCTAATGCAAAAAAAAGGAATCAAAGTCAAGTTGTGTTATCTTCTTTTTAATATGTACTTAAATTAATTTTATCATAGTAAAATGAAAATTAAAATTACATAAATCTTTATACACTAAGCTTTTAGGTGACTTTCACAGAGCTGTAACTTGGGAAAAACGTCGGGGACGTTGAGATTGCCTTCGATAAATAGAGGTCCCACGATATGGTTACCCATAATGCCAGCCCACACGTTAAGCTTCTTAGGTACTGTGAGTGCCCTTCCCGAAATACAGGGTTTGTCCGGAAAGTAATGTCAGTGAATTTTTTTCCCGAGACTGTACGCGCCAGCCCGCGCTTTACGTGCTGGGATTGTGGTGGGGGATCTGGCAACAAGATCCAACAAGCGTCAGTTGGCTACCGGTCGTTGTAGCGGTCGCATCACTCGTTCTTTGAGAGTCGTTACAGAGCAACGGATGGTGATCAAGTTTTGTATGAAACTGGAGAAGAGTGCTGCTGAAACCATTCCAATGTTGAAGAAGGTTTTCGGCGTCGATTGTCTTTCGGACAGGCAAATTTTCCGGTGGCACAAGGCCTTCGCAGAAGGTCGGGAAGATGTCAACGACGAGAACCGCGCTGGACGGCCATCAACCTCCAGTTCCGACGACAATGTGAAAAGTGTGCGTGACTTGTTGAACACTGACCGTCGTCTAAGTGTCCGTTTAATTTCCGAAACATTAGACATTACGAAAACCATTGTTCACGAAATTGTGTCGGAGTCTTTCGGAATGAGGAAGGTGTGCGCGAAGCTCGTGCCAAAAGTGCTAACGGACGATCAAAAAGCGAGGCGCGTCGAAACCTGCCAAGAACTTTTGGACACCTGCGAAGACAACCCCGCTTTCCTTGATGACGTCATTACCGGGGACGAAAGTTGGGTCTTTGAATACGATCCGGAGACGAAGAGGCAAAGTGCGGAATGGCACACGTCGAACTCCCCTCGCCCCAAGAAGGCCAAGATGTCCAGGTCAAAGATCAAGACAATGCTGATTGGTTTTGGTAAATATTTTTACCAAAAAAAAGTTTTAAACATCGACTCTACATTTGTCAGGAGGTACAAGGCACATTTCAACAACAGCATTTCGAAAAACTGCTGCATTAATAATAAAGCAGAAGTGGGAATTTCACTACAAAAGGTGAGTAATCTTTAATTTTAACTTTCTTGTAAACGGTGAGTATTGTTAGGGAAAATTAAACTTCGAAGTACATTATTTCACAAACCATTAGCCTAATAATAAAAAATCATACACCGTGATACTTCTCATAAAAATCCCTTTCAAATGAGATGCCGCATGCCACCCCTTCCAATTTAAGATTTTTTCCCCCTTTGCACCCCCACCCCTGTTTTAAGGGTAAATTGTCTAAGAGTTACTCCATGATATAGTATTTTATGCCTTATGTAATCACACCAAGTTTCAAGTGAATCCGACAATTAGTTCAAAAAATAATAGGGGGGGGGGGCGGACTTTTGGCCCGCACTGTATGTATTATTTTAAATAAAATTTCATATTTTCTTGTTTTATTTACAGTTGAGGTAATTCGTTATTCCCACTGTCGATCGTTTTTTTTTAAACTAACAACGCATCTTCGCTACTAACAGTCGTATGTATGTTGTTACATTTAAATATCTTGTTATTGGCCTATTTTGAGTCATGTAATGTGAGACTTACCACTTTTGTCCAGTAGAGGGTATTCAGATTCAGATATCACGGCAATTAAATGTCGGCCACTTCCTGTGTTTTCTAAAGACGTATAGGTAAACAGTGGACATCATTAGAATCCCTGCAAATATATGATATGGCACAGAGGAAAAGTAGGACATCATTAAATCGAAGGGCCTTACGTCCGGTCAAGTGTTATTGCCGCCGTTACTGAAGAAATACGTATCTTTTGTTCGGAATTTCATCCACGTCTACTAACGCGGTTTTGCAAATAAAACTTCCTACCTGCCTACATATGAGTTACAATAATTAATTGTCACAGCGAGAAGTGATCGACATGGCCATTACTTGCTGTATATACTCGTAACTCAACACGTTCTTATACTTAACGTATTCTTGTCATAAAAACCAATAAATAGCAGAATTTTAAAAATTTCTGTTTACATACGAGGTACGTAAATTAAGTAATGAGACTGGCAATGTAGCGCCCGATATAGCAACACTGCGGAGACAGGACTTGGAAGGGCGGTAGGTTAACATGTAATTCACCTTCAGTACAAGTTTGAACTTGTTAGAGTCATTTGAAGATTCTTTGTAACTGTTTTCGTAAACCGATTTTTTTCTGGTGCGTTTTAAAAATGATTGACATTAGTTTTGAGCAACGGCGTGCTATCAGATTTTGCTTCAGACTTGGACATAGCGCAAGGGATACTTTTGCAAAACTTCAACGCGCCTACGGAGACAGTGTTTTTTCAAGAGCCCAGGTTTTTCGGTGGTTTAAGGCATTCTCAGAAGGAAGAGGGTCGATTGTAGATAAACCACGCGGAGGAAGGCCTTCATTTTCAAGAACCGATGAAAATGTCCAAAAATTACGGGATCTTGTGTGTTCAGATCGTCGGTTGACGACAAGAATGATTGGGGAAGAGTTAAATTTGATTCACACCACTGTTTCATCAGGTTTTGACAAACGGATTGGGTATGAGAAAAATCTGCACAAAAATGGTTCCAAAAAACCTTGATCTCCAAAATTGATCTTGAAAATGATCTCCATTTTATGGAACGTGTTACTGGTTATGAGACTTGGGTGTTCAACTACGACCCGGAAATCAAGCGCTAAAGCGTGGAATGGCACACGTCAAGCTCTCCAAGGCCCAAAAAAAATCAAGAATGAGCAAGTCGAAGATCAAATGCATGCTGATTTGCTTTTTTGATAGACAGGGAATTGTCCACAAAGAGTTTGTGGGTCCATGCCAAACAGTAAATCAACACTCTTACAGAGAGGTTCTTGAAAAATTTCGAAAAAGGGCCATGCGTGTGAGACCAAACATCAAGAACAACTGGATGTTGCATCAGTAAACATTCCTGTAGCTCCTCAGCCTCCTTATTCGCCTGACTTGAGTCCTTGTGTTTTTCTCTTCCCGAGATTGAAAAATCACCTCAAAGGACATCATTTTGGGACCATAGAAAACATTCAAACGGCTGTAACTGACCAGCTGAAGGCTATTCCAGTATATGAGTTCCAGCACTGCTATGAGGAATGAAAAACCCGTCCCCAGCTGTGTGGCTTCCCAAAAGAAGTTATTTTGAGGGAGACAATACCGAATTGTAATTCTATACGTCTCATTATTCAATTTACACACCTCGTACATGGCTAATTTGATAGGGTTTTAAGAAACATACTTAAGAACCGAAGAAAATCGAAGCACCTTATATACCGCAAGGATATATTCGTAGACCATACTCAAAATTAAATGGTGGTTTATTATGTTATGATGACCTCTTTGGACCATGACGTTTGTCAAATTTGTAAAAAAAAGAAGAAGAAAAAGTGAAGAAAAAAGGTGGGAACAACCTCATATTCGTAGTTTTTGTAAAGCATCGGTTATATAGACCAAAAACACATACTAAAACCATACTCTGTAACTATATACGTAGACATAACAAACTATTACAAGAGTAAATGAAATTATTATAGATAACCACGTTTCCAAAACATTATACCGAGCCATCCAAAAAAATCATCAAAGTTGGCCGAATAAAAAAAGATGTATTACTATTCTTATTATTATTCTTATCTTAAATGTATAACCTTATTTAATTGTCAAGGCTGTTACATTATGTGACAGCCATTATTTATTTTACAATTGTGACAGTCATTTGTCCAAAGTTTGACATAACCGAAAAGCTTCGACATTTTCGTATTTCAAATTCGAATCCGCTATTTCTATCTCTCTCGTTCATAACAAAATTTAAAGACGTTTATTTTAGATGTCTTTACCAAGAAGACTAGAACTAAGGAGACCGAACTCGTTCGGTATCATGGGCTCAAATCTGTCCGCCTCCAGAAGGCGCTGTAAACAGTAATGTACTCGACGTCACGTGATGAGCAGCGGACCACATGTGAATACTCTACAACTTGTCGATCTTAACTGTGTAAAAATTCTAATCACAACTAACTCTATTCTAGCAACAACAACACTATTTATAGTTTTTAAATGTTCTAGATAATTCATTTGACATCTAGAATATTTAATATGTCATTCCATACAATTCTTTACTAACAGCTAGTGTATAAACTAAATAGACTAAGTATGTAAACTATAAAACTTAATGACTGTCAGCTGTCACTAATGACACTTCACAAATATCACAGTAAACTTACATGCCGTTTGGCTTTAATAAAAATACAATCCGAATGGTAAATAAATACGTGTCAGCAGTAGATAGCGGACCCGCGCGAATGTTTGAGTTATGGTGTGCCTTGGTGTCTCCTTAGTTCTAGTCTTCTTGGTATTTACATACAATATATAGAGACATCCAAAAAAAACGTCACCAAAGTTGGCGGAGAAAAAAAATACGTATTTCTATTCTTAATCGAATTTATAACCTTATTTACTTGTCAAGACTATCACTTCATATGACAGCCATTGTTTATTTTACAAATTGTGACAGTCACTTGTCAAAAGTTTGACATAACCGAAAAAGCTTAGACATGACCGCTATTTCCATCTCTCTCGTTCATAGCCAGAGTTGATGACGTTTTTTTTTGGATGTTTCCATACAATAAATATACATTTTTTTTATTGTTGCTATCAAAAGATATACTCGTAAATCTATAGTTGCTCAACAACGCGTCCGAGAAGCAAGTCGTACGCATAAAAAATTGTTGAAAAAGCTGCATCGTCTTCAAAGGGAGCAGCGCGACACCATGGAAGTCCGTGACGTTTTTCGTCGGCGCTTCCTGCACTTTTAGCGCTCCACAAAAATAGTGGAGCTCAGAGAAGCGTGTCCGGTTCATCATTATACGTGACTCGAGCCTTAAAACAAATAGTTTTTTGTCCCTTTGCGGCGTTCGAATTCGAAAAAAAGTCGATCGCTCCAGTGATCGTGGCGGACCCGACCTGTGGTGCCCTGGCTTGAGCCAAATGCAGACACACGACAAAATCTCTTGTAGGCACATACAGGGTGTCTACTTTTACATATGTACCTACAAATTAATCTGTACCTCAGAGCTAAACTGTATGAAGTTCCAAAAATAAAATTTTATAGGAGAGCGATTTAAAGATTAAAATGTTATTTATTAATCCATAACTTCAAACTCTTACTTCTCCTTGATATGAAGAATTAGTATGCTGTGAAGTTGTGTATCTATTTTATTGTCATTGATTATAGTTTGGATAATAATTTTGCATGATTTTTTTTTTTCCGAAAAAATTTAGTTGATATTATTAAACACACATTATGATTGGACTAGTCTGGGCACATGTTGGGACTTAATACTATTTAGTACTGTCTACATTCGAAAGTATCACGAGTAGGAGTTATTACTGTTTAGCACGTGAAAGACTACAAGAAACTGTGTAGGAATATCAAATAATCCCATTTTCTCAAAAAATGGAGTCAATACAGTTTAGCTCTGAGGTACAGATATAATCATCATTTCTCAAGATAATGGATTTTGTTTTTGTTTTAAAGAGTCCCGATAAACGAGTTGCGACAACTGAGTTTTTCAAATAAGGTCATTGAAACGGGAGGTCCAATCCCAAAAATAAGATCTAAGTAGTAGGAAACGTGTTCTGAATATGGCCTGAAAATGTATTTTCGGACATCCTGGAGTGGGTACTGGAACGTTCGGCGTAGAAACAAAAAACTGGACGTTTTCCACGAAACACCGAACTACTAGGTATACTTTTCTCGACGCGCGTTTCGCCAACTAAGTTAGCATCTTCAGGAGAAGGTTAAAACTAAATTCTGACCTACACACTTGCACTATTTATACTAAAGTTGCCACGGTTCACGGAACCGTAACATATGTCTTTGTTTATCAGAGCAGACAGTGGACTGGTGGGTATCGGACCATTGTCCTCATTCATATTACTGTTACACTTAATGATTTCTAAACTTTCAAAAGCATCCAACTGTCTACTGTCTGTTACATTTCTAATTAATTATAAATTATTTATGTCTATCCTATGGTTGTTGTTAAAAGCGTGTTGGGCAACACAAGATTTTTCCGTTCTGCCATATTTCAAATGAGCCATGTGTTCTTTAAATCTACTCAAAATAGATCTTTTTTGTTTGCCCAATATACTTTTGATCACAGGCTTTACAACTTATTTCGTATATTCCTGACTTTTCTTTGTTGTCGATTTTGTCTTTAGGATTACCCAAAAACGTCTGTAGTTTATTTTTATAATTATAAACCAAATTGATATTAATATTTTTAAAAATTTTATCTAGTCCGTGGGTGAATTTAGGTTCATATGGTAACGAAACAAATTTCGAATTGTCAGTATCTGTCGTGAAAAGTCGTGGAATTGTACAGGGTTCTCTTAAATACATGCTTACTTATTAATATATCTATTAAATGGACTGAGTAACCATTATTCTTAGCTATATTCCTAATTAATTTTTTGTCATGTTCAAACTTTACTTAGGGGGAAATTTAACAAACGGTGAATTAGAAAAAGGGTGGTGTGAATCGTTGGGAATATATCTAAGAGGCGGTTTCTTTCCTATATATATCAAACTCTAACTTATTTTCACTATTAGTTATTAGAAATAGTGAAAATAAGTTAGTTTTATTATTAGTTATTAGAAATAGAGAAATATGTTGTAAAGGCTGTGATCAAAAGTATATTGGGCAAACAAAAAGATCTATTTTGACTAGATTTAAAGAACTTATAGCTCATTTGAAATATGGCAGAACGGACAAATCTTGTGTTGCCCAACACGCCTTTGACAACAACCATAGGATAGACATAAATGATTTAAGATTAATTAGAAATGTAACAAACAGTTGACAGTTGGATGCTTTTGAATGTTTAGAAATCATTAAGTGTAACAGTAGTATTAATAAGGACAATGGTCCGATACCCACCTGTCCAATAAAAGTGGCATAAGAGAGTGCAAAAAACCTCACATACTTGTATTATATTTTAGAGGTTCTTATGAAACAATAATTCTATAGAACTCGCTAAAAACTCACCCTATTTTTTGCTGAAAACCAGTCTGCTTAGTAAAGTTTCTGTAGAAAAGATCACTGTGTTATCGGAAATAATGCGCCCAATCAGTTATCCCAAGAAGTCTAGTTCTAGTATTCTTGAGTTATCCATAATAATAACATTAATGACTTTATCTGTCAGAAATTTGTATTATGTCAATTTTGTATGATTCATATTCTAGCTCATGAACATGGACCCTTTACCGTTGATTCCAATGCCCGATGCAAGCCAAAACGTAGCCGCAACCTTGAGGGAAACTTTCCAAGGTACCATCGATGGCCATACATTTCCAAGAGATATCGCCGAAAATTTCATTCAGAACAAGGTCGACGAAGATCTAAGGCTGAAAGCAAACGCTGAAGGGGCATTGCAGGTAATCCTTTCCACCGTCTGAATTTCGCAAGTTTAGGAAAATTCCCCTTCTAGTTGTAAATATTTATATCTAGGTCATCGAGGAGTTCGATGAGAAGTTAACAGAAATCGAAGACGCAGAATGCGACGTCATGGACCAACACGCCGGCTACTTGATAGCGAAAGACGAAGTAGAGAACATAACTTGCTTAAAAGATCGGTTGAAACTGAAACATTGCTATTTGTTCAGGGAACTCAAGCAGTGCTACGCGGAACAATTTGGACTCCTAGAGCGAAAACATCTACTTCCTGATCTCATCAGGCAGTTTTTAGGTAAAGCTAACGAGTCCTTTGACTAATCTAATCTCAAGAATTGACTCTCGAGTCAGTCAGTTGAAAGAGTCCTGATTGGGGACTCTTGAGATTGCTGTTAAGATTTTGTCGTAGAATTCTCGTGTCGTACAAACGGGGGTTTCTCACAATGGGCCCAAACACCTCAGTGAAAGGCTCTTTAAATCACAATGTCATCTTCTTTTCAGATTATAAACTAAACGAAGGTCTTCACTTATGCGAGCAATGTTTGAGTAAATTAAAAAGCGATCCAATTCCTCGAGGAAGGTATTACTAATTAGACGATTGTTATTTTTATCTAAAAATGTATTCGATTTGCAGAGCGAATGTGGAAAAAAAACATGAGATCCGACGCCGACGATGGAAGTGAATACGAGACCAAAACTTTCAAGGTAAGCAAAGATCAGATGATTGACGTGCTGTACGAGGCTAAGACCGAAGCCGCGAAACGGACAAAACCCAAAAGAAAAACCGAGCTAGCTCTGCAGAAAGGCAACAAAAGAAAAGAAAAAGCACCCGTTTTTACAGTAACGCCAGAGGAGATAGAATTCCATAATTGTGAAGTTGGAAGCACTTACGAGGTACGAAACTGCTCACGAATTCCTATAGTCTGTCATTCAGTTAGTTGTACAAAAGCACCCACAACAAAAAACGACATGATATTCATAAATTTTCATAAATCACTTGACCTCGTTTTTCTTTGAACGCGCACGTTATATCGTTATTTTAGCATATGATGGCCGTTTTGAGGTGATTTTGGATTTGCCCAACAGGTCACAGGTCGGAAAGACCTGGACATCAATAACTTCAAAATAAACCGAATCGCAAATGTTCTGGTTACTCCAAATTTTGAACAGGGGATGGCTGATTTGACAGAGAATGGCCCATAAAATAGTAAAGTTTAAAAGACAGTTACCTGCATGTTAGGTAGAAGTAAAACAGCATTCGATTTTCCCCACAAATGCTGATCTTTGAATCTCTGAACTTATGAAACAGAAAACAGTTTTTACTCCATCGTGGTCATGAGATCTGAGATCGGGAGGCCCTCAGGGATCTATCCTATAGCTACTTTTTTTTTGTTAAATTCTATATCTCCAAACCTATTTTAAAAAAAAATCGTTTTTGTTTTCGTTTCACAACTAGTAACAAAAATAAAGGATATTAAAAAAATTCCAAATTTTTGGGTGATTTTCAACAAGGGATAACTCGGAGGAAAATGGTCGTACAGCAAATAAAAAAAAAGGAAGTTGTAGCCTCAAGTGTCTAGTTTTCAGATCTGGACTTAAACATTTTTTAGCGGGAGCGGTTCTCACGTAATCATCCGAAAACCAACAAAAACGAATTTTTCCAAATTTTTGCTCGTCTTTAAAATGGTCTGTGGACTTTAAAAAAAAAATTTTCATTATGTAACCATAAAGCTCTTTTGGACAATTTAATCAACTTGAATTTGACCTGTTAACGAGCTCATACGATGATTTGCCGAGGAGTTATCGTCGATCAAAGCAACAAAGTCCTTTTCAACTTTGACAATCAATTACTCGGAAATTAATGATCGTACAGAAAATGGAGGTAGAGTTTTGGAAACTGCAAAACATTCTCTATAAGACACAATCGGGGGCGATGAACTTTTTTTGTGCGATAATGTTGGCTGAAAAAAAGTTAAAAATTTGCGAATTTAAGGATATTTGGAAAATTCGGTATAACTTTGGATATAGTGGATGAACGAAGGATATCGTCGGTAATTTTTTAACCTCAAAGTGTTCCCAAAAAAATCCTCAAAGTTGCAAAGCGCTGCGATTTTTTTTTTTCTTAGTGCCCCGAAGGTTTAAATTTATCGTTTCGGCCAAAAATCACCGTAACAAACAATTTTTCGTTTTTTATGCATTTTTTTAACTTCAATATGATTTTTTTGGCGACAATTCATATTTTTTTTGCTCAAAACATTACTCGTTGGAAAAAATTTAATTTGAAACATTTTTCAAAATTTTGGAAAAATTATTTTTGCCAAAAATTTTGAAAAAAAAGTAAATTTTTTTTTTATTTTTTTCAAAAAAATCAAATTGTTAAGTTTTTCGAAACAAAAATTTGAAGAAGTTGAAGCAAAAAAACACTCGAAATTGGGAGTTTATGGATTTTGGTTCCCGGCCAATTTTTCTGGGATTGAAATATGTTGCACTTTGATTCCCCCTGAACAAAAGTTTTCATGGCACCAAGGTCCAAAAATCAACTCCAAGCGAGTTACGAGCCGTCGAAAGTCAGATATCTGACTTTCCACGAACCGTCGAAATCGGAATTTTTTGGAATCTATTGAGTTTAGCAAACATTATCTAAGAACAAAAATGTCTTAGAATTCGTCAAAGAATACCCTCAATTTTTTTTCAGTATTTTTAGATGATTTTTGGTTTTTTAAAAATGGCGAAAAATTGCAATATTTCATTTAAAAAAATCATCTAGAAATTCTGAAAAAAAATTTTGAGGGTATTCTTTGATTAATTCTAAGACATTTTTGTTCTTAGATCATTTTTGCTAAGCTCAATAGATAGAGAAATATCTGACTTTGTATGGTTCGTAACTCGTTTGGACCTGGTGCCATGAAAACTTTTGTTCAGGGGGATTCAAAGTACAATACATTTCAACCCCAGAAAAATTGGCCGGGTACCAAAATCCATATGATTGGTGCGATGTCCTTTGAACCTTCGGGCACTAAGAAAAAAATCCACTTTTCAACATTGAGGGTTTTTTGGACACTTTTTTTCAGTATTCAAATACAACAATTTCAACCCATTCCGGAACAAAACACAGAGGCCTTTTTCCTTTCGGCCAAAAATCACCTACAACAATTTAATTTTTACATTTTTCAACTTCATTGTTGCGACAATCCATATTTTTTTGCTCAAAAATGGAAAAAAAAAATTTTTCGTTTTTTTGAAATTGAAAAATACATAAAAATCGAAAAATTCTTAGGGAGAAACGATAAGTTTAAACCTTCAGGGCACTAAGAAAAAAAATCGCAGCTCTTTGCAACTTTGAGGGTTTTTTGGGGACACTTTGAGGTTAAAAAATTACCGACGATATCCTTCGTTCATCCACTATATCCAGTTATACCAAATTTTCCAAATATCCTTAAATTCGCAAATTTTTAACTTTTATCCAACCAACATTATCGCTGCAAAATTTTTTTTATCTATCGCCCCCAATTGTGTCTTATAGACAATGTTTTGCAGAGTAATTGATTGTAAAAGTTGAAAAACTTTTTTGCTTTGATCGACGATAACTCCGCGGCAAATCATCGTACGAAGCTCCTTAAGAGGTCAAATTAAAGCTGATTGAATTGTCTAAAAGAGCTTTATGGTCGCATGATGAAAAAAATGTTTTGAAGTCCACAGACCATTTTAAAGACGAGCAAGAATTTGGAAAAAAATTTTTTTGGTTTTCGGATGATTTACGTGAGAACCGCTCCCGCTAAAAAAATTTTTTCGATTCTGAAAACTAGACACTTGAGGCTACAATTTCCTTTTTTTTATTTTCTGTACGACCATTTTTCTCCGAGTTCTCCCTTGTTGAAAATCACCCAAAAATTTGGAATTTTTTTGATATCCTCTAATTTTTGTTACTAGTTTATAAGTTCCCTCTTCTTTTAGAGCGTAGTGAAAATCATCAACACAAGCTCGACTGCTCAATTCTTGAGGGTCTGCAGGCCTCCCAGCCTCCCCTCCCTCTCCGTGAAACTCCTCTCCGATCCCAAAATAGCCCCCGGACTGAGCGCCAAGGCTATCGTCACGTTCAAACCGGAAATCTACCTGGACACGGACGATTACGTCGTGTTCAGGAACTATCACGGGGACACGGCCAGCCTCTTCCTGGCGATAACGAGAGACTCGCCCAGACTCATCGTCTGCATCCTCAAGGGGGACAACAAATGCCTGCTGGAGACGGTGCGGCCGGGCACCGAGAGGTTTGCGGAAAATCGCCGCGAAGCCCTGAACTACACCATTGACTGTGGCAGCTGCCTCATAGGCGAGTACCTGACGCTGTTCGTGTTCGTGCAGAATAAGGGAATCGTGGGGAGGTTTTTCATCATCACGGAAGACGAGTGGTTATATAAGGATGTCAGGGTAAGTGGCCGTCGAACGCTCCTGGTCTGACACACGTTAATTTTGGTGTTAGGGTGTCCCGTAATTAAAACACATTAACGCCCAAACGGACACAATTTTTCGTCCTTTTTGGAGCGTCAATCTCGAAGGGAAATTAATGAATTCACTCAATAAAAACCACTTATCCTAACGTTTTCGGATGTGATTTTTCGATTTCCGGGGTCATAATTGTGATTAAATGCTCTAGAAAAAAAATATGGCTGACTTTATGGAGAAAAGTACTGAAAATTTGGGGATCTTTTTTATATATTTTTTTTTTAGTCCAAAAAAGTACTCTAACCTACTCCGGATTGTGGAGGGAGGTGGAGGCAATAGTTGGAATTGATGATAGGAGTTTTTTTGCCGACCTCAACTGACTCTAATCACTTCAAAATGGCGGACATTGCATAAAATCTAATGAAATGTGATTTTTTCTCTAGTATTAAAGAGAAAATAATGTTATTGTGAGTTTTTTCTTGATCCACAGTCATTCTCCTCAATCAAAACAATACTACAGAATATATATGCCTAAATTTTCAATTTTCAATGATGGCGGATTCAAAATGGCGGCCGGATTTCTCAAGAAATGGTGCATTTTTCATTATAAAAAAGTAAATAGGAGTTTGTAATTATACTTTTCCTGTGTCAATTCATGTTTTAGTAACATTTTGAGTTATTCTTGGTGAAAAAAGTCTGAAATCCAAGATGACGGGATGTAGGCGCATTGAAGAATTTTTTTTTCGGAACTTCCTCGCATATTTATTCAAAGAATAGTACACGTAGAACGTACTTTCTGGTGTACATCGTATATGCACCACGAAAAATCGTGTCCGTTTGGGCGTTAATGGGTGAAAGGGACGGCAAAACCAGTTTTTTTTTTTTTTTTGGTAAAAATATTGCGATTTAACCTTTTAAGGACGGGGATTTTTTATGTTGAAATTGGACTTTTTTTTTACACGATATTAGTACATAAAATCGAAGAATCTGTCACGTCAAGTGCCCGACAAACTTGGTGGTCGAAATTTCGACCAGTCCCGTCTGGGACGGAAAGTCCCATATTAAAAATTTTATTTGTGGAATTAACAGTGCATTCCTAAGTAATTGGATGCGCTGAATACGAAAAAGATAATAAAAAATGTCCAGAAGACATCTCTGACCTTGAAAATTGCATTTCAAGGTTAAATCCGTTGTTTTCTGTCCGAAATGATATCTGTACGTTTTTGTATGCGTTGGATGCAGAAAAATAGTAACGTTTATTATGAGTCATTTGCAAGAAATATTTCAGTTTTTGCTCTCAGCATGACCCATGATCAACAGCGTGGATGTGGCGAAAATTTGTCCCTTTGGGGTGCTTGATTTCCGTGAGTCCCCTTGCCTCTCAATTTGGGGTGCTTGATTACCGTGAGTATACCAATTTACATGTCGAAATACCGAATAAAAAATTCGACCTTGAAATCACTATTTCAAGGTCAAATATGCTACCTCAAATTGTTACACTATATTTTCTATATTCAAAACATAATATTATCCCCAAAATCACTCAAAAATATTATGATACTTGAGTGGTCGAAATATCAACCAGTCCCGTCCTTAAAAGGTTAACCAAACTTACCTTAGTCAAAAAATTAATAGTAACCAAGAGGTTATTACAGAGTGTTAAGGTTATAATTTTGTTTTCGGTTTTCTTAAGGAGGTTGGTCACCGAGGTGCGTGGCAAAGGGGGAAACTCCTATCTCTTCCATGTATAAGAAATCATTGTTGCAAAAGTGAAATGTTGATATCATATTTTTTTTTAATTTAAGATGGAACTCTCTGTGCAGTATGTTTGTAATGCACGATAAATCAATAATTCATTATTATATACAAAGTTTGGACAATGAAATAATTTATTCACCGCGTTTTTAAAAGTCGATTTATAGTCGGAAAGTACGGCAACGCTGAACGGTTTGAAAGGTTTGCTTTCAGCAGTTGGCTAGGCTACTCGACGAAAATTGTTGACAGAAACAAGAAGTCTAGAACTAAGGAGACCGAACTCGTTCGGTATCTAGGGATCAAATCTGTCCGCCTCCGGGAGGCGCTGTAAACAGTAATGTACTCGATGTCACGTGATGAGCTGCGGACCACATTTGAATGTTTTTCAAATTATCATAGAAAACCCTGCTATGGTTTTATATGACATTTGTCATTAAGCTGTCAAAGCTTACATGCCGTTTGGCTTTAGCAAAAATACATACAAAATAAATATGGTTCGAAAGTGCTGTGTTGCATTGTGTGATATAAGAAGCGGAACGAATAACCGAACGTTATTTCAAATTACTGATGTATGTATGAAACGAAATATTTTCCTTTGTTGAATTGTTAACGTTGAAGCACGTAACATGAAATATTTTGAGGGTCATTGTTCAGATAAGCCACTTTTTGCAATTTTAGCGGTTTTTTTTTTCGTCAGATACCCAGAAAACAGTAATATACACTATGTTTGACCACCAAAATCGTGCGCAAAGTAGTATTAGTCCCACAAGTTCACGGGAAAAGGGAGCGAATAGGTGCTGGGTGGGTAAAATAACGCGTAAATAGTGATTTCTTCATTTCGCATGTGTCTGTGAAATTTTCCTTGCTCTTTTAGACACGTATCCGTGTAAAGGTTTCACAATAAAATTGCATTTCCACATTTACGTACCTACAATTTTCCTTACCCTTTTATACGAGTTCAGACTATTGCGCAGTACTGACCGTGAACATTTATTAAAACGTTACGCAATGACTTTGAAAAGCTTAATTTTTGGACGATGTTGACCTTTGACATGAAAAATATCGAGCGTCTGTCAAATGTATTCGCACCACGGACACTACACGGACACTCACACGGACTCTAACCTCTAACGCACACAGATTAGTGCAGAACCACAGTATACGTATAGATATCTGTTTAAAAAAAAAAAAAAAAATTTTTACAAACCAACAAAAAAAAACACATAGGGGAAAAAGGAAAAAAAAAAAAAAAAAAAAAAAAAAAAAAAAAAAAAAAAAAAAAAAAAAAAAAAAAAAAAAAAAAACAAAAAAAAAAAAAAAAAAAAAAAAAAAAAAAAAAAAAAAAAAAAATAAAAAAAAAAAAATATAATAAAAAAAAATTGAAAAACAAAACCGGAAACAAACACAACTATACTACCTACCGTAGCATCCAGAAGTACACTACTGTTTACAGCGCCTCTGGAGGCGGACATATTCAGATTTTTTTTTGGGGGGCCCGTCGCGTTATATAGCGAAAAGCCGGAGTTCGGTCTCCTTAGTTCTAGTCTTCTTGGACAGAAAGTATTTCTAACCACAAAACGTTTGTCGCTAATGGTTCGGCCAAGCGGAAATTTTGACAAATCAAATGAGAAATCTGATAGATTACTTAAGAAAGGTCGTTTTATTTCGGCAAAACAATGTGACGTTGAGGCAGGGAAGAAACGCAAAACGGAAGAATTAGGAGACGCGGCGTTGCCGTGTCGACAGAGGGCCAGCCCGATTGCGTGGAACACTCAACATTAAATTGATAATTGCATGCAACGCATTATTATTATTATAAGAGCCCATGTTAAATTTCTTTTTTTGATGTTTTTTCTCGCAAACTAGATGGTGAAAAAATCCCAAACAATTCTGGCATTTTGTTGGCAAAAAATGTTAGTTTAAATATAGTTATAAATTTGAGACACTGCATGATGGTTGCTATTAACTTTTTGAACTCTTTTGCTATTAACTTTTGGTAAATTTGGTTAAATCACAATATTTTTGACCCGCAAAACTTGCGGTTTTGTTGTGTCTCCATATTAATGGGACACGCTGTATTTTTGCTTGTCTATAAACGTTTAATTGACTTGTCATAGAACGTGTCTGCTCTACTGGAGCTCTCCAGCGAAAGTTTCTGGATCTATCCGACGTATTTCGAACTGGATACAGACGAGATGATCCAGCTAACGGTCCTCTTTCATCCGCTCCAACTCGGATTGAATTTGGAAAAGGTATTACATAATGTGCGACAACAATTCCTTCGAGCAGTTCGAAATACTGGGAGACGCCTTCGAGTATTCACCAACGAATTCATCCAAATAGACGTGATAGTTCCAGGACGATTCTGCGTATCACGTTCCTTTAGATTTTCTGTAGGTTCCTCCGGACGATGTAAATATAAACGAAATCGAGGATTACTGTATCTTTCTGGGAACCATTACTAGCAAC
Source organism: Aromia moschata (assembly GCA_029963805.1). NCBI lineage: Eukaryota > Metazoa > Arthropoda > Insecta > Coleoptera > Cerambycidae > Aromia > Aromia moschata. The sequence continues at coordinate 72,805 of JAPWTK010000423.1, read as the reverse complement.
GAATCGTCGGAAATCACATTTACAGTATACAATAACAGGCAAGTTGTGTGACTTTGCAACATTTACGGGGAATTAAGAGCAGTAGGGAGGGTTGAAATTTCGAAAAATATGATTTTCGGTTTTTTGCATATTCCGATACTGTTATCCTTTAGGAATATCGTCCCGTTTGTTTTTTTGAAAAATTCCCAAAATTGAGATCAAGAGAGCGTAAAACGTAGTGTGGCGCGCGGCCGGCCGAACGCAGATATTCGCGCGGTCGGTCCCGACCACACGGTCTGAGCATTATTCTAATTTCCAGGGTTCTCTATGCAATATAGAGGGTAGAATTAAGTTTTAATTTGCAACGACACACTAAAGACGACCTAATAATGAAGTCGAAACGTTTCTGTTTCCGTACGACTGTTCTAACACAAATATTGTACCGAAACTTTGAATGCGATTTTTTCCAAACTATATTTTTTGATGATTTTACCACGATATCTCGACAAACGCGAAATATATCAACGTGAAAGGGTATCCCCTCATAAGTATGGGTGAAATCCCCCCCTTTTTTTTATTTTCTTCGCATGATGAAAATGTTTCTTAGGTAATTATGAAAGGTGAGACCGAATTTTAGGTCCAAAAAAATTTTTCCTCTCCAGCTAGGTATGGAAAAAACCCCGTTTTTTACGTTTTATTTTTTCTCGGGTTTTTTAACTGTCGAAAAAATCTGAAAAAATTACAGAAGTACAGTAAAATATGATTAATTTTATCTACAAATTTTTTTCAAGCTCCATTCAAGGTCATTATGACCTCTAAAAAATATTCAAACTTTAAAAATCCCATATCTTTTAACCAAAAAAAACTTCAGGCTCAGATTTTTAATATGTTATAATTTTAACTGTTTTTTTCTACCGTTTTTCAGATTTTTTGATATGGGTCATGCCCAAATGTGCGAAAAAACAATTTTTTGTCCGTGAAACGACAAAACCCTTAAAATCATATTTTATAGTGTCTTGATTTTTTTTCTTGCACTAAAAGGACTCAAATGACTTCAAACAATTAAAAAATATAAAAACTACTAGTTTCGATAAGTGGAATTTTTTTTTTACTATTTTTAGTGAACATATAAAAACTACTTTTTCGATAAGTGGAATTTTTTTTACTATTTTTAGTGAACATATTTTTTAATTGTTTGTAATGTTTTTGAGTTCTTTATTTAAAAAAAATAAAAAAGAAAAAAAAAATTTTCCACTTTTTTACAAGACAAAGACTTCAACCACTAAAATCTGAAAATTTAGCAGGTAGTAAAAATTTTTAGTGTACATAAAAAACAGTTAAAAACATAACATATTAAAAATCTGAGCCTGAAGCTTTTTTTGGTTAAAAGATATGGGATTTTTAAAGTTTGAATAATTTTTTTTTTTGGTCATAATGACCTTGAATTAGCTTGAAAAATTTTTTTACATAAAATTAATTATATTTTCTGTACTCATGAATTTTTTCAGATTTTTTTCGGCAGTTAAAAACTGAAAAAAAAAAACTAAAAAACAGGTTTTTTTTTTCATACCTAGCTGAGGGGAACATTTTTTGGACCTAAAATTCGGTCTACCTTTCATAATTAGCCCTAAGAAACACTTTCATCATGCGAAGAAAATAAAAAAAAAGGGGCATTTCACCATACTTATGGGGGATACCCTTTTATACGGGAGTTGTAAAACACTATGATGCATGAATTATACCTAAAATCAGATTGAAAAAAATATTGCTACAATTTTATAATAGCAAATAACTCGAAATTTTTCCAAATTTTATTGTTTTCTGGACGCCATTTTGTTAATTTTATTTTTGTTTTTAATTGTTTAGGTATAATCAATAGAGGGGAAGCCTAAGAAGAAGAAATATTTTTTAGAATTTGCCAAAACCTTTATCCCTTCGACTGGAATCGTGGTAAAACCGTGGATTCGACAGTTTTCCTTATTACATTGGGACGCCGATATTATTGTTCTGGGAACGAATTATCTCATTTTATAATGTTATAATTAATACCCTTAACAATCAAAAAATGTTATATTTATTCGCGGTCTTGTTATAAACCATTAAACACGAGCCATTTTTGCATTTTCAACCCTCCCCTAGACCCCTTAAGCAACGTGGATCCTATATTCATATCGTAAATTAAAAAAAAAACGACCTTTTTTTTGCTCTTACGATTACGGACTTTTTTTGCTCTACTGATTCAACTTTTGCAGTCCGCTGTTCCTAACCTCCACTTGGAAATTTCGGAGGAGTCTCTACACGAGGTTTATCTTCGACATCGAAGAAAACTGGGTGATTCCTCACGACGATAAAAAGACCTTGGCACCATACAGCGTGACCGATTTCGACTTCACTTTAAACATAAACGCCTACTGCAACGGGTACCACCACATATTCTTCAGGTTGCGAGGTCGTAGCGGGTCAGGCGTTGAATTTTTTAACGTTGACTTTTCAGCTTCGTCATCGTCGATGTGCCTATCATTAGTTTGAGAGCGGGCGAGGAATTCACGTTTGTAGAGAAAGAGGGATTGTCCGAGAACGTGCTAACTAAGGTGAACAACATTGAAATGTATTAAAAATCTGAATTGGTTTCATGTAATAAATGCACTTTCAGTGCGTAGATGTTCAGATTGTGGAGGTAGAAATCGCATGCTTAGTTGCAAGAGCAAACGATGAAACTCTCCTTGATAGGTAAGAATTTAATTATTTATCTATTTTTAAACCCTTATAAGGTGGTAGATCTTGCATAACTATATTTTTTATTTTTATTATTGTATTATTTTGGTTTGTGTTCGTTCCCACTACGTTTTCTGACCATTGTTGCCAGTAAATGCTGTAAACAACATTGCCAAAGCCTCTCAAAATCCTGTATACAGTGAGTGTCAAAAGTTTTGGGACGGCTGGATAACTCGAGAAATACGCGGCCTAGAGGAACATGACCTTCATAAAAGTTGTAGGATTTTCCCTGGCAATTCAATTGTGACCTTGAATTTGACCTTGACCGTGACCTTGAAGGTCAACGGTCAAGTCCATTTTATCAAATAGGGCCCCGTATTTTTGACACTGGAAATGAAAACAGCGGGAAATTTTGCAATCGAGTATGACGTTGACCAACTCCTGGGATTTCAGCTTCAAGGCTATTCCAAGGCCGAATAAAATTGAGACGTTAAAGTTTGATAATACGTATCCCAGAGAAAAAATGACATTCAAAAAAGTTGTAAGATTTTTTTTCTAACAATTCAATTGTGACCTTGAATTTGTCCTTGACCATGACCTTGAAGATTGTGTCAAGGTCAAGTCCGTTTTATCAAATAGGACCCCGTATTTTTGACACTGGAAATGAAAACAGCGGAAAATTTTGCAATCGATTATGACGTTGACCAACTCCTGGGATTTGAGCTTCAAGGCTATTCCAAGGCCGAATGAAATTGAGACGTAAAAGTTTGATAATACGTATCCCAGAGAAAAATGACATTCAAAAAAGTTGTAGGATTTTTTCCTGGCAATTCAATTGTGACCTTGAATTTGTCCTTGACCATGAACTTGAGGGTTATGTCAAGGTCAAGTCCGTTTTATCAAATAGGACCCCCTATTTTTGACACCGGAAATGAAAACAGCGGAAAATTTTGCAATCGATTATAACCTTGATCAACTCTTGGAATCTGAGCTTCAAGGCTCTTTAAAGGTCGAATACAATTGAGACGTTAAAGTTTGATAATACGTATCCCAGAGAAAAATTACATTCATGAAAGTTGTAGGATTTTTTTCCTGACAATTCAATTGTGATTTTGAATTTGACCTTGACCGTGAATTTGAAGTCATGTCAAGGTTATGGTCGTACGTACTCAATTTCATCAGTTTTTGTGGGGTTATCTCAAAGGTAGAGTGTACAAAACTAAGCCACAAAATTTACAATAATTACGACAACGCATACGATGAATGCGATGTCATTCCAGGTGAGTATTTCTTGAACAAAGCGTATGTCAACCGGGGCGACCCCCCCCCCACCCCAAAATGTCAAGTACCAAAACCAAAATACTCGGGGAATGCGGTTGCCGTTGCCTCCAGTGACCTTTTTTTTAATCTGCATTGGGCACCCCCCCCCCCCCCCAAAATAAATACTGGCTACGCCCTTGTTCTTGAATGCCATCAACAGTTTTTATAATCGATTGGCTTACTGTCAAGAGGTTAACGTAGCATAGTTTAATCATTTATCGTAATAATTAAGACTGTTTGGACGAATCTTGCCTTGGCCGGCTGGACAGTAAAGACTTTTGTATCAGATGGCTAGATAGGTCTTTATCTTGGTCAACTTTTTTCCATGATGCGTATTTATCAAGTCTTCCCAATAGCCTCAATTGGGTATTCGATAAAATTTTCCCTTTTCTTTCTGGTGGAAAAAATAGAGGTCTCATTTGTTAAAACGGTCTAATACCTCAAGGTTGGTCAAGGTCATTTTAATCCCACAACTTTTAGAATTTCAATTTTCCGTTTTTCATTTTATTTCACTCGCTTTGGCAAAAATAGGGTGTCATTTGTTACAACGGACGGTTTGTTTTAAAAAAAAAACATTTTTTTGAGGGAACGCCTATTTCAGATGCATTGGCTTATGACGTCATCTTTTTCAAGGTCATTTTTTTAATTCAAGGTGAAATCCTAGTCATTTCATTATAATTATATTTATTTTATATTTGGCTTGTCCCCATTCTGGATATGCCGGGTAAGATCCCATTATCCTAGCAAATTTTATGAACATCATTTTTCTCTGGTGTAAGATCTGAGGATCGTATTCGCGAGGATCTATCCAGCCTGTCCCGGAACTTTTGATATGCACCGTATTTATTAATACAGTGTGCGCCTAAGTTGGAATCAAATTCAATAAATGTGAACAAAAAAGCCTTTATTCTGTTTGGAACTAATCCGGACTCCATCAATTTTAAAAAGGGGTGTTTTGGGAAAAAAAAATTTTTGGTTATAATTTGGGTTTTTTTAAAATTATAATTTTTAGAAAAATTGGCCGCGGGGGGGTTTTTTTGTTGTTTTTAAAAAGAAAAATTTTCAGGGATGATAGTTTTCTTTCCTCAGGATACGTAGAACTGTCGTCTGACTAACTTCATTTTCTGAGGCAACTAGTGTAGAGGTACTCTGAGGGTTCTCTTCCATACTTAACACAATGTCAATCTTTTTATCTTGGGTAATTTTTGGACATCCTGATTTTGGTAGATCTTTAACATCACCAGTTTCTCTAAATTTGGACTTACTAACTGTGGATTGGGTGATAGGGTTAACTGGATATTTTGCATTAAATAAATTGCATACCTCCTTTTGAGTTCTGATTTTATTTCCACATCCGATGAAAATCAAAATTTCAATTCTTTGTGTCACAGTTAAATGTGCCATATTAAAATTGGAATTTTTATAAATACTAACACGTTACATTAACTTTTCGCACAATTTAATGACAAATCTTCTTGTTAACTGACAGTAAAAACCATGGATAAGTCAAAAAACTTAATCTGATATTTTTTTTGCTTAGCCACGTACCTTTCTGCTGTTTTATTTGTGTTCAGTTTTTTCAAAAATTTTCGTTTATTTATTGTGAAAAATATATTTTTCATTTTGTAACATTCAATTGTCATTTACTCAAAAATTTTGTTATGTTAGGTGGCAACATTTTTATACCGTTAAATCGACAATGAAAGGGTCTCTCAAATTAAATTAAAAAAATGGGGGGTTGCCATTTGAAAAATTAGTTGATGACGTCATTACTCAAAAACAAATGACATTTGAAAATAGACGTTCCCTTAAAAATGTGTGTTTTATTAAACAAAATCGACCTGTTCGAGGATTTTTTCCAAAAATGTTTTGTTTCACATTTACTTAATTTATTCCATACTTTAGGCGCGCACTATATAATTAAATGTACTTTTCTAATATGTAGAACTTTGGTCACAAATGTCGGTAAACCTAAAGTACCACCACGTCAACCTAAACTGAAGTTTTCCTCGCCGTTCTTGGAGTTTGGGATACTACCCGTTGGCTTAGACGTCCAGAAGACGTTTTTCGTTAAAAATGTGGACGATGGTCCCGTACAATGGAGGATTATCGAGGTTAAATACAACATCGACGGCAAACCGCACATGGAGATTTTGAGGGAAGATAACATAACATGCGCCTCTGGTAGAATTCATTTACAAAGGCGAAAAACAGAAAATCACCTACAAGGTTGTGAACAAGGTGATATCTATTTCAACAAAACTCTTTTTTATGTGCCATTTTTCCTTACAAACATAAGAACAATATTTTACAAATATTGATGCACGATACCTACTATACAGGGTGTCTCAATTTCCACTACGGAGATTTTAAGGGCGTATTTTTGAGACCATAATAATAATAATAATAATAATAATAATAATACTCACCCTATAATTACTCCGAAGAGTAACCCCTTAGGTCCTCTCAGGGATCTGTATGGGAAGGAGTGGCCATTATTATTATTTGCCATGGCGCACTGGGAGCGACTTAAGATTATTTCGGTAACGCATTTGCTTTACAGTTCTGAGGAAACCCAGAAAACTCAGAACATTACCAAATCTAGGGCATGTGCGGTTGGATTGGCATCTATGCATCCACACCTATACACTAATGTCTTAGTGGTTGCATATCAAGCCCTGACGGAGAAAGCGAGACAATTAAAAATCGCTACCCCGGTCGGGACTTGAACAACGCGCACAGAGGTATCGCGACTGGAAAGACGGCGCTTTAACCCACTCGGCTACCCCCGAGTGGGTTAAATAGCTCTCCCTAATAGCTCGAAGGGTGTGCATTTTAGGACACATTTTATAGAATTATTTTGCTCTCAAAAATAATCCCCTAAAAACTCCGTAATGAATTTTGAAACGCCCTGTATTAAAATAGGGCCTAGGGCAATGGATTTCTGTGCTGTTATTAGCTTCAATCGTCGAGGAGCAACACGTCGAACTCGAAGCACTTTGTATAGTAGTGTACCAGATTATAAATTTCGACATCGTCGTCAAAACTGGCCATACGAATGCCCCGATTTTGTGCCCATTGCAGCTGATGTACGTCGGCGTGCCGACCACCCTCACATTCACTATAGAAAATGGCAGTCTGATCACAGGTAACTTTACAAAAAAAAATGGGACTGTAGAAAGAAGTGAAAATTTGAACTAATGAGGGTGAATCATTATTTTAACTGGTTTTAATGAAGTTACTGATCTTAGAAAAAATCAGTGGTTGAGGATTTAAGACGAAACTAATATTTAAAAACTGGTCTAAACCTGATACCAAATGTTGAAATTCTTCTTCTAAATATTTTGAAAAAATGAAAAAAAAATTCTACTATTAATCATAACTAGGGTCCGGCAAATGTGCCATAATGAAGGGTAAGACGCGTAATCCGTCATGTCATTGACAGAAGGCAGGCGCGATTGATTTGATTGCAGTAGTCCCGCGTCAGCTGGTGCTGTTGACAACCTCATAACTTAGTAAAATAAAGAAAAACCAATCCAATTTTGGTATATTTATGATATATGTAGACATTGCACAATTTAACAGAACGATTTAACACAAATATTCCTTCAAAAACGAAAATGTGAGTGTGCTTTATTCCATCCAGTTATTGTAGAAAACATATTTTGAAATACCTACATAATTTGTATTTTATCTGTATTCACCTATCCTGTAAATGGGTTTATACCTGTAGGATAGTGGAAAATAAAATAAAATAAAATAATGCTAAAATAATAATAAAATAATGCTATTTTTCCTCTGTATACAATAACTTTTGAACAAATTGTTTATCTTTAAGCATCAATTTGTTGATTACAAAAAAAAAAACATAATGCAAACCTTTTGCAATCGCTTTCCAAGAATTGTTGGGGTTTAGGGTTTACTAATTACACTGTCACACAAAAAAAAAACAAAATTTTCTGAACCCGAGGTCTGACATGTCAATTCTTATGTATTTTGATGCGCTGAATACGAATCAGATGTCCGCTTTGCTACACCATCCACCAGTTTTTCACAAAACCCCAATTTTGGGTCAAAATTGCCTAAGAAAATACCAAAGTCTATATTTTGTACCGTTTACTCCAGATATATCGTTTCCGGAATATTTTTAATCGCTGAAAAGAATTCCGTAGTCCAAATTTACTTCTATTTCTAACAATTTAAAAAAACAGTGTTTTTGTTAATTTTGCCAATATTCAGAAGGCTGTAGAAAATCACAGAAGTTCGGGCCAAGAAAATCCCTAAGAGGGGCTGATCTAGGTATCAAGCACTCCACCCAGTTAAATTTTTGTGAGATTTGAAGTTGATAGAAATGAGTACTGGTAGGTTAAAGTTAGCGATTTTTCAAAATCTGCCAACTTTGACGCGGAATATTAGCGATCTTGCACGCAAATACATTTTTTTGAGTCCCTTGCTTGAAGGGCATACATTGTCGAGAAAAAGAAGCCCTAACAAAAGAAGATCGGTTGAAAATTCAATTTTTGGCAGCCATTTGAAAATTGTCATTTTACGGAAATTTTCATTGTTTTTAACTGTGTTATAAAACAAGGTCAAATGCTCTAGAGGTCTAAGATATTTTTTTTACATACTAATGAATGTACTAAACAAGACTTGACACGAATCATTTGATTCGGGGTTGAAGCATTGGAGGACTGGTTTTTTAGAAGTAGACTAAAAATGTTGATTTTTTGGACCTTCGGCTCGTCCTCCTGACCTATGACAGTTAGAGGGCTGAAATTTGGTATGTGTGGATACTATATAAAATACTTCAAGAATCCCAACTTTCAGCAAAATCGATTGACCCCTCCCGAGAAAATGTTCGAAAAGTAATGGAACTACTCATATATATCGTACTAACCTAAAGAAAACGTTGCAGGTTGCTTTTGTTTTTCGAAAATATACGGCGACGACCTGGACAAGGTAGACATTGCGATCACACCGCGGGCCGGCATCCTGAAACCGTTGGAAACCAAGGAGATCTCAGCGAGACTGACTTGCAAAGACGTGGGAATTTTCGAGAATGCTTTCGTCTCCTGTTTCATCAGCCAACACCAGGAACCCATCGTCTTGAGGGTCATGTGCGCTGTGGACGGCTTTCACGCGTACTTCTACATACCGGCGAGGACTAACCGCCACCTCAAGATCATGTGGCCTCCCAAGGTCCTGTTCGAGTACGACGAAGACTGGATGATTTGCCCCTGCACCATGGTAAAAGAATGATTCCGCTTATTTGCAGTGGCGGCTGGTGATAAAGGGCACAGGGGCACGTGCCCAGCCCAAATTTCAATAGAAAATATTTCTATTGAGTGTTAATTTACTATAAATTACTCTTACAATAATATCAATTAATTGTATACGACAAACTATTCATATTCTAACAATTATTCCTTTTATACCACAAATAATGGTTTTTCTCACATGTATATGACAGACTCTCGATCGAGCACCGAGCCACCTTACTCTGAATTCCTCGCATTTCGCGCGCGTGGGCACGCAGTTTCCCAGCCCTCGTTTTTAATCGGGCTTTTTCGGTGACTGGTAAAGTTTGGCGACGATTGTAGACAGACGTCGTTAAATCGGTCGAAAATCAGCTGAACGGGTCATCCTTGTTGAGTGACCGTTTTTAGTGTTATTGTTTATTTTCTTCGCTGAGAAGTGTGTTTTTACTATTTTTGATTGTGAAACGTTTCAAAATGAATTCGGTGGACTTTTTATTGACTAATAAAGATATTACATACGAGATCCGAACGGAAGTTAAACGGTTAGGAAGGCCGATACCCGATTTGATTATTTCCAAAACAGACGTAGGAAAATCGCGAAATTATTCACGAAATTTTAATAGTAGTGTATACGACAGATTTAAGTGGTTATGTGGGTGTCCTAAAAGAAACACACCGTTTTGTTTTATTTGTTTAGTGATGGGTGGCAACCGACGTGCATGGACTCAAGAAGGGGTGAGTGATTTAAAACATTTAAATGAACGAGCTAAGAAACATGCTAGCTATAATTAAAAACATTTACATATAATCTTAGATTTTTGTGTGTTGGGAAAGGTTGACATAAGGCAACAGCTTGATAGTGCTTATCGTGATGAAAATATGGATAAAAACAGACATATTTTAAACCAAATAATTAATTGTATTAAATTTTGTGGTGCTTTCGAGTTAGCCCTACGCGGATGAGACTAAGCATTCTGATAATCCAGGGATTTTTTGTTGGACTTGTAGTGAAAGGTGCTTTTCTACTTTAAAACGCGTTAAGACATTTTTAAGAAATACCATGAACCAAGACAGACTTACAGCATTGGCCATGTTGTCCATCGAGAAAAAAATGGTGAAACAAATCCGGGACTTTAATGAAAAGGCGATTAACATTTTTGTGAACAATAAGGACAGGAGAGCTGATTTCCTCTACAAATAACGGTAAGATACCTATATCAAATTTTTTTCTCATGTTGCCACCCATTATTTTAATATAGTTATGCCCTCAATATTCGTGATTAAATATTATTTCAAAAAGCTACCAGATCCCAAAAATCATTCTTGTGAAAGTCTATATTTTTGTGTAAAAGAATTTTTCATTGAAATTCTGAAGTGTCAGTAAAACGCATGACCATGAAAATTTTAAAAATTTTCGCCTGCGGCGCCATTGGTAGCTAATGAGTAATCCTACTGACACACCCTGTGCCCACCCATGTAACACACCCACGAGCCGCCACTGCTTATTTGTTTATCGTTTTTCAATAGCACTTTTCTGTTATGTACTGCAGCTGGTGCTAAAAGTTCCAAAACTTGACAGTTCTAAGAGTAATAATTCAAGACATGAGGGATCGATTCCACGGTATAATATGAGGACCTTACGCTACGGCACTAAGAGCAGAAATTTTAAAGTACATAAAAAAAAGTCCCAAATTTTTGGGTGATTTTCAAAGAGCTGTAACTTGGGGAAAAATGGTCGTAGAGAAAAGAAAAAAAAAAGAAAACTGAAGCTCCAAGTTTCTAATTTTTTATTCTTGAGTTTGAATTTTTTTTAGCGTCAGCAGTTTTTGAGTAATCATAAGAAAGCCATCGAAACATTTTTTTTTGACATTTTTGCTTGTCTTTTAAAAGGTCCACGGAGTTCAATAATTGTTAAGCAATTATTAAAGTTAAGTTAAAATTGTTAATGAGTTATCGCCGTTCAAAGCAAAAAAAGTAATTTTTAATTATGGTAATCGATTACAATGGGAAATAATAAACGTACAGAAAATTAAAGTAGGGTTTTGAAAACTGCAAAGTATAGTTTACAAGTTGTAGCAATTGATTTTTTGCTAAACATTTTTTTTTTTTCGAAGCTAAATTGTTGATTGAAAAAGAGGTAAAAAATTGCATAATTAGGGATATTTGCATAACTTGGCATAACTTTGCAAATAATTGATAGACTAAGGATATTGACTGCAACTTTTCAATCTTAAGGAGGTTCGTCTGGATTAGCAAAAATAATTAAAAGTTGATGAAATTGTTGATATATATTCTTCAAGTAATAAAATTATCTTCAGAATTGTTTGGGATTTTTTCACCATCTAGTTTGCGAGAAAAAAATCATCAAAAAAATAAAAACATAGGCTCTTATGGACGTAGCTATTGAATTTGATAAAAACTATGTTTTGAATAATTAGAAAAATCTGAAACTTTGTACACGCATATCAATAACGTCTAGGAAGAACATACGAGTATATTTACATGGACATGATTTACCAGCTGTGTTGCACGCAATTATCAATTTAATGTTGAGTGTTCCACGCAAGCGTCTCCTAATTGTTCCTTTTTGCGTTTCTTCCCTGCCTCAACGCCACATTGCAATCTCCGTAATTGTTTTGCCGAAATAAAACGACCTTTCCTACGTAATCTATCAGATTTCTCATTTGATTTATCAAAATTTCCGCTTGGCCGAGCCATTACCGACAAACTTTTTGAGGTTAGAATTACTTTCTGTCGACAATTTTCGCCGAGTAGCCTAGCCAACTGCTGAAAGCAAACCTTTCAAACCGTTCAGCTTTGCCGTACTTTCCGACTATAAATCGACTTTTAAAAACGCGGTCAATAAATAATTTCATTGTCCAAACTTGGTATATAATAATATATTATTAATTTATCGTGCGTTACGAACATACTGCACAGATAGTTCCATCTTAAATTAATAAAATATGATATCAACATTTCACTTTTGCAAGTTGGAACCCTGATTTCTTATACATGGAAGAGACAGGAGTTTCCCCCTTGCCCCGCACCTCGGTGACCAACCTCCTTAAATTACCTCAAAGAAACCCTGATTGAAACCATTTCAAAGCTCTGCGATTTTTTTCATAGTGTTCTTTTGTACTAAAAATCCATGTAAAGATCGATTTTTCACTTTTTTTTCAAGATACAAAAAACTAGATCCAAAAACTAGAACCTTGGAGCTTCAATTTCCCTTTATTTTTTTCCTTTCTCCACGACCATTTTTCCCCAATTTACAACAGCTCCTTGCAAATCACCTAGAAATTAGAGATTCTTTTTTATAACTCCCAATTTCTGCGCCTAGTGTATTATTGTGGAAGCCTCCAACACCTCTACTTTCTATCTGAGATAAATTTGACCCTATTTATGGGCCAGATAAAGTCGGGACTATGCAATGTTTAGATTTTATAACTCATAAGGTGCTTGTGACCAAACACCTATCAAATTATCATACGTTTAGGAACACGGCCAAGAACTGGAACTCAGCTACACCCATACGCTTTCGTCCACCAAGAGTGACGATGGTTCGAGGATCATGCAGAACCCTTCCAACATCGACAAAGAGTTTCCGGCAGGCGCTGATAAAATCATGACGTCCGACAGCTTGCTGATGAGGTATGGCGGTGAGAAATGCGGCATGCTGGGGGAGGGGGGAATGGGGGACGCTTACACGGAGGACAGCCTCGCGTCGAGCAGCTGCGAGTGTCCCCCTAAGAAGGACCTGTTGGGCATCCTGGAGGAACAGTTCGGAGCCGACGTGTTCCTGCAGCAATACTTCACCGAAATGCACCAGGTGCCCATACGAACACGTACGTTGCTAGAGTATTTAGTGATGAAGATGTAGATATATTTGTAGATGTAGATATAGATATAGATGGTGGTCAGAACGATAAAATCCGAAGATAATATTTAAAAAATTTGATTGGGAAGCAAAATTATAGCTCAAAATTTTAAAAAAATGTGCTTTAATAAAAAATCAACCTCTGCACTAGACAAAAAAAATGATATTATTTTGACTTCAACAGCCTTGTTGGATTTGCCAAGAGCGGAATCAAAAATAAAAAAGTTATGGGCTATGATCGTTATAGCCTATGTTAAGTTTAAAGTTGTTAGGTTTGGGACTTGACGCCTTAGGCTATGTTAGGTTTAAAGTTTTTAGGTATGGGGTTTGACGCCTAAGACTATTTTCGTCAGAAGAGGTAAACTTAGTTAAAAACAGTCTAAAAATCAATTTTGGTTCTTTTTTCCGGTTAATTTTCTCTCAACATTGACATTTTATGACGAATCGAAAGGCCCAGAGTAAATTTCGCCACCGTGTTGAGCACATCAAAATATGTCGAAAATGATGTGTCTGCCCTTTAAACTCGGATTTTATTGAAGTTCATTAAATTTTCCGTTTTACGCGCCAAATTTAGACCGCCATATTGGAATAACACAAAACATTGTTTGCAGAAATAATTAGTTGCTAAATAATACATTTTTACAGGATTTTGAAGTACTTGTAACTTAATTTTGCTTCCCAATCAAAGTTTTTAAATATTATCTCCGGATTTTATCGTTCTGACCGCCATCTTGAGCCGCCATTTTGTTTTTCAAGGGCCACGTTGCGTTTGAAAGTTTACGTTAAAACGAAGAAAATGCCACCTGTAATTTTTTTTTCGTTGCTTAAATTTTTGGACATTCATATGCCCCAGTTCACACTAAACGTCCCATATATATATTTCTATCATGAACCTATACTGCCGCTTAAATATGTTTCTTTATTCTTAAATTTATTCTACAAAGATTTTAATCCTTGGAAACACCGAACTACTATACTTTTTTCGATGCGCGTTTCGCCAACTCAGTTAGCATCTTCAGGAGAAGATTAAAACTAAAGGTGTACAAACAAGTTTCCGCCGTTTTTCATAAGAAATTGGGAATTTATTGTGAAAGGACGGTACCTAATGTTTTATTGGAAGTATTGTCCATCGCTTGCCATTACTTTTTCCCATCTTTCGTGCTCGACTCAATCTCATCAATTGTGTTCGGTAGACAGCTCCAATAATGGTTTTGTTCGGTTTCAGCCAATAATGCTTCCAATTCCGCGTCTTCGTACACTTTCGGCCTTCCGCTACGTTCTTTGTTTTCGATGTCATATTCACCGTTCTTAAACTTTTGAAACTACTCACGATAACTTCTCTCACTTAAGGCAGCCTCACATGCTTCTACAAGCAATCGATACGCCTCAGCTGCAGATTTCTTCAAATGAAAAATATTGTGTTGCCCAACATAATTTTGACAACCATTGGATATACATAAATAATTTAAAATTAATTAGAAATGTAACAAACAGTAAACTCATTACTAAAGCCGGCAGATCCGGGCGGCGGGCCATAATCGGATGCGTCATACTACTTACTACTTGTATGTGCAAAAACAAAATGCATGAAAACAATAAACTGTTGCAATTTATAAAGAGATGTGTTAAACTTACCCTGTTATTTACGTTGAGATGTGTAAAAAAATTGTGAGCCGCCGCGCTGTTTAGCCGGCTTTACTCATTACTAATAAGTAATGAGTAATATAGTAAAATGACAACAATGAATTCTGAATGAACCCTTCCCGACCTAGTCCTGGTAACAACCTGGTTACAGAGGTTTATTCTAATAGATGTCTAAATAACTATTACTAATATTAATATTTTCAGCGACTGAACTAAAGTTTCATTTCGAAAACACCACCCCAATCGACACCACCTTCACCGTAGAAGCCACCAATTTTAGTACAAGTAAAAAGTTTGATCAAAGGGCGTTTAATCTCAAACTCAAGAAATTTGGTGAGCGCTCACAGATAATCGGATGTGGAATATGAGGCGGTTATTGCATCGAATACTTCTCACCACTTCCAATTTTTTCTAGATGCCATTTGGGACGACATGATGATGAACGACTACGGCATTCTCGTTATGCCGGACGTAGAAAATGGATCAGTTTCGGGAAGAGAGCTGATCCATGTCAATCTACTGGTCTACGCCACCACCTGGGGGATATACGCCCGAAGAAATTGTCGTTGATATACCCGGCATACCTTGTTTCACATTTTCCTTGCTGATCGAGGTCGTTGGTAACCCCATAGCGTTTCCCATGGCTCTGAACTCGATAACCACATATCCAACTGTTAGGTTAGGCCTTTAATATGCATTATCTAGTGCCGTTTTGAAAAAGTTGTGCGCAGGTTTCGAGAAAAACGCATTTAAAGTTTTAAAATGAGTTGTCGACATGAAAAAATGAGAAATTCGACTGTTTAAATTTTTTTACTGTTAATCTGCGATCCCGTGACCATAAAGCTGCCCTTCCACGTTCAAATAATTCTCCGCGTCTCCTTTTCACAATGATTTAATGCTGAAGCGTGCCTCTTTTGTCGCATCGATCAAAGAATGCTCGACGTATTTGATGCGCGAAGCATCGGCTTCCAAGTAAAAATTATATGACTGCACACCGATATCCATCTCCAGAATTTTCATAATTTGTAAAATGCTCTTCATACCAATCTTCATACTCTTCGTTCTCTTCAGGCCTACACTAAGACTTACACGCATACTTTTACTTGAATTTTCTTCAAATTGAGTAAACATGGTTTCTAACGACATCTAGTAGTGTATTACAGAAGTTAGAAATCAGTAGGTAAGACGTTACATAGTACCTTTCGAGCAGGTAAGTCCATAGATAAAAGTGGGTAAGTCATCGACATTAAGAATTTTGCCTCATATTTTGGAAGATTCAAAGTATGTTTTAAGCCAAAAAAAAACAAAAAAATCGATTTTTTTGAAAATTCTACAGCGGTGTTCCCCCTTAAGCTTTGAAAATATGTTAATTGACTGCAGTCTTTTTATTATTTCAATTTATTTTATTTTTCTTCCATAATTTGAAGACTAAAAATATTTAAAGTAGTATTCGCTGGGACCAAATAGC
The DNA here is from genome assembly GCA_029963805.1 of Aromia moschata. Taxonomy (NCBI): domain Eukaryota; kingdom Metazoa; phylum Arthropoda; class Insecta; order Coleoptera; family Cerambycidae; genus Aromia; species Aromia moschata. The sequence goes on along the minus strand of JAPWTK010000423.1, from coordinate 56,541 downwards.
GGAGGCTCACGGCTATCACGGGACTACTGCAATAAATACGAATTGATCGCATGTTAAGCGATTTATCAATGTGTTGCGTTGCCGTATGCCAACTTTATTCATGTGCATTGTTCTTCGATTTAACAAGAATTTTCCGTTGTGCGTAGGTTTGGTACAGTTTCGTGCTCCTCCGAACAGAATAAGAGAAGCATTCAAATTGTTAACACGGCCTGCGTACCACTCATGATTTTATGGCACACATTTATAAAAACGGAAGATGCGGACGAACATTTAAAATTTAATGTCACCGTAGATGTGGCGGACAAAAATTATTTGCCAGATGAGGCCAGAATGGTCCTTATGGATAAATATTACGGAAAAGAGTCGACCAAAGTGTTTGAGGTAATTTAGATTTGATTACACAGGCGCACAAAAAAAAGTCTCGTAGTAAAAAGTTGAGATACCATGAGGTGCATGTTTTTTGGTGTGCTAAAAATGAATCCGAGGTCAGAATTCACCCATCACCCTTAGATTTCGACATAACCTCAAAATCACACTTTACAAATACGTTAAAAAGAAAGGCCCACAAAAAAAAGAATTAAAATGCAGAAGGTAGACCTTACTTATAGAATTTCCATTCTAAATTGAAAATAGGTAGGATAAGCATATATCAGTTTACTAACACTTTGTATGGAACTAAATACGCGTTTCTATACTGATCCTTTACCCGTATACACCGTATCGTAGTCCACGTTGCTTTGACGAGGCCTGTCACGGTCAGAAGTGGGCGGAATCTACACTCCATTGGTCATTGTCGCTACTCTGGCAGGGGAAAATATGTCAGGAGACAGTGCATATAGTCGACCCAGTTGTTTACGTTGGCGGTAAACCACGGGTTATAACCACGCTATCTTTGACCGACTGTATACAAAAAAACCTTATTTTTGTGAGTGTTTTGGTGTCTTATATTCTGTGCGCGTACAATAACGGCCAGGTGGGTTTTTAAAAGGTTTAAATTATACAAACTTTTATATTATTTGCGTCATAATTCAATCATTAAAAAATTGATATTTTTAATGAACACCTCTTTCATAAACATGGCTTTCTGGAGGCCTTTCGAAACGGTCGAGTACGATGAATTTAAAAATTAAGACTTACATTGTCAAAGTCGGCGTATTATTTTAAACATATTTGAATGCCTAAAAGCGACGTTAATTACTTATTATTAAATATCCCTAAAAGTTATTATTCGAGCACGCCCATGGAATCATAAAGTTGCACCGCTTTTTTGTTCCCCAGGCGTATTTATCATTTTCATTTCAAAATAGGTGGACTATACATATATTACGTATTTAGGTGTGCTAAAATAATATCTTACAATAAAAATGAGTCACACAATCCGGGGAGGGGACTCACAAAAAAAGCACCCCGATTGTGAGAGGCGAGAGGACTCACCCAAAAAAAGCACCCAGATTGAAATCAGTTTTTATCGACATTATGACTTTTAGTGCATTAAAATATGTACCTGGGGATATGTATTAATTTTGAATATTTATAACAAATGAATTTTTGACCCTTTGTGAGGTGTAATAAGGTACTGGGGTGGGTTTGGGGGAGAGGGTTTAGTACACCGAAGTACCTAGGAATATGTATTAATTTTGTAATAATTTTTTGTTGTGGGCCTTTCTTTTTAACGTATTTGTAACGTGCGGTTTTAAGATTTTGTCAAAATCTAAAGGTGATGGGTGAATTCTGACTTCGGATCCGTTTTTAGCACACCAAAAAACATACCGTATGGTACCTCAACTTTTAACTACAAGACTTTTTTGTGGGCCTGCGTTATAGGAAAAATAAAAATGGGAAAAAGTGCAATATATAATTCTTCATGTCGTCATATTTTTCAGACCTACGATTACCTTGTAGGTTCATCCAGAGGAGACAGTAATTGACGCTTATTCTAGCAGATCTATAGACATAATCATGAATGTATGTCCAGTTAAAACGCAGACTACCGAAATTGCGTGTTTCATAGTCGGACACGTATTTTTGAAGGAGCAACATAGGTTTCCCACTTCCAAAATCCTTTAGCTCTCGTTAACGTCATGATTTTTTAGGATCAAAGTGAACTACTTCTACAGGAGCACCGAATCCGATGAGATCCCCGTGAGGATGGAAGTAAGCTGCACTTTGGAGCTGCCTTTACTCAGTCTGGACTCCATGTGCGAGGACACTCAATTGTACGTCTACGCCAATGAGATCGTATTCAAGAAGAAATGGGAAAACAACATCAAAGTACGCTTTCAGAACAACAATCGTTCCACAGCCGAAGGCTACTTAGAAGTAGAAAAACCGTTCGTAATAGAAAAGATAAACGGCGACAACAGAAGAGGCTTCAACAACTTCTCTGTCCGAGCATCGTCTTGTTTGGAAGTACTTTGGCCTCTCAATCGTTTCAAATCGTTCGCTAGTAACAGGAAGCTGTTTTAGGTTTCCATTCTCTGTAATATTGACCATCAGATGGTCCTCGACTTGAGCAAGTTGATTTACAAAGAGAAAGTTGATCACGACGAAGCGGTTGAATCAAACTCGGTTGAATTGTTAGAGGAAGAGGTGCAGGTGGCACAAATTGATCCAGTCGATCCAGGATACTGCGTGGACAACGAACTGAGGATGTTGCATATCAGAAGGAATTTGATGGTCAAACAGAAGCGAGCTCCAATTCAGGCAAGTTGACGAACAAGGAATAATAGAAACCAAGGATACACTGTATCGAACGAAAAAAGATGCCTATTCGAAATGTGAAATAAAATTCAAAAGGATTTTCGATGAAATTTTAAAATCAAGAAAGAATTGAATAAGGCATTTTCATCGGTTGTTTGCACCCATTTCTGACAGTTCTTTTTTTTTTAAATAATGCCGAATATACAGGGTGTTCATATATTTCTGGGCGTCGACTAAGTACCTTATTTTATATATTACAATAAGTTTGCTGTGTACATTAATGGCTAGTTTGATGGCAACTTTTAAGAAAAACAATTAAAAGCCAAAAAAAATCGAAAATATCTCCAAAGTTTGTTACTTTAACCCCCATAATGTACATATATGAACATATCCCCGAAATGATGTATTTCACATTTTTATAAAATTTTAGGCTTTTCCTTTGGACTTATACCTTTACTTTCCCCACATCGTTATAAAACCGACCAGCATCAAGTTCGACAATGTCTTACTGGGCGAGACGCGAAAAATTCTGCTAACAGTATATAACATGACAGGTGAATACTTTATATTTCACTGGAATTTCGACTCGACGCTTCTATTTTTTCAGGGTACCTGGTGAAGTTTGAGATATACAAGTCGCTGGTCACCGATGAGATCTTTGTTACTCCACATTATGGAGAAATTGCAAAAAGTACCGGTGTGTAAACAAGCAGTTTACAAATATTTTCGTGTATTTTACGCCGAGGTGAGCATTTTTAAATCATCATTCATGACAAAAGCTGGGCATTTGACCGATTTTTATGTACGAGGTAAGCTCACAAAGAAACTGAAATTGTGTTATTGCGACCATATAAACCGAAACAAATTAACCAAAATTTAATAGAACCCACGCATATCAAATACAAAACTCCTATTAAATGTTGGTTAATTTGTTGCGGTTTATAAGGTTGCAATAACACAATTTCAGTTTATATGTGAGCTCACCTTGTACATAAAAATCAGTCAAATGTCCAGCTTTAATTGTGACTGCTGGTGGAATTTTAAATTCTGGCTTTGAAAGTCTTTAAATAATGACTAACGCTGATTTATGGACATAAATGCAAAGGTCACGTTAATCCATAGCCAACTAGATCCAAGAAATACATTTTTAACACATAGGAATTATTTATTTTTAAATGGGGCGCCATGTATGTTTTCTATTTTTTTGAGTAAAAAGGCATCAAAACAATTCATTTTGTTAGACTTTTCTTTTCTCAAAATTTCAGTTTTTATTTATTTCATTATTTATAGGACATGTTATTTTTCTCAAGCTGTTTGTGTTTTTTTTTTTTTACTCATTGGGATTTATATTTTCAGGCAATTAAGACCTTACCAGGAATCCATACGAATCGTAACGAACATCCCCAATTACTACATCGAGGTTCCTATTAAAGGTGTTGGATCCTTTAACGAAAAGTTTCATGTCGATTACAAAATAGGATAAACAACCTCCTATATTACTTTGTAAATAAATCCTTTCTAGTTGCAATTGTCTTATATATTTCCCAGAGAAAATACTTTTAAGCAAATAAAAACAAATTTTCATTATCATACAGGGTGCTTAAAAAGTCAATTTATGTATTTGCATTAAAAAAAAAAACTAAAGTGGACAATGTTTTATTATAGAAGCAAAAGATAATTAATAATTTAATAAGAAGAATAAATTAAAAATAATTTTAAATTGACGACCCTTGTGGTCAATACAGTCTTAATGTCAGTCTGACAAGGAATTGCAAAGTATTTGTCATACACTTACCTACCATTTGGAAGTCTCTAATTTTAGGAAAGTTTTTCTTTGATTTTGATGCAGATTTAAGATTAATTCAATTCTTTCAGTTACTAGATTTCGTTCAGTCCTTAGTTTTTTGTAAACTGGAACAATCAAACTTTACCAACATGATTACTGTGCCACCCTATATAAACACAATATAAGTTTTGCCATTGTTTATTCAGTGGTAGACGTCAGAGAGAAACAAAAATGTTAATAAACCTTATTTTATATACAAAAAGGAGATGTAAAAAAAGTAGGTAGCTAAGAACTTCTAGAAAATCATCAGCTACGTTGTTTAACGAAACAGGCAAAGAAAAACCCCACAGAGTCCACGTCCTGATCCGGGCCAAACCTTTGCACGCAGTTCCTTTCTTGCTCGGTAAGTGAGGTGCCCCCCCAACCGGGGCCACCGAGTCGCAGGCTGGGTTTGACTAGTTTCAGGCATTTGAATGTCCTCAGAGCCCACGCCACCATTCCCTCGTTTTCGGCCAGCGTTATCGTGCAGGTGCTGTACACCAAAGTGCCGTTGACTTTCAGCAATCCGACCGCCTGAAAAATGTATTTGGTGCAACCTCTGTTTTTTTGTGTAATGTTCTTTACATTCTCACATAATTTTTCTTCACATTTCCACATATTAGTCTCCTATATTGTTAAACTCAAATTAAGATGCCTGTGTTTGCGAGATTCAGGCTCTATAAAAAATGAAACAGTGACGTAAGTTAAAGAAATGTGGAACAATTTGGCTTGAATGGGTGCTATGTTATTCAATTTTCAATACAAAAGTCGCTAATACTCTCTCAAAATTAGGCCACAAAAGTATTGCCAACAAAGGGGCGATTTCCATCTCTCTCGTTCATAGCTAGAATTAATGGCGTTTTTTTTAATGGCTCATTCTTACATATTCCCACATTGGTACACCGAATGCTAATCGGCCATATTGGTATCACCGTGAACAAATCAAAGTGTTGACAAGTGATTTTGATTTTATTTGACTTCGTGTGTTAAAATTAGTATTTTATTTTAATAGTTATCTGTCTTTTTAAAAACTCGGCACTATTATAATGATACTAAGTGTATAGTGTTGGGTTGTGGCAACAGGCAGGTAAAATTTCACAGGTTTTCATTTGACATTTCATTATTTTGATCAGTGTTCAAGTTGTTGTGTTGTGTTGATCATTAATCAAGTTGTTGTGCAAAATTGTTTATTATTAGGACTTATAAATGACTGACAATGTAACAACCTTCAGGTGCTTTTGGGTCAATGTCAAGTACGTCTCTGGCAAAGCCGCCATATTGGTATCACCGTGAACAAAATCAAAGTGTTGGAAAATAATTTTTGTGTTAAAATTAGGATTTGATTTTAATAGTTGTCTGTTTTTTTTTAATTAGCACTATTATAATGATAATAAGTGTATAGTGTCGGGTTGTGGCAACGACCATGTAAAATTTCACAGGTTTTCATTTGACATTTCACTCTTTTGGTGAGTGTATAATTGTTATAAAAAATTGTTTATTATTAGGGCTTATAAATGATTGTCAATGCAACAACCTTGAGATGCTTTGGGGTCAATGTCAAGTACGTTTCTGGCAAAGCCGCCATATTGGTATCACCATGAACAAATCAAAGTGTTGGGAAGTAATTTTTGTGCTAAAATTAGGATTTGATTTTAATAGTTGTCTGTCTTTTTAAAAACTAAGCACTGTTATAATAATACTAAGTGTATAGTGTGGGGTTGTGGCAACAACCAGGTAGAATTTCACAGATTTTCATTTGATTGTTCACTATTTTGATCAGTGTAAAATTGTTATAAAAAATTATTCATTATTGGGGCTTATAAATGACAAAATACAATCACCCTGAGGTGCTTTGGGGTCAGTGTCAAGTACGTTTCTAGCAAAGCCGCCATATTGGTATCACTTTGTTTCAATAATTTTTCATGTATAGGGTAGGTGTGATGCACCTTATCTAGTCTATTATAACCTCGGTGATTAAATAAAGTTAGTATTATATTTTTATGTATAATAAAAAGGAGTCGTATGATTAAATAGAAAGGAGTCGTATGATTAAAATAAAAAAAATAAGTATATTCCAGATCAAATCTGGACATCCTGTATACTTACACACAAGTATTTCAGTGACAACCTTCACAACAAGTTCACAAGTATCAAGTTCACCAGTTAACAAGTTCAATCCAAATACAATTTTTAAGAAAATATTTGGCAAAATTCAGATGTAGAATAGAAATATGCCTTTTTTTTCTCGGCCAACTTTGATGACGGTTTTTTCGGATGACTCGTTATTAGCATATTTTCAGCGACTTTCAAGTAATATACTCAGAGTATAAATACTCACGTTTTCGCTAATTCCATTAAATATTTAATGCTTACCGTCTCAAAGAGTCGCCTCTGAAGCGGTACGTAGGACTTGACGACTTTTTCTGAGACCCTGTTCGCCAACTGAGGCCTTTTCCCGAGCGCGCTGCAAGGAGCATCCAACAGCACCCTATTAAAAGTTTCGGCACTGAACGGCGGGCCATCTGCAATCCTGGTCTGAGAATGACCTTGTGGGCGTAGGATTTTCGAGGAATCCGCCTCGAAACAATGGGCTCTTGCGCCAAACTCGGCACAACGCGCTTTTAGTTGGCCCACTTTTTTTCGGAGTTTTGTCGATGGCGACGAGAACACCCTGAAAATGTTTAAAATTTGACCACCAAACCGGTTTGTATTAAGTTTTTTTTCATATTATATAAATGATATATAGGAAAAAAAACAAATAATGGACACAGTATTAGTTTTATCTGGGGAATATTTTATGTACGTATATATTTTTTCAATTGCATCTATTTCTACCTTATTCTGCATCAGCTCCGCAATATGCGTAGTTTTGTTTCCAGGTGAAGCGCACATATCGATAATATTTTCGTTTGGTTGTGGATTTAAAGCTTGTACACATATTATTGAGGGTAAGTTTTGCAGTAACGCCCAACCGTTAGGTAAAAAAGTTGTCCCCCAATGGTGGACAACCAGATATCGTTTCCGTTACTTCTATAGCCACACCACTAAACAAAAGAAATTAGTTTTCATTGATATTCTTAATCTTAAGTTTATAAGTTATAAACTTAAACTTAAGTTTATAATGGTGGGTTCATGCAGAAATTTTTAGTAATAAGAATAAGAATAGTAATAAGCATAAAAGTTAAACCTTCGTTTTTATAATGACCCAGTTCATGCAGCAAATCCTTATTTTTAAAATTATTACTAAAAATTATGTTTACTGCATGAACTGGGTCATTATAAAACGAAGGTTTAACTTTTATGCTTATTACTATTCTTATTCTTATTACTAAAAATTTCTGCATGAACCCACCATAAGTCTTAAGTTTAAGTAAAGTATAAATTTTAATTTAATGGTGGGTTCATGCAGAAATTTTTTAATAATAAGAATAAGAATAGTAATAAGCATAAAAGTTAAACCTTCGTTTTATAATGACCCAGTTCATGCAGCAAATCCTTATTTTTAAAATTATTACTAAAAATTATGTTTACTGCATGAACTGGGTCATTATAAAACGAAGGTTTAACTTTTATGCTTATTACTATTCTTATTCTTATTACTAAAAATTTCTGCATGAACCCACCATAATTTAGGCATAAACTTAAGCATAAATTAATGGTGGGTTCATGCAGAAATTTTTAGTAATAAGAATAAGAATAGTAATAAGCATAAAAAGTTAAACCTTCGTTTTATAATGACCCAGTTCATGCAGCAAATCCTTATTTTTAAAATTATTACTAAAAATTATGTTTACTGCATGAACTGGGTCATTATAAAACGAAGGTTTAACTTTTATGCTTATTACTATTCTTATTCTTATTACTAAAAATTTCTGCATGAACCCACCATAAGATTAATGGTGGGTTCATGCAGAAATTTTTAGTAATAAGAATAAGAATAGTAATAAGCATAAAAGTTAAACCTTCGTTTTATAATGACCCAGTTCATGCAGCAAATCCTTATTTTTAAAATTATTACTAAAAATTATGTTTACTGCATGAACTGGGTCATTATAAAACGAAGGTTTAACTTTTATGCTTATTACTATTCTTATTCTTATTACTACAAATTTCTGCATGAACCCACCATAAGCTAATGGTGGGTTTCATGCAGAAATTTTTAGTAATAAGAATAAGAATAGTAATAAGCATAAAGTTAAACCTTCGTTTTATAATGACCCAGTTCATGCAGCAAATCCTTATTTTTAAAATTATTACTAAAAATTATGTTTACTGCATGAACTGGGTCATTATAAAACGAAGGTTTAACTTTTATGCTTATTACTATTCTTATTCTTATTACTAAAAATTTCTGCATGAACCCACCATAAATAAACTTCGGATTAAGAATATAAATAACATTATTGAATTGCCAATGCTGTCACAATATGTTATAATTGTGACAGTCACCTGTCAAAAGTTTGACAATAATGGTGGGTTCATGCAGAAATTTTTAGTAATAAGAATAAGAATAGTAATAAGCATAAAAGTTAAACCTTCGTTTTATAATGACCCAGTTCATGCAGCAAATCCTTATTTTTAAAATTATTACTAAAAATTATGTTTACTGCATGAACTGGGTCATTATAAAACGAAGGTTTAACTTTTATGCTTATTACTATTCTTATTCTTATTACTAAAAAATTCTGCATGAACCCACCATTAAGTTTCGCTTCAAGCTTCGACATAAGGGGTATTTCCATCTCTTTCGTTTATAGCCAGATTTGATGACGTTTCTTTTAATGGAACAAGTAAAGTCCAAAAAAAAAACGTCATCAAAGTTGGCCGAGAAAAAATAAGACGCATTTCTATTCTTAATCGAATTTATAACCTTATTTACTTGTCAAGACTGTCACATTATAAGACAGCCATTGTTTATTTTACAAATTGTGACAGTCACTTGTCAAAAGTTTGACATAACCGAAAAGCTTAGACAGTCCGCTATTTCCATCTCTCTCGTTCATAGCCAGAGTTGATGACTTTTTTTGGATGTCTAGGTATATTTTTAAAATAATGTGTAGTCTTGCAATAAAACACAAAACTAATTTTATGTGTCAAGGGCGTATAAAATAAAGTATTTTTAGCAACCGAATTCGATAAAAGTACAACAAATAAACCACTTCAGATTTCCAAAAAAGAATGCCTCCTGTACCCTGCATTAATTATTATTCATTAATATCATTCATGAATCAATTGTTTATCTAGATAATTATTAATTACATCTAATGACTATTTTACACACACTAATTTTTCTGTAATTAATAATACGTGTAAATTGCCCCAATTTATTGTCCACAATAAATTGTAGAATTTAGAACTTGCTCTAATTTCTTGGCACCGAGATTTTTCCTTGGCCAATTTTAGGGATATTTAGTAACTTTTTACATTTATTTCACCATTATTGTACCAACCTAATAATGAGATAAGCGATTTCTCTTAGGGACGAACCTATGATAACTCTTAGGTTTTAGTCATTGAGAGTTGGCAGTGTTGAAATTGGCCTATAAATTGTTACAAATATTGCAGTGTAGGGTACAAATATAACAGATGGGTAAAAATAAAAATATCTAAAATTGGACAATTTATTGTGTGTAAATTGGTATGCGTAGAACAATCTTTAAAGATTTTTGTCTTACTCATTGTTTTATGTAGCAGTGATATAACTAGTAGACTCACGATTTATTGCAGTGTAAATAGTAACTAAAAATGGACAATTTATTGAAAAATTAATTCTACAATTTATTGTGCAATAAATAGGTATGTGTAAAACAGTCTTAAGTGAGCTAGTAGTGACATCTACTGGTTAACGATTGTAGTTCATTACACGATACATATTTATGATTTCATGTATTATGTATGATTACATGTATTATGATTTCATTACCTGGGAACTATTTGGTCTCCAAATAATTGGTGACGCACCATTCTGGTAATTCCATTTCCAAGAAATATTTTATCATCTTCGTACAATTTCTGTAAGCCTTTTTTGCATCTCTTGTTAACGTCCGCGTAAATACTAACTTTCTCGTTAATTTGGGTACCTAAAAATTTTGGTTTTCATCTATAAATTGTCTATATTTAAAAATATTTTCATTGGGATGATTCACTTGATAAACTACAAACATTGTGAATCATACACCTGACAAATACTTTACAATTAACCACGATGAGTTTGACAATCATTTTATCATTATCTGTATGGATCTATACATATTTTTGAGTTTACAATAAGTATGAATTAACAAAAAGTATAAATGTATTTTTTGAAAAAATTATAATTGTGTACATTTGACATTGATAAAATAAATCCACTAAATTCTTGTTTTGGTGTGGGTTCGAATCCTGCGTCAACGAGATAACGTCGAATAGTGCCTTTAAATTAGTTTGCTCATAATAAAATACACCTTTAAGGAGTGCTTCAAATATAATGATTCTACGTTTTTTTTTTCTAATTAGGATAATTTGTAATTAAAGATATACCTAGCTAAATGAGCGATAAATAAATATAAAGAGAAACATAATAATGCCTGACATCTGGTGGTCGGTAGACCAAGTTTTGAAGAAATAGTTCTGCCATCTATTGGCGAAACTCTGCCATTAAGGAAATTACATATGTACCTGAAAACATCGCCATAACTCCTGGTGCATAAACATGGGCGCCTCGTAAAATGGCAGCACCGCACTCAACATCAACTATAATTTCCTTAAAATATTTCTCCAGCGATTTGCTTTCCATTTCATTATTACCGATAATTATTGTATTGAAAAGTAACGGATGCGCTTCAGCTTTGATGTAATGCTCGCCTAAAACCTAAGTCCTCTATTCATTGAACGATTATTAATACATTTCCAGTGCATTTAAACGCATTTATCAAGTTTTTATTTGCCACTTACTTTGCTGATATGTGCTCTAATTGCTTTCAAGACCTCCTCAGCGTTAGTTTTCAACGTATTTACTCGGTACGAAGTAATTTTTGGCGCACAGCATAACCATTTCAAGGTTTTTTCATAGTCTTCATTTAAAATCTAAAATTACCGCTTTTTCAATAAATGTTGGCCAACATAGAAAGACGACTTACCGTTGTGTCAGATATTTCTTCGTGCAAACTCGTTATCATCCGCGAATTAAACGCATCTTCGAACGGAGAATTCGGAAAAGGCATTATTTTCTTTCACACTCATTCAAATAAAACCGTTAAAAAGCCTTCACTTTCTAGAGTAAAATGGATTTAGTGACGTGAAACGTGTCTAGCAGGTTAGACGTGTCGTTGGCAGCAGTGGGTCACGTGAAGCGCGCGGACCAATGCCACACGCTGTTTCCCAAGACGTGGCACCAAGTGCAAACCTCTTCCACGTCCGCCATATTGACATTGGACAACTTTCGGGGAGGATTGGTGAATGTGTTAGCGTTTCTTTATAGTGTACAGTGTTTTTTTCAAAAAAGGTACGTCTTAAAATATTCTACTAAATTTCGTCTGCCTTTGTGAATGTTGTGAAAGTGCACGGACAGTTATTTGACGCATATACCATTGTTTTCTCGCGGTGCTCGGATTCGGTAGTGAAGTGACAACAAGTCAAAAGTCGGCATTTGGGTTTACGTGTTAGAGACAGACAAATTAAACCATAAAAGGAGCTCAGTTATAGCCGTCGCGAAAGTGCAATCCAGCCGTTTGTGAGTAATTCCCTCGGAAAAGCGACCTGGTCCAGATTAGAGAAAAATTAAATCAATATGTCAATTTTCTGCAAGATTAATAACCTTTTTTTGCGCTAAGTGTCTTTGTTCTAAATATAGCGGTGCTTTAAATCTGCAATTGATGCGTATATTAAAACAGGCGACTTCCTGCGGAATATATATTTTTTCTTTTTTAGGTTATAAGATAAGCAATCACTATGGGGAATGTGTTTGCGAATTTATTTAAGGGCCTCTTCGGCAAAAAGGAGATGAGGATACTGATGGTAGGATTAGATGCTGCTGGTAAAACCACAATTTTATATAAACTTAAATTAGGAGAAATTGTTACAACTATCCCTACGATTGGTGAGTTCCATATGTAACCTTACTACGCGATACATTAACTCATTCCGTGCAATATATGTACAAAAAAGAACCTCCCTGTTTTAGTTATTCTTGTACGTAGTCATATACTGTCAGTCCCTTTAATATTAATATTTGATAAGGTGTGAGTCATGGTTCAATGGCCTTGAGAATTCCCATCCATTTGCTTTTTCGCACCTCTGAATTTTCTTGTCTCTTTCAGGATTTAACGTTGAGACGGTAGAATATAAGAACATCAGCTTTACGGTGTGGGATGTCGGGTCAAGACAAAATTAGGCCATTGTGGAGACACTATTTCCAAAACACGCAGGTACGTATCGAACATTATGAATCGCTTGAAACGTATAAATTCGTTTTGATTCAAATACGCAGAAGTTGTATTGCTGACGACTTTTCAATTGACTTTTATTAGTTTGTATTAACTGTATACAGTTGACAATGAAAACGATTTTATATTAAAGAGTTGTCATGGATTGTTTAATGTCGAAATGCGTCTAAGGATATACATAATTGGATTTAAATAAGACTTCTTATTTGAGATTTCTAAGGGTTTGGAACTAATATCCAAATATATAATGAAAACTTTCGTACAATTTTAAAATGTTGAAATTTATCGTGCAATATTGTGTGTAATTTTAACTTCGGATTTATGGGTAACATAAAAGTTCTAAAATGACTCATCTTAAAGTCTCGAATATAAACGATTTACTATTGGATTCTCTTATGAGCATTCAACATGACATCTAAAATTGAACACATGTTTCGTTTATTTATAAATATTTTGGTAATTTCAATATTTATGTGACTTGGAACAGTTTTTTAAAGCGTTTTTGTTTTGAGATGATTCAGGTAGTTATATACTTTTTTAATTTCAATACTTGTAAAACAGGATAAAGCCCCGATATCTAGCCTCAGAAATATCCTCGAGTTAAAGATAATGTTCCTAACTAGGTCATCTATGTGTTATTAAATGCAATATTATCTAAAAAATTAGCCCATTTAATACATCGTAAGTATTTCACGGTTTGTATTTTATTTTTTGAATATGCTGATGGTTTACTTCCTTGTGTACAAGTATTCTGTTCCCGTTTTTATCATATTTTTGTATATTTATGGTGGTGCTTTTAGTAGTTGCGTAAATAAGATAAATAGCACATTATCTCGTTAATTAATCAAAATGAGAAAACACAAAAATAAAAAAAATATCAAACTTTCACAGTTCCTTGAATGCAGTCTGATTTTTAAAACTAAAAATGTTGTAAATTGTGAAAATTATCAGTTGTTTACTTCATTCGTTTCAGAAAATTAGTATAAATCAGTTATTACATTACATGTTCAAACCGAAACTTGGAAATATTTTTTTACATATGTCTGGTTTGGTTTTCATATTATTTAAAAATTTGTAATTCAAAAAATCCCAGTATTCTTTCCTTAAAGGAAGGTTGTTAATATTGTTATTTTTTTATAGTAGTATAAATAGCTGCCAATAAAAACTGATATACACTGTTGCTAAAAAGTCTGGAAACGGTGCTTTCACACAAAAACAACTGAAGTTATGATATTCAGTTTTTTTTTTAATTTTGTATATTTTACTGCAGCTGGTAAACAAACTGTTTCACTTATTTTTTTACATAGGCACCTTCCTATTTTTTTTTAAATTGTTAGTTGACAGCATTATTATATTTTTTTTGTACTGTCTTATTTTTATGAGCCAAGTGTTTGGCATGGCTTTATAACAGTTTTGTGTTTGTATTATGCAATAAGAGTTCCACAAACATTTATCTTCTCATTTATGTGATTGGCAGTTTTTTTATGTTTTTCATTTTCAACAAGTGTGGTTTTTTGACTTTGCAAGAATTTTAGTTTTGAAAGATTAACAAATAAAAAAAGTGAAATGCCATTCACTAACTTGTGAGGAAATATTCAGAATTATAAAGTCTACAGTCTTGACATTTGGCACACAGTCAGCAACGAAAATCATCATACACTCACTTTTTGAAGTTTGCTTCAATTGTGATAATTTTTGTACTGAATTTTTTTTGTTTTTGTATATGATTACAGCTTGTGAAATTCTGCGTCTAATAAGTCCAAATGAAGGTCATATGTCAATTGTGAGAAAAGATATCGCATATTAAATTGCAATGTTTTCAAAAACTTTGAATAACTCAATTAATAACAAAAATATTAAATCCTTTTTCAAAGTTTTTGGACTCATATTACAGTTAAATCTTCAGAATATATATCTGACTAATTGATCCATTTTGGAAAAATTTTTCCTGGATCACGAAGGATTTCTAAAGTTGTACCAAAAACATCATAAATTTCAAAACTCTACCATCCGTACAAGAGTTTTTGTAAAAACCGCTGTTCATGAAATTTGAATCAAACGGCGAATTCTGGAGGGATATTAATTTTTTTAAATGTTATGTGTGGTAAACAGGCCTTTTTTGAATCTTTATGATATTTTTGGTTCACCATCAACTTGGGCTTATTAGACAGAATTTTACAAGCTGTAATCCTACCGGAACCAAAAAAATCAATACTGTAGTACAAACATTATCAGAATTTAAGCAACCTTCAAAAAAGTAGGTGTATGATGTGTAGGATCCGGCAAGTGTGCCACAACGCAGGGTTAAACTGCATTCAAGTATCCCTACCACCCGCACGGGAGTGGGAACTAGATTTTCAGCGTGCGTTACCAGCAACGGTCAGGGGCGTATGTATGCACGGGCAAGAAGAGACCCTGCGTTGTGGCACACTTTCCGGACCGTAATGATGTCACTCGTTATATCTTTATGTCATACATACGAGTCTAGGTTCGCTAAGAAAGGATTTTTTTAAATTCAGCCTATAAAGGTGTAAAATTGGGGGTAGAAGATTATACGGAAATTTTAAAATCTACATTATATTATAGTGATCCTTGCTAAAAGAAGTAGTGGGTACAGCTAGTTTTCTTCAAAATTTTCAGTGAAGACAAAAAATAATGCCACATTTTATAAATGATACTTTATTATAATTTGCAATGAAATAATCCTAAAATGATTAAATTATATATTCACTATTTAAAACGTAAGCTTATCTGGAATGATTAAAATAAGATTTAAGGCACGCTTAGATAAGAAACAAATTACTATTTTTAAGATATGAAATACAACCTTACACATACATCCTCTCTGCTAGTCATCTAATGTGCTTATGTCATTAAACTTTATAACACTTTAAAAGGTCCATTGCTAATTACATTTTTGATAATAAAAAAATTGTTGATCCTAACGTTTTTCTACTCAATTTTTCTAATTCTACTTCTCTTCTAATTCTACTTCCCTTCTTCTTTTACTTCTACTTCTTTCTACTCTAATAATTATAATTTTTGTACAAAGTAAAAATTACAAATAACATTTTTTTTTCCAAAATTATTGACTGTAGAAAAAGAGTGCATAGGAATACGAAAGACACAGTTAGTATTTTGCCAATCTAGACAAGATTTAATAGTAAAGAAAATCATAAGTGAAGAATCTGAAACAAAACCGACAAAACAAAATCTTACCTATTCTATATAACTATATAGGATATTATACTTACTTACATACACATCTTGTACACATGTATTTGATAGTAGGTCATTAGAGGTCACGACCTTATTTGGTTGAGGTTATAATCCCAGGTTTTTTTGCTACAATTTTACTGGTTAGTCAATTTTTATTACAGAATTGCTTTACTATAGTTATAATTCATAATACATAGTTCTAGATTAAAAATAATAATTGGCAATACTTTTTCATACGCAAAATTTAAAATGGTATTAAAAAAGAAACAAGTTCTGATCAATTAATTACGTACGTATTATTAGAAGTTTAGAAAATATTAGTTCGGTCTGTACCTTTTAACACAAGACCGTGTCTTGTTAAAGTAATTTACTTAACAAATGACTGTAAACATTTATGCAGCAGTGGAGCTTGGTGCCTTGGTTAAACTTCTTTGGCAGACTAATTGGTCTAATAATAGTTCACTGATTTAATTTGTCTTGTTTGAATGGATCTACGACTATTACTACCAGTGGTAGCTCGTCCGTGTTTGAAGCAAATAGAAAAAATATGCCAGTGTTTAATTAATCATCCTTTTTTATTATACATATTCCCTAGACATTTTATGTAATAAAAATAAATATTGACATTAACTATCTCTATAACTGCCAGCAATTTAGAGGTTTCTTCTATCATTCCTTAACTAAGTGCTGCTATTTTAATTCTGCTTTCTGGAAGGCTCTCACTTATTGATTTTTTTTTAAATACTTAGTTCTGTTGGAGAAGAAATACAGAAGAGAAGTTGTGAATAAATCACATTGAAGGATTTTTTCTGATTATGACAATAAATTGTCAATTTGTATAAGAGCTAAAAGCTATGAAACATTATGTTTTTTGGTGTACCTTGAGTTCTGAACCTTGGTAAAACATTGGCTTTTATTTAATTTATAGCAGTCCAGTATAAATATCTTTTTACCTCCTTTAATAATATCGAGCCATCCAACAAAAAAAAAACGTTGGCCATCAAAGTTGGCGAGTAAAAAAGACGTATTTCTATTCTATCTTAAATTTGTAACCTTATTTAATTGTCAAATCTGTCACATTATATGACAGCCTTTATTTATTTTACAATTGTGACAGTCATTTGTCAAAACTTTGACATAACCGAAAAGCTTCGACATGACCGCTATTTCTATCTCTCTCCTTCATAGCCAGATTTGATGACGTTTTTTGTTGGATGTCTCTTTGGTTTCATTCTTTGTTGTAGAATTATGTAGAATTAAAAGTAAATTATGTAGAATTAAAATTACGTTTCTAAATACCGAAATTTTCTGAAATTTCAGAAAAATGAAAAAAAGGCAAAACGATTGTCATGTTAATGAAATAAATGTGAAAATTTGAACTTTCAAGTTTAATTTTTAATAAAAAAAAAAAAACGGGTTTTCTTGTGCCGAGAACTTTTAAAAATACTTAAAACATGTACTTATTTGTAATTCTTATGTACTGGTGGACAGGAATAATTGTGGAATTGAAGTTGGTCTAGAAAAAAGAAAACCATTATCCAAAATAAGAAACTTTGTACATCACTTTAAGCAAGTCTCTCTTTAAAAAAAAATCTGCTAAAATCGTTTCAGATTTTCTAAGACGAATTTCCAGAAAAATTGCCACAGAAAGGAAAATTTCATTGGTGTTTGTTACTTTCCGAAATTTATTTTTTTAAGTAAATTACCTCGTAGGTAAATTACCAGTTGACTTCCTCTACTTGTTAAGTTATTTGTATAGGATTTATAGTTTGTATAAATCATTCTGGAGCACCCTGTATATAATATTGAGTAGTTGGTTTCACAATTCAGTTAACATGTAATGAAGATTCATATAGATAAGTAAAGTCGGAGAATTTTTTAATCTTGGGAAAGAAATTCTTTAATAGTTTACTGGGAACTGTGTAGATGTCATTTATTATGAATTATCTAATTTAGATTGGATAAACCGATAATGTTTATGATCTGGTAAACTTCCCATTTGAATTATTACCATTATTGCTTTTTTTGTTGCTTTTAAACTTCCGAATAAAAAAATATGCAGAAAAATGCAGAATGGAGAGGGAATTTTCAGTGGAAGCATTCGTGTACCTGGTGTCCCACCGAGATGGACCTATACTGATACTGAGTGTTCGTAAAAAAAAATTGAAATTTTGATTTAAAACAATTAATATTAAATTTTTTTAAATAGGAACTCCCTATTTGTCTAACGGTGAAACAAAAAAAAAAGATTTCAAAAAAATGCATTCCCCTCCAGAAGATCTTGGGAACGGCTTCTAAAATATTTGCTTAAAGTTTCTTCTATTTTTTTTTCATAATCATCCAGTAAATACAGAGTAATCTTATACTATAGAAAGTGTTCGAAGTTTTCGAAATTTCGAGATCTGCAACATTTGTAGCAATTTCAATTGTAATTTCACCCTAGCAATGAATGCATTTTTGAGATTTTTTTAAGAGTTGTATTTTGAAGCAAAATGTAACTTTTGCAAAACGCACAAGAATAAATTTTATATTCACTTGGTAATTGTAAAAACATATAGTTTGCAAATATTTTGCCGTTTCAAAGATCTTCTGGTGGGGCACACATTCTTTCCAAATTTTGCTTTTGCTACTATATACAGGGTGTCAATTTTTATTTATGTACAAATCCATAAAATCCTCATTTTTCATTAGATGTACCTCGTTACGTGTGTGGTTTGGAAACTTCGAGACCTTTCAACTCTACGCACACCCTCTCCTGATTTCCCCAACACCCACCCCCCAACACCATAAAGCCACCATGACCGATGCCCTTTAATTATTTTGAAAGGGCATCGAAACTCTCTTCTTCTGACCTGACCATCACTTTTAGGAATTCATCCCCATGGCCTGCTACGATTTTTTTCTACCCCCGAAATTCAATAGAATCATTTAGCGATTTTTTTATTTAAAATTGAATTCATAGTGCCATCAAGACCCCTCAAAATCCCCATAAGTGAAATTTGAATAAAAAATATACATGGTGTTTCTTTTTTATATAAAACATCGAGTTTGAGAGGCGTTAGATGAGTCAAGTGTGCCATGGAATTATGTCAAGACAGTTGAACGTTATCTAGAATCACATATATCTAATTTTGACATAACTGTAGTAAACAAAAACAATTTTTTTCTACTGCAGTTGTTTTTTTTTTATTGTAGCAGCATATTATGATTAATAAACACTTGCACATAGTAGACTAAAAACATTTTTATATTGAATTTTAGGGATTTACAAAAAATTGTAGTAGGCCATGGGGAAGAACTTTAAAACCGACGGTAGGGTCAAAATAAGCGTTTTTAGATGCCCTTTGAATAAAAAAGAGGTTTAATTGTTTATATTGAAAAATGAAGATTTTATCGATTCTCTCTGTATGGCCATACAGAGTGGCTACCAATGTACCAATCGATAAAACCTTCATTTTTCAAGATAAGCAATTAAACTTTTTTTATTCAAAGGGCATTTACTATAGAGGGCTTCTATAGTAAAGTAGATAAAAAGACCCCAATAAAATAAGATGGGATGACTCACCTGACGGATATACATTGGATATACATTATAAGAGATAGTTGGGGTTGTGTCTACAACCTATCAACAACAGCATTTAGTGCAATCCACTGCCTCGAGCAGTTTTCAGTCGTATTTGTGACAACTCTGAGTGAAACGGTTGTAATTTTGTTTTTCCGGCCATCGCTTTGTAGTTACTTAACTGTTGTTTCCCGTTGGGTGCGCAGGGCCTAATCTTCGTGGTGGACAGTAACGACAGGGAGCGTATCGGCGAGGCGAAGGACGAGCTGATGCGCATGCTGGCCGAGGACGAGCTGCGGGACGCCGTCCTCCTCATCTTCGCCAACAAGCAGGACCTGCCGAACGCGATGAACGCCGCCGAGATCACCGACAAGCTCGGCCTGCACTCGCTGAGGAACCGCAACTGGTACATACAGGCGACGTGCGCGACCAGTGGCGACGGCCTCTACGAGGGCCTCGACTGGCTCTCCAACCAGCTGAAGAACGCCAACCGCTAAGGCGGCGCCAGCGACGGCCAACAGCGTCAACGTGCCGGGACAGTCGGTTGGTGTGTGTGTGTTGATTTTTTCTACCATATGTTGCAATTATGACGCAGGCGCGCCGCCGCCGCTCCCCCGTCCGTCCCGCCACCCGCCCCCTCGCCCCCCCAACCTTTAACGTTATATTTGTGTAATTTATCTCTTGGACGGCGACAGGCGGCCGGACGGACGGACGGACGGCGCGAGCGCCTCGACGTCGACGCCGCTGCACCAACACCGCGCCCCGGCGGGGAACGCGGCAGCGCCCCGCTCCCACCCGCCGGCGACCTCACAATTATTTTTTCGTTTCAATATTTCAAGCTAAAAAAAAAACAGACTTCTGCTGAGTGAAAGAGCACGGTAGTCACATAATTTGAGGTTATGTTCAGTCCAATGACGTTCAATGGCGTTTCACGAGTCACTACCAGTTCTGAAAGCGTTTTCGAGTGGCGCCGGATTTTTAAACCCTTAGAAGGTTTAAATTTATGTGAGGATTTAAATCAGGTCTGATCTTTTCGTTTAAGCCAGGTGTTTTGGACCAGATTATACATAACCTCAAAATGCTGAATATAAGAAATTGAAAATTGCAGAATTGACATCTAGTGTTTAGTGATCTTCAAAATTTCATATCACATCAGAAAGAACTAGTTTTGTTTTTTCAATTTTTGAATTTTTGTGCATATTATAGCTCAAAATAACAGGTTTCTTGTACTTTTGGGGTGATGTTTGAAGTATTTGGCCTCAAAAGTGTCTTGTCATAACTAAACCATTTTTGTTTAGATATTGTAGAGTGTTAGCAAATACCTACACAACTGAAATTACTTTGACAGAAGAGATATACTTTAACTGTTTCGGTAGAACAAAAGAACAACGGTGGTCACTATTTGAGGTTAGGTTCGCTACAATGACATTCAGAGAGCCAGGCACTTTCAAAATGTTCCTTCAATTTTCCAAGCTGAAGAAAAACAAAGCTATACTGAGACTTCCAAATTAAAGAAACTGGGGGTCAACACTAGTTTCTGAGTAAAAGAAAGTCGCATAATTTGAGGTTATGTTCAGTCCGACGACGTTCAGCAAGTGGGACATTTTAAAAGTCACTACAAGTTTGTTAAGAAAGCGTTTTCGAAGTTGTGTCAGGGATTTAAATCCTTTGAAGCTTTAGAATCGCGTGAAGGTTTAAATCGGGTCTGGACTTTTCGTTTATACATAACCTCAATTGTCAAATATAAAAAATTGAAAATTGTGTTTAATAATCTTCAAAATTTCATGTCACATCTGAAAGAACTTAAATAAAAAAAACTACCAAAGAATTGTGCGTACTTGGAAAACTGTTTCGGTAGAACAAAAGAGCAACGGTGGTCACTATTTGAGGTTAGGTTCATTACAATGACATTCTTTCAATTTTCCAAGCTAAAGAAAAACAAAGCTATACCGAGACTTCCAAATTAAAAAAAGAAAAAATCGTACGTCTATACAAACACTAGCTTAACAGAAGAGAAATATTTTGGGCTATTTTGGTGGAACAAAAGAGTAACAGTAGCCCCAATTTGTGGTTATGTTCTTTACAATGATATTCAGCGATCCAGGAGTATTGAAGATGTTCGTTTTCCAAAAACGTTTGCTCTTTCGTATTCAACTTTGGAGACGATTAAAATTCTTTGCTCTAGTGCTTACTTGTGAGGTTGTGACTGGTCGATGTCGGGCAAAATCTCGGGAGCGCCGCTGCGTTCCCCGTCGGGTACCTTATTATATGTCTCCTATTATTTATTCTGGTAACAAGCTGATTTATTTTGTACCATAATTTTTTTTTGTACTAGCTATCTCATGTACAGTAGACGTTTATATATATTGAAATAAAACTAAAAGATGAAACGTTATTCTTGTAACATATGGTACGGGCCGTTTTTCTCGTCATAGAGCATATTTTTTAAACGGGGCCTGTCGAGCCCGCAAGCATTGTTTAAAATTCGGTTATGTGTTTTTTTTTGTGTCTTTGTTTTTTTTTCTCCTTCACTTTCTCTTGTTTTTCCTCAGATTGTAATCCGCCGCGCAGGCGGTCGATCCGAGACGTCCCCCCACCCGGGGGCGAGCTCTTTTATTTTGACAAACAGTGGAGTAAGATGCATAAATATTGATGAATAAGTGATTTGAATTTGAGAACGTATAAAGATCCTCTCATGGTTATATGTTTTTTTTCAGTTTTTTTTTGTTATGTGACATTCCCGTTTGTCAGCTGTATTATCAAATAAATTTATACTATTAACTCATTGTCTATAATTTAAATTGCGGCGCCGGTACATTCGATATTCCGGAAACGCTTCGACGTATAACAACGTGGAAAATGCACTCGTCAGAAAATTCTCGTAGGTGCGATATTTCAAGAAAATTTCGCATTTTTTAATATTGTGAGGTTTATTTTTTTTCAAAAGCTAGGTTTAAATAACGAGTCATCCAAAAAAAAAAAAAACGTCAAAGTTGGCCGAGAAAAAAAGACGTATTTCTATTCTTAATCGAACTTATAACCTTATTTACTTGTCAAGACTGTCACATCATATGACAGCCATTGTTTATTTTACAAATTGTGACAGTCACTTGTCAAAAGTTTGACATAACCGAAAAGCTCAGACCGCTATTTCCATCTCTCTCGTTCATAGCCCGAATTGATGACTTTTTTTTAGATGTCTATAGAATATAAAGACATCACCAAAGTTGGCTATGAATGAGAGAGATAGAAATAGCGGTCATGTCGAAGGTTTTCGGTTATGTCAAACTTTTGACAAGTGACTGTCACAACTGTAAAATAATAACGGCTGTCATATAATGTGACAGCTTTGACAATTAAATAAGGTTATAATTTTAGGAAAGAATAGAAATACGTCTTTTTTTTCTAGGCCAACTTTGATACAACCTGTTTTTCTTGGATATAAACTTGAAAAAACTTTTGCAAAGAATTTTTTTGTCATGTTAACCTTTAGAGGACAGGAAATCCAGTTTACTGGCTCAAAAAAAGGTTCCTCCTCCTTGTCATTATTTTTTTAGTTTAGGTTTTTGGGGTCGCTAATTACGAATCTGAAGTCAGATTTAAAAAATTGAAGATGGCAGCTCTAATATGGCCGACAAATTCTATACGGAGGACAAAAATTTTAAATTTGGTAGAATTTGGACTGAAAACAATATACATGGGTTTGAGGTCACGGATTACGAATATGAAATCAGATTTTAAAAATTCAAGATGGCGCATCCAATATGGGGGATAAAAATCTCAGATTTACTCGAAATCTGACTGGAAACTATACGCACGTGGGTTTTTGAGATCGCTGATTGTGAAACAAAATTTTATTTAAAAAATTCAAGATGGTGGACCCAATATGGCGACGAAAAGTTTTTAATTAAATCAATTTTGAAAAGAAATCTCTATCCATTTGTGTTTGGCATCATTGATTACGGTTCGGGGGTTGCTAATGACAAATATGATAACAGAAGTTTGGAATTCAATATGATTCAATTGGATCGATTCAAATTGGTGCAAAAAAAAATGAATAAAAAAGAGAAAGTGGAAAATCTGGTAATATTTATGAAAATATGTACTCAATAGTTTGTTTTTCGATCGCCATCTTGAATACGCCATTTTGAATTATAAAAATTTAAAATCAAATACATAGTCAAAGTCGTTGACGTATATTTCTCCATTTTTTCTATCATTTTTAATAAATGATAAGTTGACATTCTAAATCCGCCATTTTATTGTGATATATGGTAAATATATGTTTTTTATGCATTTTCTTAGAGGCATCAAGCCTCAAATGCCCGTGTCCTCTAAAAGATAAACAAAACGCCTTTTCTTGACTGTTTTTATTGTCCTGTCAAAACCGAAACTCATTTAGACACAGCTACACTTGCTCTCATTTTCAATCTGATCCATATTCTGTTCAATAAGTAGGAAAAATTATTGCTATTATTATGGCGTAGAAAAGAACATCTTCAACATGCACGTCTACGAACATTTTACAGTCTAGCAATGGAATGATGCAGTTTCTGTTGGCAATCTCTTTTCCCTCTGATCGGGGGGAAGGCTATGGAGATAGAGAAGTGAGCGATTTAGAGACTGTTGCGCGTCCAAGCAAGTGCCATTTCAGTGTCAGTCTATTACAGTTCATACCATAACAGACCGACAATCAGTGGAAATGATAGACCATTTAATTTATTGACATCGACTTTGGTTTTTTTTGTATGACAATGCAGGGCCTCGTGCAGCTTGCATTGTTAATTAATATATGGATGAAGTTCTAATTGACGGGTTGGACTGGCCAGCATGCAGTCCAGATTTTAATCCAATTGAGCATCTTTGGGATCAACTACAGCATGTAATTCGATACAGACCACGGTTTCCAGACCACACAGGACCTGAGGATTGCGTTGGTGGAAAAATATCAAGTTATCCTGTAGGCAATAATTGAGATGGTAATTAAATCTAACTATGCTTCATCGCTTACTCAAAGTCGGAGATAGTCGCACACAGTATTAAAAACTTTCGTTATTGGTTTTGATTTGTTATTCGACTATTATTCAATAAAAAAGCAATTAATTGTCTTGGTTCTCCATAAAAACTTCAAGTTTACATTTAGGATAAGAGCTAATTTAAATTATGACAAAGCTTTTGGTAAATGTTGGTCATTATATTAGAAAGTGTGAACATTTTGGAAGAAATCGCACTGTCCGGAATTTTTGCCTGTGAGTGCACACTGCACAGTGACATCCCTTCGTTATCGATGCATGCGGAAAAAAATATAGTCAGACGGTTGAGGCAACATGACTTATTTACATCGTTTATTTAGATTTTTTAACTGAAGTTGGAAGTTAGCAATTCCACAAATTAAATACTGTTTAAGTGTTCTGGTGGTTTAAATTTCATTTATAAAACAAAACTATCATAAAAAAAACTCTTCTGAAAGATGGAATTTTTACACAAGTAGTGTAACCGCTCTTTAAATTAAATCCATCTATGTATAGAGATATTGACAAAGATTTCCCAATAAATGTTGCCAGTTAGTACCGAAATACCGAAAATATCATCAAGCCTAGGTTTTTGAAAAATTAATTCCTCTTCAAAATTAATTACAGAAATCATTTTAAATGATTCTTGCTGCCATCTAGTATTCAGTAGCAGCTTTATACAAATTTGAAAGTTATAAAATTATAGTAATCTTTATTAAATTGTTATCTACAGATTTCTTTATACTTCAACATACCTGCTGCCACCTTAGAGGCACTAGCAAAATTAGATGTTTGTGATTTAAGTTAGATTGCAGTATTTTGTAAAATATTGAGCTAGTCAATTTTAATTTAATATTATCCCAATAGATGGCCAGTAATAAAACTAGATACGGCAACCAACTTTACACGATTCAAAATATATGGTCATCTACCTTGAGTTGTGAAAATAAATTAAAAATTATATCTTGAAGAATCTGAATTTAAGCCGTAAAACATGTAGAAAATAATATTAAACTTTTATTTTACAAATTTTAAGAATTATGAAAATGGAAGAAATTTAATTATAATAATAATTCTTACAGCACTTTTTTTTATTGAGACAAGTATTATTACGATAAGTGCAAATTTTTGGAGTAACATTTTTTTCTATTAACACTGCAATAAGAAATAGTAACGCAGAACAAAAAACAATAATAATTTTACGAAAAGTTTTCAAGTCAACCTGTCACAGAACTGAAGACAACAATCGTTTTAATATTTAATTAAGGTCTGTCTTGTTAATTTAAGAATATGGAAAATGACTGAATCAAGATTAAAATATCATAAACCGAATTAGCAATAAGTACAGGATATGGTTAATAAAACGTAGAAATTAAAGAAAAATCTAAAACTGGGAAAATACGAGGTGTGGCTATTAAATAACCGAAATGATGCTGCTACCTGCACGCTGCGAGCGTGTCGCGACAAGTTTGGACAGAACTGTGTCTGGTGAAACTTTCCCCACCCTGAGCTCGCTGGACAAGCCAGTGGGTCACTGAGTCTGACTGTAGCAGTCGATTGAATTAGTGTACGCAGCAGTGACGCGTCGGAAATATGTTCTGTTTATCAAAAGTTTTTTAAGGTTAATCAAA
Source organism: Aromia moschata (assembly GCA_029963805.1). Lineage (NCBI taxonomy): Eukaryota > Metazoa > Arthropoda > Insecta > Coleoptera > Cerambycidae > Aromia > Aromia moschata. Next base: position 30,169 of record JAPWTK010000423.1, on the reverse strand, counting down.
AGTTTCTTGTTATACTGGGGAAAACTTTTACAGAAGCTTATGCAATGTTAAAAGAAGTGTACGGGAATTAATGTTTATCCTGCACACAAGTTTTTGAATGGTTTAAACGGTTTAAAGAAGGACATGAAAATACCAAAGACGATCCGTGCCCCGAACGGCCTTCAACGTCAAAGACGGACGAAAACATTGAAAAAATTGGTAAATCAATCCGCGAAAATCGTCGTCTAAGCATCCAAGGGCTTGCTGAAATGACAGAAATCGACAAAGAACGTGTTCGCCAGATTTTGCATGAATCGTGCACCATGCGCAAAGTTTTCGCAAAAATGGTGCCAAAACTTCTCACTCCCGAGCAAAAGGAATCAAGAATGAACATTTGCGCTGACATTCTAAACAACATTGACACTGACCCAGGCTTGTTAGACACGGTGAATACTTGTGATGAATCATGGTTGAGCTGAAGGCGACAAGATGGGAAGAAGAACAAGTGTGGAAGCGGTTAAAGCAGAAGCGACGGAGGTTTTGAACCAGCTGACAGAAACGGACTTCCAGCACTGCCTTCAACAATGGAAAAGTCGTATGGAGCGGTAGAGAGATCGTCAAGGGGAGTACATCGAAGGCGAAAAAGTTGCTACTATAATTGATGACAAATAAAAAGTGCTATGACAGCAGTTCAGTTATTTAATAGTCACGCCCTGTATATAGAGTATTCCATTTGAAAAATTAAAGTTGCACACCCTGTTGCGTTTTTTTTATTCACCCTGTACATACAAAATGAAATAGTTAAACACACCGTTTAAAACAGAAAAAACCGTTGAATAGAAAAGTTATTCTGTGTCAAACTGTTTCCGAAATAATACTTGTCTAAAGAGAGTTAGGGCACCCAGTATGTATATATCACCAATTTTTTAGGGATTTGATGTAAACTGTTGGTGCAAGAAATTAAATTATAAAATATGTCGTTAGAGGATTCAGGGAGGTAAGGGTAAGTTCCAGTTAAATTTCGTCAGCGACGTAGATTAGTAATAAGAATAATAATAAAATTGAGAATAAATGTTGCTTTTTAACTAAGAAACTGCAAATAAGTTTTAAAAAATGTAGTTTCATTTACCTATCTAAACGAAACCAAAGATTTTATATATTCGAGCAACAAATCGCATACCGAGTATGTCACTTTTAAAAATTCAAAATTACTTCTGGTGAAATAGAAAGTGATGGAAATGTATCAAATAACAAGAAATTACTCTGGTATTTACTAAATCCTCCCTCCAAATTTTATTTTTATATTCGGGACTGAAAATTATGGATTACCTAATAAATTCGTATGCATCCGGTATATCGTTCGATAATTTTGAAAAATATTATCAGGACGCCTCTGACGTGATCGTCCTATGTTTGAACGGGCCGGGACCCCTAAAAATGCCGTTACTATGCAAAACCTCGCGACGGCACAAAACAAACGGGACGCGATTCAGTTTATTTCGTGCGTATACAGGAAATTAGAGAATAGTTATAAATAATCCTGATATAAACCTCATTAACTAAACGTATCACTCAACGAATACCCTCATTATCGTTTTAAATGAAGTGCGGCTTATCATGCGTGACAAATTCGATTTTTTTGTCTTTTTTTTTGTCTTTGTATGTAGACACTTAAAATTCACTTTGCAATAATAAATATGACGGTATCAGACTTAAAACTAAAAGTACCTAAACCCTATCAGAAGATATGTATGTTAAAAAATTTGTCTAAAATATGAATATGAAAAATAATAAATAAAATAAGAATATAGGTACCTATATAATTTTCAGATACAAAAATAGTCTGTCCTAAGTTGGTTATTCATGCATTGGTTATCTTGCCTAGTGTTGGAGATAGAAAGATGGTTAAATGGGGTCAGTTTTAGAGGATTTTTTCAAATTCGATTTATCTGTAAACATTTTTGAGATGATTCCAAAAAATTGAGAAGGTATATTTTGTAGAATGTTCCATATTTTTTTTTAATTACTAGCAATCAAGTAACGATACATCCTAGTTTCGGTCCCTCATATTCAAATATCTTTAAATGACCAGCATCAGCACTAAAATGGATGTTAAAAAGTTCTATTATCCAAACACGAAAAATCCCATGTAAAGTAAGTTTATAAAAAATTGTCCCATATTTGTAGTTTTACGATTTGGAACCCAATTCTTATTGGGCGGACGGAAGCGACGTCAGGACTTTATTCTATTACCTTTACCTACCATCAAATTATTTCTATAGTTTATTACATTATAAAATATGTATTTGATATACAAAAATAGGACATAAATCATTTGGATTTATAATATTATAAATAGTATAATAGAATATAAAACCTCAAAAAGCAGGAAAGAAGGGTGGGCAAGAATACCTACCTCCTATCCCCTATGGCACCGGCACTGGACAACCTGATTTATATGAGTTTTCTGTTTGTACTTTGTTAATCACTTTGAATATTTAGTTAGCACGATGTGCCTCTATAATCCAGAAGGGTGTTGCATGGACATGAGCAACGTATTAATTTTCAAATCCTCGCGTGGAATCCTATTTCGCTTTGCTGCCTGAAAAACATTCATGAAGGAAAATGGGCTATGAAAATGAACGCAAAACGAGAAAAATGTGGTGCGTGATATAATAGTGTTCATGACT
>JAPWTK010000423.1:0-22500 GCA_029963805.1 Aromia moschata | reverse complement strand
CTAGTCAAGTCGATTCTGGAACTATAAGTTTGCGTATGGATTATAAGCAGTTCGAAGCACATTCTGAACTCTGTTTTTGTGTTGGAACAAACACAAAACATTCTCCTGTGTGTTTCTGTTGATCTATCCTGTACAACGTGTCAACGAATTTTGGAAAATGATTTGGAGCTTTATCCATGTCGTCTGCAGTTCACATATAAAATTATCGAAGCGGAAGAATTTTTACTACAGCCTACAGTTCTGTCAATTGTGTTTGAATCATTTTAATAATAATGATACTGTCTTAGGAAGAGTTTATTTTTTGCTGATGAGGGGTTCCATCTTTCGGACTGTGTTAACTCTCAGAATATGAGACTCTGGAATGCAGACAACCCTCACTTTTAAATTGCAACTCCATTACACCCACAAAAAATTAGAGTGTGAGCAGGAGGACGATTGTTGGACCATTTTTTTTAACAACGAATGAATGGAGAGATGTACCGTTTAGAAATCTCAACACCTTTTGTACAAATGTTGCATGACAACGAATTGCAAGAAGATTGTATGCAACAAGATGGAACTTATGGGCACACTACTAGGGAAACAATTAATTATATAGGAGAATTTTTCGAAGATCGTATAATTATTTTGAACACGCAGACCATATTCCCTCTTAGATCTTGCGATTTGACCCCATGTGATTTTTTTCTATGGCCTCTCTTTTAGCAACGCACTGTCAATAGTATTGTAGAACTTAATGGAACTGAGTTATTAACTCAGTTAAAATAAGAATTGAAGTGTGTATAAAAATGGGCGGTTGCCATTTTCTTTAATAGTTTTTCGAAAATATAGTTTCTTTTTTGATAAAGTTGTTTTATTTCTGTTTTTTATATACCCAATAAAAGTACCCATCACATATTTTGACACTCTTGACAATTCAGTCAGGTATAAAGAAATACTAAGAATAAAGAATTTCTGAATCATATGGTTTTAAAAAGTAAACTTTACATGGATTTTCTTTGTTTACCTAATGAAAAACTATTATCTGTATAGTGATCATTAATCTGTGAAGAAACAAGTTACTTGGAAGCTTAATTAGAAACTGCTTGTTAGGAAGAAAGGAAAACTTATCTGAATAGAACGAGAAGAAAACAGACACATTTTATTTTTGGGTATTCTCCTGATGTATACACTTTCTAGAAAATTGGCTGTAAAAAAGTGAATCTTTTTCTTACACTTTCCAGTAGTAAATTGCCCTCCAAAAGGCTCAATTTTTGACATTTTGCTACTTTTACCAGATATATAATTTCCAACGTATTTTGTCCCACTGATCATCATGGTGTCATCCGATTTTTCGTGGAAAACGTCCAGTTTTTTTTCTACGCCGAAGGTTCCAGTACCCACTCCAGGAGAAAAATAGATCCCAATAAACCCCAGGATCATGTTCACCATCCCCATACATATAGGGAAACGTATGTTGATTTATGTGATTTACTTATAGGCAAAGATTTGCGATTTTCCGGCAGATTGGGCCGTCGAAAAAAAAAAACAGAGATCTTTTTCCTCGGCTGTCAAGGGGTTTAACATTTGAAAGAACAACTCAATATTTTGTTAAAAATCCACATTTGTTCTTCGTCGTCCCAACATCGTCCCCATCTTATCCTATCATATCTTGCACGCTGTACTTCTAACGTTACGGAATTCGTGATTACAAGAATTCGAATTAATTTCGAAAGCGGCGGCCGAAAGGCGCTATACCTACACATTTTTTAAGAAGAATCCGACTCGTCGACGAGTTGCTTTTATTTTATTCGTCCCGAGACGTCGATGCTATCGTCGCTTATATTTTATTCGTGTGTGTAAAACGCCTCAGGAACGTCGCATTCTTCGGACCGGAGATTTTGATAAAATATTCCGAGGCGATGACGGCGCAACGGTGGCACTTTCAGGTGTGAAACATCAGTCCAATAGGCAGAGACTTTTGTGTGTTCTTGAAACATATAGGGCTAGTTTTGTCGGTTTCCCTGTGTATTTTTTTTTGCGTAGAACACAATGAGCGGGGTCCATAGAACCGTCCGCTAATTTTTTAAATTAACAATTACCGAAAAAGAAACGTCTTATTTTCACATTTTCGCTTATATCTCCGTTCCTTGGAAAATTTTATTAGCATATGCATTTAAGAAGTTGTAGCCTATTGAATTTCCAAAATTTTAAGCCCAACCCGAAATCCACAAGTGTTCTTGTTAACTTGCAAATGATTTTTTTTTACTATTTTTTTACTTCGAAAGTAGGGCGACTATGATCATGAAACTTCTTGGAGGGATTTCTATTTGCAGTATGAAGTTACAAAAAAAATTCAGCTCGATCGGTTAATAACATTTCGAGTATTCGAGTAATAAGTTTGCGAGACTTTTTGAGATTCTGAAAACTATTAATTTGGGCCAGTTTTATAACGTTTTCTACACGACTACCTTTTTCGACGCGACGTATATTGTTTTAGCGTTGCCGCTCCGAAATTCTCGGAATTGTGACTATAAGATCTTGGCGTCCATTTTTTTTAAATACGCGTCTTGAAGCGTACTTTCAAGATATAAATACACTAGTAACAAAAATTAAAGGATATTAAAAAAATTCCAAATTTTTGGGTGATTTTCAACAAGGGATAACTTGGAGAAAAATGGTCGTACAGAAAATAAAAAAAAAAGAAAATTGTAGCCTCAAGTGTCAAGTTTTCAGGACTGGACTTAAAATTTTTTTAGCGGGAGCGGTTCTCACGTAATCATCCAAAAACCAACAAAAAATTATTTTTTTCCAAATTTTTTCTCGTCTTTAAAATGTTCTGTGGACTTCAAACATTTTTTTTATCATGCGACCATAAAGCTCTTTTAGACAATTTAATCAGCTTTAATTTGACCTCTTAACGAGCTCCGTAGGATGATTTGCCGCGGAGTTATCGTCGATCAAAGCAAAAAAGTCCTTTTCAACTTTGACAATCAATTTTCATGCGCCGGAATGGAGGTAGGGTTTTGGAAACTGCAAAACATTCTCTATTAGACACAATCCGGGGCGATTGATAAAAAAAATTTTTGAAGCGATAAGGTTGGCTGAAAAAAAGTAAAAATTTGCGAATTTAAGGATATTTGGAAAATTTGGTATAACTGGATATAGTAGATGAACGAAGGATATCGTCGGTAATTTTTTAACCTCAGTGTCCCCAAAAAACCCTCAAAGTTGCAAAGCGCTGAGATTTTTTTTCTTAGTGCCCTGAAGGTTTAAACTTATCGTTTCGGCCAAAAATCAAGTAACAAGCAATTTTTCAATTTTTATGCATTTTTTCAACTTTCAAAAAAAAAAAACGAAAAAATTGTTTGAAAAAGAATTAAAAAAAAAGTTTTTTCGATTTTTCCAACGAGTAAAATTTTTGAGCAAAAAAATATGGATTGTCCGCACCAATCATGTGGATTTTGATTCCCGGCCAATTTTTCTGTGGTTGAAATATGTTGTACTTTGAATCCCCCTGAACAAAAGTTTTCATGCCACCGAGGTCCAAAAATCAACTCCAAGCGACTTACGAGCCGTCGAAATTCAGATATCTGACTTTCCACGAGCTGTCGAAATCGGTATATTTTGGAACCTATTGAGTTTAGCAAAAATTATCTAAGAACAAAAATGTCTTAGAATTAGTCAGAGAATACCCTTAAATTTTTTGAGAACTTTTAAAGATGATTTTTTGGTTTTTTAAAAATGGCGAAAAATTGCAATTTTTCGTCATTTCAAAAATCATCTCTAAACATTCTGAAAAAATTTGAGGGTATTCTTTGACTAATTCTAAGACATTTTTGTTCTTAGATAATGTTTGCTAAGCTCAATATATTCAAAAAATTCCGATTTCGACGGCTCGTAACTTGCTTGGAGTTGATTTTAGGACCTTGGTGCCATGAAAACTTTTGTTCAGGGGGATTCAAAGTACAACACATTTCAACGCCAGAAAAATTAGCCGGAAACCAAAATCCCTACGATTGGTGCGGGGTCCTTTAAACTTTCGGGGCACTAAGAAAAAAAATCGCAGCGCTTTGCAACTTTGAGGATTTTTTTAGGGACACTTTGAGGTTAAAAAATTACGACGATATCGTTCATTCATCCACTATATCCAAAGTTATACCAAATTTTCCAAATATCCTTAAATTCGCAAATTTTTTACTTTTTTCCAACCAACATTATCTCTGCAATTTTTTTTTATCTATCACCCCCAATTGTGTCTTATAGACAATGTTTTGCAGTTTCCAAAACTCTACCTCCATTGTCTGTACGATCATTAGTTCCCGAGTAATTGATTGTCAAAGTTGAAAAGGACTTTTTTGCTTTGATCGACGATAACTCCGTGGCAAATCATCGTACGGAGCTCGTTAAGAGGTCAAATTAAAGCTGATTAAATTGTCTAAAAGAGCTTTATGGTCGCATGATGAAAACAAATTTTTGAAGTCCACAGAGCATTTTAAAGACGAGCAAAAATTTGGAAAAAAAAATTTATTACATGAGAACCGCTCCCGCTAAAAAATGTTTAAGTCCAGATCTGAAAACTAGACACTTGAGGCTACAATTTCCTTTTTTTTTTATTTTTTGTACGACCATATTTCTCCGAGTTATTCCTTGTTGAAAATCACCCAAAAATTTGGATTTTTTTAAATATCCTTTAATTTTTGTTACTAGTGTATTTTTAAGGAGACAATACCGAATTGGTAATTCTCTTCGAAAAATAATAATAATAATAATAATAATAATAAAATCAGTCTCATTACTTAATTTACACACCTCGTACTTGTACAACATGTACGCATATCAACTCTACGTTTTAGACGTTCTGCATTTCTATCCGTGCAATTACTAGACTTACTGTTACACCGTGTTATTACTATGCCTCACTATGAAAAACTGTCCATTACGTGCAATTATTAATAGTGTCTAGAGCCGCGAATGGCATTCGCGCCAGGTAAATAGTCATTAACATTTAGCGTTTCTCAAAAAAAAAAAAAAACGACAACGCCGTTGCCGGTACGTACCTACCGGGTGGAATGCGGCGTTCCGCGATTTGTCATTCGTTCCGCGGCGTAAATTATATAAGATGGAGATTTACCGCCGAGATTCGGAACTGGAAAAGTGCAAATTGCATTCTGGATTGCCTTTAAATAAATAATAAAGTGGCGCCCTCGGACCGTGGACGGCCGGCGAGCCGTTTCCGGAGAGTTTCGTTGGGGGTGGGAACGAAAATAAAACTACATTTAAATTATAAAAGCCCTCAGGCTGGGCACATATAAAACAAATATCAACGAGAAGTCGAGGAAAAGCATATTGGGCGGACAAAAAGGTCTATTGTAATCAGATTTAAAGAACATACTTTTGTTATATGTAGAATTCTACAGAACACTCATTTTTCAAGATAATCAAACTTTTTTTAGTTACGAAGAACATCTAAAATTGCTTCCTCTGACCATATTATCGCCTTTAAGATGCAGCCCACAGCCTGCTGTGATTTTTTTTACTTCCAAAAGTCAATTAGAAAAAAATCAGTTTTACCATTCAGAGAATTTTTTTCATTTAAAATCTGAAACCACGGCATTAATCAGATGTCCTCAAAATCCTCGTGAGAAATTTTAACAATAGATATGGAAGGTATTTTTTTCTATACCATCTCAAAGTGTTCAGTTTTTTTGTAGCGGGACTTTAACAAGTGATAGAACTTTTAAAATTAATACAAAAAGCTTATGTAGACATAGGTCGACAAAGGCTTGGTTTTTCGCGATTTTTAAAATTTAATTTGAATACTCTGTGTATTCAAATTAAATTTTAAAAATAGATTTTTTTAAATATCGTAAATATTTTTCAACTTATTGCATTCAAAGTTGGTTTATGTTTTTTTTTGGTATGAGAAAACCTACCAAGAAAACCATTTTCTTGTAACCGCCAGAGGGCAATCTTTATGACTTTTTTAATAAAAAAATCCTATTCCCTATGCTTTTCTAAATAAAAAAGGTGCACTTGTCAAAATCCGCTAAAGTAAGTCCCGTTTTTGAGATATCTCGATTTTTATCGTTCGATGCAACCTTTATTTATTATTTTAAGAATAATCTCAATGTATGTGATGCCATGGCCATGGAAACAAAAAAATGTAGGTAATATTTGTTTATCGTGACCAACCACAATTGCGTTTGCATAAAGTGTAATTTGTTTATTTTATTTTATTTCTTTTTCGTTGCCATATTTGTCTTATAAAAATGCTATTTAAGTTTTCTAACCCAGAGTCAGTGGATATTCATTTTGTTTGTGGGTTTGCAAATGGAAACGGCAATTTTTATTGCGCAAGATATTTCAGTGCTATTTTACAGTGTGCAATTTTTTTTTCAATTTTAGTTGACAGTTACCAAAATATACTGATAAACTTACTTGCTACAAGAAGGTTTATCCATTTTAAACAAACAAAATATACATGATTAAATCAATCTCAGTGAGGGAAAATTCAGAAAACGACAAAATATAGAAATTTTAGATATCACAAAACACACACAAACGACGCCAGCGCACGTTGAATGTTGAGGTTATGTCAAAGAGTTGGCAACATGTAAAAAATGTCAAATGTCACTTAAAAAAATTGCAGACAGCCGCAATAATTATAGCTCCGGGCTTGAAATTTTTGAAAAGAAACTGCATGAACGCACGGGTGCAAGAAAAATTGCTGCAATTTTTCTGACTGGCAAAAATTGCGAACTGTAAAGCGGCCTTAAGAGTTAATCGCCAAATCACTGATCAGGGGTTAGGTAATGTACTACATGGAGGACAAAATAATAAAAATATTCTACGAGTTATTAGAAGAGTTTCCATTACCTTAGGAATATAAGTTTCCAGTATTTACCCGTATTTATATGAAAATATAGGTTATATTGAACGATAAAAATTCAAATATCTCAAAAACGGACAACTTTAGCGGATTTTGACAAGTGCACCTTTATTGTTTAGAAATATGTAAGTGGCTATAGTAAAACGGTGTTCATAGTAGGTTTTCTCATAACAAAAAACCCCGAATACCAATTTTGAATGCAATACGTTGAAAAATATTTACGATAATTAAGAAAATCTGTTTTTAAATTTTAATTTGAATACCTTGTATCTCGAGAGCTGAGCCCTTGAAGACCTACATTTATATGAGCTTTTTATATTAATTTTAAAAGTTCTATCAGGTGTTAAAGTACTGCTAAAAAAAAACTGAAACACGCTGTATAACACGCTAATATATGTACCATTATACGAGGTGTGTTTATTAAGTAACCGAATTGGTGTCATAACACTTTTTATTCGTTACTAGTTACAATAGCAACTTTTTCGCCTTCAATGTACTCTTGGCGATCTCTACATCGCTCCATACGACTTTTCCATTGTTGAAAGTAGGTTCAGAAACTCCGTCGCTTTTGCTTTAACCGCTTCCACACTTTCATCATAAATAATCACAGTGTCTAGCAAGCCTGGATCATTATCAGTGTTGTTTATAATTTCAGCGCAAATGTTCATTCTTGATTTCTTTTGCTCGGAAGTGAGGAGTTTTGGCACCACTTTTGCGCAAACTTTGCGCATGTTGAACGATTCATGCAAAATCTGGCGAACACGTTCTTTGTCGATTCCTGTTATTTCAGCAAGCTCTCGGATGCTTAGACGACGATCTTCGCGGATTGATTCACCAATTTTTTCAATGTTTTCGTCCGTTTTTGACGTTGAGGGCCGTCCGGGGCGCGGATCGTCTTCGGTCGTATTACGTCCCTTTTTAAACCGTTTAACCCACTCAAAAACTTGTGTGCTGGATAAACATTCATTCTCGTACTTCTTTTAACATTGCATAAGCTTCTGCAAAAGTTTTTCCCAGTTTAACAAGAAACTTGAGATTAACCCGTTGCTTCATGTGAACACTTAACATTTTTTCGACGCGTCACTGGTGCGTAGACTAATTCAAACGATTGCTACAATCAAACTGAGCGACCCACTGGCTTGTCCAGCGTGCTCAGGGTGGGGAAAGTATCACCAGACACAGTTCTGTTCAAACTTGTAGCCACACTTCGTAGACGTTTGTAAAGTACTGACTAATGAAAAACCACCACAAATGGACCGAGATGAAAATTTCATTAGAATCCCCCTGTTCATCAGATATACCCGACATTAGTCTCCATGACGACAGCATTCCGTTCGTCCGCGATGAAAGTTCTAGGTTAACTAGATCTGGGGATCTCGGTATTTAAAATTTCCATAAAACTTTATTAATTTAGCCCTGATTAAAACAAGCGTGGGGCCGTCGAAAGCTTTCGACCGTCCCTTTCAGAGCCCCGGGATCTGAAACTCCACTGAATAAGTATTTTTAATTGAACACCTTCTTTGTGGATCCCGCTTTGACCGGGGCCTCGTTTGGTTTTTGGTCCGCTCTCGCCCCTTTGGAGCGCGGGGGTGGTAAAACGAAATCGCCCCTACCCTTTGCGATTCCCAGAGTTTCTGCGGTCCGCAATTCTCGTTCGAAAGTTAATTAAATTATCGACCGGAAGCTTCTCGAATCTGTAATTAATTTTCGGATAAAAGAGTTAGTGCTGCGGCAGTGGTACTTCGTTTTTCCATCGCGTTGGCGGTGAAACGTAAAGGTTTTTTTTTTTGCAAAAGGTGCATCCCGAAAATTGAGTTTTCATCCGACGACTTTGTGCTTTGTGCTGTCGATGTGCATTCGAACTCAACGCTTTTCTGTTTTCGCTCTTTTTTTTATTTAAACGGCATTTACCTTTGCCAATGTTATCAGTGCTTATTTAAGCTGGTTGTGAGATACCCGCATATAATGAAACTTGCAAGGGTGTCCCAGAAGTTTCGAACTATTTGTATAAACTACACTACTCCAAAAAATTGAGTGAGCAAAAACATTAGGTACGTACATTTTTTGGTGATTTTTTGAAAGGCGGTATCTTGGTGAAACGTGGTCGTAGTTAGATTAAAAAAAAAACATTTTGAAGCTTCATATTCCTAGTTTTGAGACCTTTTGGCAAACAATTTTTGTGAGCTACGGTTATATTCGGCAAATAATGCTTCTTGTGAAACTACTCTCGTTTTACAATCATTATTATCTCACGTATTCCATCAATCGTAATCCTCTTTCTTGTAAAATTAATTTTGTTTCATGTTTTTTTTATATACACAATAGAGTTTAGTAGAATACTGCCTTAGAAGTGAGTTTCAAGAGCTACAACAGTTTTTATATTCCCTAAAAGAATAAATGAGAGAGGTTTTTGGTTCAGGTTGAAATTCTACACAGAATGATAAATTTCAATTCCAGTAATATTCCTCCATGCTGGAACACGCTTTCGCCAAAAATTGTGCACAACATATTTATAAATACAATGTGGCAAAATGCTACTGAACCGATTTGTATTTTAAATGAACCATCCGAATGTGGATGGCAATTAAGTGAAGGCAATAAACTTGAACCATTGTGGTATAAAGGCCCAGCAGCACATTCAAAAGTTGAAGAAATTCTTAGTGTTCAATAAAATGAAGAAGAAAGTGAAGAACCAGAGGATGTAAGACGTTATAATATTGATGATATTGACTTTGATGATTATTAATAAATATATTATGCTTGGGCATAAACTCTTTATCAATTATATCAACTTTATTTTATTGTTTGAATAATCTAAAATCAAAATTGTCTTATAATTCCTTTGATCATATTCGTCTCATATAATTTTGAATCAAAGGAAGGAATAAGATTATATATTCTAAAAAAAAAGTCCAAAACAAATATATTTAAAGTACTACTTTTTGTAATAGATGTCAATGGAGAGCATAGAGAGAAACGAAGAAAATAATAATAATAAAAGTATGCACGTGAAAATGGAGAAATTTTTCCTTTCACACACTTCAAATAGGTATGCCAAACCCGTCCGGTCAAATAAAGTGGTTTGCGTAGTTTTTCTCTGAAAGAGTACGAAATTTTCTATCAAATACACTAAAAATAATCTACATGTATATCCACGATGACAGTAAGCCATTTTTTGCATTTTTTATAATACCTAACTATTTTTTAAACATTTTTTCGGCTTTTTTAAATCTACGCATATCAAGCTTATTTTGTTCGTATAATTTTTAACTATCAATTATTCACATACAATTTTTTCGATTACGCTATGACGGGGATGAGTCAGTGTTACCGGCTGTTACCGGACTCTCACGCAATTCTAAGAAATAGCGTGAGAATTTTTTTCTTTTTGGTCCACGGACTTGGGCATTTTTTTAAATTATCTTGCAACGCGTCAGATGTGGTGATGGTCGTGTTGTGTGCAGACTGAAAATAACAATGTAAAAAATATCTACACTCTACGGGATCGCGTTTAAATTATTCATGACCACCCGTAGAGATGACAACATGTCGGACCACCCTCGTATTCATTGTCGAGCGTTATATATCTAGTGTTGCGGGAAAAAATGACCGGTCCCGGCGCGCTATGCCGACATGATATATTATGTTTGTCGATTTACATACGTATATGTATGTATCCGTATGTATATTTGCGTTTAGTTGGCCATATGGATTGCTTTTAGTGACCCTACAGTTGCTTGGTCAGAGGTTACAGTTGATTTTTAGTGGCAAATTAATGAACGTTAGCACTCTGTCCGTCCGTCTGTCAACTGTTTCACATACGAGTAGAACTTTAAAATTTAAATAGAGAGTAGTATGACGATATTAGATGAGTACTAATGCGCTGTTTAGGCAGTAGACATGTTTTCATTTGGTCAATTTCCCTTAAATCAAAACTTAAGAATATACTAAGGGATCGCAAAAATTGAAGAAAAAGAAATCATATGGGGTCTTCTCATGGGAGATATATGCGTTGGCTTCAAGTTCTTCTGGGTTATATGCGTGTGTTTGTTTTCGAATTCGAATTCAGTATCGTTTCCGGCCATGGTACGCACCCACCGCACATTGTTTTATAAAAATGTGAAAAAATGCAAAACAATGATACAAAACAGTGAAGAAAAAACGCTAAAATGTGGCTTTTTGTAAGAATAGCCTGGGAAAACCCAGATTTAGAGCGAACAGTCCAAGAAATATAAATAGTGGAAAAAATAAGGGATAAAAAAAATCCAAAATATTAATGAAAAAAATATTTTTTCAAAATTTTTTTCGAAAAAAACAATCATTTTTCAAAAACATTTTTTTTTCAAAAATTTAAACGCTGTTTGCGATAAAAATGGAACGAAAATTGAAAAACAACAACAAAAAAGGCACACATAACATCAGTGATTTCCTCAATATTTTTGAATCAGCGCTTGATTTTCCGAAAATCCACCAAAAGCTCTTTTTGGTTGCTTTTTCATTCATGTAAAGAATGGATTTTTTTTTTTCGAAGGACCAATGGCTAATTCTTGTAGAGAATTTATTCAAGTTCTCGAAACCCACCTTTAAGTTTTTGTGCCATCATTGGTTGCTGAGATATCGATAAAATCAAACACAAAATGATCCTTTTCCATTCAAAGACCGATATCTCGGCGATAAATGGTCGTATCAAAGTCTTAAAAAAAAGGAATTGAAGCTGAATAAACAAGTTATCTGGTCAATTTTTCAAGTTCGTAGACCACAAAAAAAACAAAAAGTTTAGAAAATTTTTTTGTAGGTGGTTTTTGTTAAGATTACTCGAAAATAGCTAACGCTAAAAAATTGCGAAGTTCAGATTCGAACACTAGATACTTGGAGCTACAATTTCTTTTTTTTAAATTTCTGTTCGACTATTTTTCTCCAAGTTACTGCCTGTGAAAATCACCTAAAAATTTGGAATTTTTTTTGATCCCCTTAATTTTTTCCACTAGTTTATAAAATAAGCTACTTCAGTAAAAAAAAACCTTTTCCCAATTCCCAGGCTATTCTTACTAAAAGCCACATTTTAGCGGTTTTTTTTCACTGTTTTGCGTATTTTATTTTTGCATTTTTATAAAATAATATTCGTATCATGGATGGAAACGATGCTGAATTCGAATTTGGAAGCCCAAAAAACATAAAAAATGAGCTATTGAAGTCAAAAAAAATCCGAACTCTGGATTCGGCTTAGGCGACCCAAAATACGTATAGAATACACTCAACATCCACATATCCGAACTCCAAATTTCCGAACTCACGATATTTCCGAACTTTTTCTCACGATATTTCCGAACTTGTACTTCCACATTACCGAACTTGTCGCTGATTGGTTGACGACAAAAAACCGCGAAATTTGAAATGAGAACAAAAATGTAAACACAATAATGCGATTGTATTCAAACATTTCGATTGTCACAGAATTCAGCAAAGAGGAAATCGCCCTCCCTCAGCAGCACACCTGAGACAAGAGTTCTTCGTTGTACAAACCAGTGAAAAACACTTCTTTCAAATGGCGTATAATAAGTACCGGTGCACTTTATTGTGTCAATCCGTCCACTCAATTTTCGTCTTTTTTTCCGTTTTTTCAAAGTAAATTTCTTTTTTTCCAAGAATTTCTGCCACTGACGATTTACAAATATTGTACATCTTACATAGATCAACATTTTTAACACCATTTTTTGCGTGATTTATCAGATCCAGCTTTTGCTCCAAGGTTAGCCTCTTAGCAGGCTCTTTTCTCTGCAAATAAACAGTACAATAATGTTTTTGTATCACGGTTTTCTTAAAAATACATATTTTCTCATAATTTTTCATTTCAGTCTGAAATTATTATAGGTTACGTCAACAAAATGTTCAATAAAACAAACCTTTACTTTGAATTACAAATTAATTACCTGCATCACTCTCTCCTTTGCACCTGACATTTTTTTGTTTAGAAAAACGTTCTTTTATTAACATGTACACATGTATGTATGTATTACATTTGCATAAAACCCTCGGAAAACAAAGAAAAGTACTAGAATGAGCCAGAAAAACCCTTTGCGCATGCGCCAGCAGTTCGGTAATCCCGAGGTGACGAGAGTTCGGAAATGTGGAAGTCTGCGGAACGTAAAAGTACTGAAATGTGGATGTTGAGTGTAAGTGGTGTGTAGTGTGTACCCGGGGTACAGAAGAAGTAACAGAAGAAAGCAAAAAAAAAACTTAATTTAAATAAGGAGCCTCTCTCGTCGGCTTTTTCCATTAACAGTTGCCGTTGTTGTTGGGACCAGAAGAGGAACGCCGAAAAAAAGGCGCAATCAATCATGATTTAATTAAATAGTACAAAAGGTGAGCGAGACGGGCGCGACGACATAAATAACAGCGCCGCGCAGCTATTGCGGCGTTGCCAAATCGACGGAGATGGCTTTTCTCTCCGGTAACTTTTTAATTTATCGTTTCATCAAAACGTAGCCAATGTTACTATTAATTCGCAGTAATACTAATAATCAGTCAGTAGTGTTAATGCAATATCAAAACGACTGCAAATGAAATGACAATGAACGACACCTGCAAATGTTAAGAGATCAGTGGCGGTGCGTGTATTTAGTTAGCCATATCTTGAAAACGCCATGGGACCTTCACTTTTTAGGTGAGATATACACCTTTACTGAAAGGAAAGTGAAAAAACCGTCAGAAAGTTTCGAAAATTTTTTCAAAAACACTGGACTCCTGGTCTAGCTGGGAATTTCAATATTTTTTTTTCAAACTAGAAAAAATTGTTTAAAAGTGTTAGGCATTTAATTGGGAAACAAAATGTCCCATAAAATTAAAATTAAAATGCCATAACTTTTTGAAAAAAAATATTTTGCAACAAATCGAAAAACGTACTTTTTTTTAAAAAAAACTGAATATCCACAGACGTATGAGCCGTCTTTTGAATCGCAAATTTATATCCATGATTATACAATTCCACGGTTGCAAAACAGAGACTTAATTGAAAATACACTAATGGAAAAAATTAAAGGGTCAAAAGAATTTTTTAGTGATTTTTCAGAATGTTGTATCTCAGTGAAAAATCGTTTTATCGAGGTCTAAAAAAACATTTTGAAGTTTTTATTTTTGGGATATTTCGGCGAAAATTTTTTAGAGCTCCATGTTTCGTGCAATTTTAGGAAGTAGTATGAGAAAAAAAGTTTGCGAATTTTTTTGCTTTTTTTTTTTTTCCAAGTCCACGAGCTTAAAACATTTTTCTCTGACTTAGCCATGGACTGGATAGCTTGTTTATTCAGCTTCAATTTGCTTTTTTTTAAAATCTCGATACGACCATTTGTTGCTGAGATATCGAACTTTAAATCAAAAAGGACCCTTTTGTCTTTGATCGACGATATCTCAGCAGCCAACGGTAGCACAGAAAATCTAAGGGCAGTTCTGAAAACTGGAATAAACTTCCTACAAGGTTCTGCTGCGATTTTTGAGGACACAATTTTTTTTATCATTGACATGGATTTCAAAAAAACAGGAAAAAACGGGTAATCGATGGTTTTCCAGAACATCAACGGCTGAAATTAAAATCTTCATGAAATGACTAATGTTGCGTGTGCCTTTTACAGTTGAATATACCCCCAAAAACCATGCAAAGTTACTAAGTCGAGGTATAGGTAAAACAATTATATTGTTTTACCTATACTCTCGAGTTCCTTTAAGTCACCTTCGCTTAATTCACATTTCCTCTTATGTCACCACGTTTCTCCCTATTATGTCACGAAACTCTCCCTCTTAAGTCGCCGCCTGTAAAAGTTTTAGAACTACGTTTGGAAATTGGATTCTCGCATAAATATGTACCATTTTTATTGAAAAAAATGATTGTGTAATACATTAAATATAGACACCTAACCTTTAAAATAGGTTAGGTGTCTTTTAAAATATTTAACCTTTAAAATATGCACTCAAGCGGAAAATTAAACTTTGTCACGCACGACTGGGTATACTTACGTTGATTTTTTCGTTCAGCTGGCTCATTTTTTCATTATAACAAGTGCTGTGGTACATCTCTAAAAATGTCTTTTTGCAACTAAAAACACGAAAAAGTTGAGGTTATGATTGCTTTTAAACGTGAGTTAAGAGAGAATAAATTTCGCGACTTAAGCGAGAAGATGATGCACCGATTTGGCGACTTAAGAGGGAATCCAGTGTAGGACAAAACGGACATCGGATTCGTGTTCAGCGGATCACAAAATGCATGGGAATACAAAGATCTGCCTTTCTCTCTCTCGAATTTGATTTTTTTGTGCGCCTGTGTTAGTCCCCAGATTCGAGGATTTTTCGGGCGGCGCGGCAACGCGGGCGCGAGGGCTGAATGAGACCCGGCCGCGCCACACCCACGACTTGCCTCTTCGCGGCGCGCTGCCGGCGGCCCGCGGAGGCGTGCGGCGCAGCAGCGGTGGCCGCCAGGCGGCGGCGCCACGCCGTACAATCCAACAGATGTCCGCTGAAAAATAAAACACAATCGAACGCGCACACACACACCGAGAAAAAAGAACGCCGAAACAAAAGAACGCGATGGATGAACGCTGGGGCTCTCGACGGCGGACCGGCGTTACGGACGATAAATTTGCCGCCGCGCCAGCGACGGGGCGCGTGGGAGCCGAAAAGGGGGCATACCTTGCGACAAAAATAACAATCACCGAAAAAAACTGGGTGCTTTAGAAACAACCTTATTAATTTGTCACATTTAAAAAATTATACAGGCCGGTCCGGCCCTGTCTTGATTAGGTACAGCGTGTCCTTTTATATTTGACACCTATCTACACGGTGAATCGTAAAAAAATATATAAAAAACTCTAAATACGATAGTCTTATATTTTTTTACGTATTATCTTTTAGTATCAACAGTAAAAAAAAAAAACAAAACGAAAAGATAAGGAGACATATATATTTTTTATTCCTATATTTATAATTTCCTTGGGAAGCCACACAGCGCTGAAGACGGTTCTTCCATTCCTCATAGCAGTGCTGCAACTCATACATTCAGCTGGTCGATTACAGCGTTTGAATGTTTTCTATGGTTCCAAAATGACGTCCCTCGAGGTGATTTTGTAATCTCAGGAAGAGAAAATAGTCACAAGGACTTATGTCAGGCGAATAAGGAGGTTGAGGAGCCACAGAGAATGTTTTTTACTGGTTAAAAACTCGTTTACTGAAGTGGCTGTGTGACAAGGCGCATTGTCGTGATGCAACAACCAGTTGTTCTTGATGTTTGGTCTCACACGCATGACTCTTTTTCGAAGTTTTTCAAGGACCTCTCTGTAAAAGTGTTGATTTACTGTTTGGCCTAGCGGCACAAACTCTTTGTGGACAATTCTCTGGCTATCAAAAAAGCAAATCAGCATGCATTTGGTCTTCGACTTGCTCGTTCTTGCTTTTTTGGGTCTTGGAGAGCTTGAAGTGTGCCATTCCATGCTTTGGTGCTTGGTTTCCGTGTCGTACTCAAACACCCAAGTCTCATCACCAGTAATGACACGTCCCATAAAATGGGGATCATTTTCAATCGATTTCGAAAAGTCAAGACACCTTTCTCTCCTGATGGTCTTTTGTTCCTGAAAAAAGGTTTTTTGGAACCATTTTTACGCAGATTTTTCTCATCCCCAATTCGTTAGTCAAAATCTGACGAACAGTGGTGTGATATGGAGTGAAACAAGATCCCGTAGTTTATCGACATTTTCATCGGTTCTTGAAAATGAAGGCCTTCCGCTGCATGGTTCATCTTCAATTGACATCCTTCCTTCTGAGAATAAATCTTCTTAAATAATTCTTAAATCACCTGGGCACTTGAGAAAACACACCCTCCGTAGGCGTGTTGAAGTTTTGCAAAAGTATCCGTTTCGCTGTGTCCAAGTCTGAAGCACACCGTTGCTCAAAATTAATGTCACTCATTTTTAAAACGCACTAGAAAAAACCGGTTTACGAAAACAGTCACAAAGAACAAACAAATGACTCTAACGAGTTCAAACTTGTACTGAAAGTGTTAACCTACCTTACATGTTAACCTACCGCCATTCCAAGTCCCGTCTCCGCAGTGTCGCTAGATCGGGCGCTACGTTGCCATTCTCATTACTTAATTTACACACCTCGTATATCGCATTTGATTCAGTCTTCTTTTATATTCAATTTAAACTTATATAAGATTTGTGTAAGAAGCGATAGTAATCAATTATTTTTTAGAGTTATGTGTGACCTACAGGGTTTTTATGATATTTTTGGTACAAATTTAGATATTTTTAAAGTCTACAAAAAATGTTTTCAAAACGTCTCAGTTAGAAAAATAATCTGCAGATTTCCCTTTAATATAAGTTCAAGAACTTTGAAAAGGATTTAATATTTTCAGTTTCACAGTATATTCACGGTTTTTTTGAAAACATCGCAATTTAATTTTTTTCTGCAATATATTTTTACACAATCGACATTTCAACTTCAACCTAAGAATATTAGACGCAGCATTTCACAAGCTGTAATTCTATTAGAAGCAAAAAAATCAGTAGGTACTGTAGTTCAGAAATAATAATTTAAGCAATCTTGCAAAAGTGTATGTTTTGCTTTCTTTGCTGACTGTAAGTCGAACTTTCTTTTAATTATAAAATCACTATTTAAAATAAAATCCTATAGATGTAACCAAGAACCAAACCTCTCAGCCTAACGACGGTCCTGACTCAACGGAAAAAGAATTGACAGCAAGATTTTGGACTGGCGCACAAAATATGAGGACGTGTTGAAAAATGCCAGTTGCGTTTAGCATAATCATATCATTTGTGTTTAATCAGTGTTTACTTCACTAAAATCAAGACTGTTTTATTCATTCATTTGTTTGTATTTTCATTTTCGGGAGATTAAAGTCTTGTATGTGTAGAATGGCGATTTCTTTCTGTATTACCTGGTACTAAAAATGTTAACCTAACCTGTGTCTGGTCACACACACACAAATAATTTAAAATTTACCTACATACAGACGAGTGAAAATTAAGACAGTTACTGTTATCATTGATTTTTATAGGCGTAAAAATAAATAAACCTGCAAGAAACGTATGTATGTAATACCTACTAGCACAAGAAGTTGGCTGTGAAAACATGTAGGCTGTTTTAAGGAAGTATAACGCATCTGACAGTTAATGGTGTTTATGTGAACAATATGATTGTTGTTAAATCAACAGGTATATCCATTTAAAGTGTGTAACTCTTTATGCACGTTTTAAACGTTTAATAGCAGTGAATAGTGATAGTTTTATGTGGTGAGAGTTGTGTGTATGTAGGCGTTGGCTGGCGTGGAAGAGGATCAAGTTTGAGGTTAGAATCACTTCTATAATTTTATCACTTTTATTAGAAACTATTGAATATTTTATTTAATGTATTAATTATGTTAATTTAATAACTTTATTCAATAGACAACGATACTAAACTAACAGTAAAAGTTAAAAAACACAAAAGAATAGCATTACAGGGGCCCTTTTGTTATATTCTTTCCGAATAATGTGAAAAAAAAAGGGACGGTTATATTTTTTCCAGATTGACATCCATGAATGACAATGATAAAAGGTAAGAAGACTGTTTTATTTCTAGTATATTTACGTACATAGTAACATAATCTAGAAACAAATATAAAAAGAGGTTTTCGATCTATTACAAAATATATTTTTGTCACAAAGTTATGGCCATTTTAATTTTGGGAAAAAATGTTCCTATAAAATTAAAATTGAAATGGCCATAACTTTTTGAAAAAAAATAATTTTGTAACAAATCGAAAAACCTCTCCTTATACAGTGAGGTCCATAAGTAACGGATAAATTAATTATCTACGTAATTTACAATTTATGAGTAAAATCCTGAAACACGTCAATTTTTAATTCTAGAATGACATTTTTTGAACATAATTTTATACCTCTCCCTCCAACCCTCTTGGTGTGACAGCTACCCCTTTAAAATTTTTAAATGGAACGAGGGTGCGTGTGATAGCTCATTTGATAGGGTTTTTTAATTCTCCATCCAGCAACAAGATTTTTAATTTATATAATTTTTTTATTGAAAAATATTACATTTTTAATGTTACTAAGTAAAGAATATAAGAGTAATATAAAATATGTAATGAAAAAAACATTGTGAATAGAACAGTTTAGATGAACAACATGAAACAACATGAACAACATGAAACAGAATAGAAGACCAGTTTAAATGAAATGTTCAAACTGGGCGCCCGTTGCTTCTTGGCAATAATGGAGACGTTGCTGAAATTCTTCTAAAACATTTTTATTGTTTGTCTTGCCTTATTATGTCTTTTAAATCTTCTACGTTATTTGGTCTGTTGAAGTAGACTTTCGATTTTAAGTAACCCCATAAAAAATAATCAAGCGGGGTCAAATCGGGAGAACGAACAGGCCACTCAATTTCACCGCGTCTGCCGATCCATTTATTGGGAAAAACTTGATTCAAATAGGCTCTTACTTCCAATGAAACATGTGGTGTAGCTACGTCCTGCTGAAACCAAATATTTCTATCAATTTCATTGGGGTTGCATCATCTGGGAAAAGCATTCTTAACTCTGGAACTAAGAAATTTTGCAAAGAAATCCAAGTAACGCGCGCCAGTTAATGTGCCATCAAAGAA
Source organism: Aromia moschata (assembly GCA_029963805.1). Classification (NCBI taxonomy): domain Eukaryota; kingdom Metazoa; phylum Arthropoda; class Insecta; order Coleoptera; family Cerambycidae; genus Aromia; species Aromia moschata. Next base: position 2,963 of record JAPWTK010000423.1, on the reverse strand, counting down.
ATATGGTCCGCTAATTTGAGAATTTATAATTCCAGCCCAAACGTTCACTTTCTCAGGATATTGAGTATTGGCCTCCATCATCCAATGTGGATTTTCTGTACTCCAGTATCTACAGTTCTGTTTGTCGACTGTTCCATTTAAGACGAATGTTGCTTCATCAGAAAAAATAATGTTTTTTATAAATAAAGGATTATCTTGGCATCTATTTGCCATGATTTCGCAAAATTCCAATCGGCGATCAGGGTCATCGTCGTTAAGTTCTTGAACCAAATGGATTTTATATGGGTGGTATTTTTAGTTTTTTAGAAGACGCAATATGGACGTTTTACTAACATCATTATCGGCGCCAACCTGTCTTGTAGGTTTATGTGGATTATCTTGAATATCTAACAATATATCCAATTTCTGTTCATCGTCTAAAATGCGTTTCCTACCAGATTTAGGAATATCTGTGACATTTCCAAATTCACGAAATTTGTTTTCTAATCTACTAACCGTAGACTGGGAAATGCGGCTGTCAGGATACTTAATATTGAATATTCGCATACCTGCTTCTGCGTTCTTGTTTTATCACCACATCCTAATAATATCAAAATTTCAATTCTTTGGGTATCCGAAAGACTCATTGTTAAAATAATGATCAACTTGACGATCAGCGATAAATACCATAATATAATAATAAGTTTTCACAGATGTAGCAAATAAAGGAATTTAAATGTATATTTTTTTCTGATATGTAAAAAGCAACTTCTTTCTTTTTGTTGGGTATTTTGCGCAGCGTATCAGGGAAACCGATACATTTAAGTTGAATATTGACACAAAATTAACTAAAAACGTCAGATTTGACAGATATTTGGTATATAGGCACTTGATTGTATACATTTCATAATAATAATAATTTTGAAATTATCAAGTTTAATTTTCTTATTGAAAAATATACACAATGCAAAAAACCTTATATTGCTGAATAGATAATTAAGAACCATTTCAAATGAGCTATCACCACGCACCCTCGTCCCATTTAAAAATTTTAAAGGGGTAGCTGTCACTTCAGGGGGGTTGGAGGGGAGGTATAAAATTATGCTCAAAAAATGTCATTCTAGAATTAAAAATTGACGTGTTTCAGGATTTTACTCATAAGTTGTAAATTACGTAGATAATGAATTTATCCGTTACTTATGGACCTTACTGTATACTGCAAATATTCCACAGAGCGTTACTGAGATCCCAGGGTGTTCTGCAGTTTTTTTGAAAAAATTTCAAACTTTGCTGACGGTTTCACTATAAATCCTTCTGTAAGAGGTGCATAGTCATCAATCACCTAAAAAGTGAAGTGGGTCCCATGCGTCGTTTTCAAGATATGGCTAACTGAAATATCACCAACTGCCACTGATAGTGACTTGAATCCGACTCTGTTGCGACTTGCCGGAACCCTGTCTCTACTCATAGGGCACTCTTCAATCGTGTTACGCCCCCCTAAAGCTATGGGGGCTTTATTTTTTTTGGCAATCTTACTTATTTATCCAAATATGGAGAACAAAATTAATACAGAGTAAAAATGTAAATAATTCTGTTATATATACTTTTTGTAAAATACATACATAACATTTATTAGTATTAAGACAAGATATTAAAAAAATGTGTTTTTTTTATCAAAAAAAAGTACGCCAGACGAAAAAAATAAGCGAAAATTTGTTTTTTAAATAGCCTATATGATCCATATTTTTTATTTGTTACTTGCATTTTTTAATCATTGCACACATCGTATAAAATAAAACTTACTTACTGCGCATGAGATTATTTAAAGTCTTTTATCGTACAGTACGTGTTACTGTCGCTGGCACGGCTCCAATAAATTTTTATTTTTAAAGACATTTTTCAGTTATTTGTTGTCCGCTGAGGAGTATAAAAAGACACGTTTTTATAGTTCTACGAAAAACTAATTTAGATACTATTAGGTAAGTTCCTGTTTAATAGTCTACGAAAAAAAAAAAAGCAAAACAAAAACACGAATAAGACAAGATTTATTAACCGCGTACGCGTGACTCCTACGCCACTGAAACGGTTATAGAAAATGTTATCACGTGACCGGGGCGTACGCAAGAAAATTTATAAGTAATTTATAAGGTCATTATCGTCGACCGAACATTACGTACCGAGGAACTAAATATAATTTTTAAGATTTATTTTTGTGTATCCCATTAATTTTTATAACTATTTATAAATTAGGAGCGTCGATGTTGGAAAATCTAAATAGCCCAAGTCTAGACTCGATCAGTATATACAGTCTGTCCCAAATTGGTTATGCAATGCGTTGATAACTCGGTTATTGTTAGAGATAGAAAGATGGTTAGTTTTAGAGGATTTTATTACCTTTGCGACTTTTTTTTCAAATTCTATTTATCTGTAATTGTTTTCAAGATAATTACAAAATACCGAGAAGGTGCATTTTAGAGAATATCCTATATATTTTTGTTATATGTTCGTTTCGTTTTGTTATATGTTATTTTGTTTCTACACCGAAGGTTCCAGTACCCACTCCAGGACTATATCTTTTTAATTACTGGATGTGGTGATATTTTAACGGGTACATTTTGTTTAAGATGCTTCCGCTGACGTCGTCAAAATATGACCGTTCTCATTTGTTTACGGGCGCTATATTGGATTTTTATGTGGCTAAATAGTACTTACTCAAAATTTGTTTCTCGACGGTACTTCACAATGCTGGAAAAACATGTTGCCCCCTATGAAATTTAAAAAATACATAATTTTTCCAAGTAGGCAACAATTTGCAAATTACAAAAAAAATACGTGTTTAAGTTTTAAAACGCACCGATGCCAGATTGTTATAAAAAAATATTCATTATATAGAAATTATTTTGACTAGCATATGAATTGATTCTTTGTGTTTGTTTATTGTTAAATAACATGTTTTTTCAACATCTAAGAGAGAAATAATTTTC
>JAPWTK010000422.1:162500-393382 GCA_029963805.1 Aromia moschata | reverse complement strand
ATGATTTCATCATGATAACCTTAACACCGGAAAAAACCTTGTTTTGAGGTTAGAATGACAAATAATTTTTTACTCAGATAGAACGCATTTTTATGAAAAAGATTGAGAGGACATTTTCCTTCAGAATTCTACGTAAAATATGACTGTAATTTTTCCGTTTTCAAATTTTGAATTTTCAAGAATGATGTCCGCCATATTGAATCCGCCATCTTGGATTTCAGACTTTTTTTACCAGGACTAACTCAAAATGTTACTATAACATGAAATGACATAGGAAAAGTATAATTACAAACTCCTATTTACTTTTTATAATGAAAAACGCGCCATGTCTTGAGAAATCCGGCCGCCATTTTGAATCCGCCATCATTGAAAATTGAAAATTTGGTCAAATATATTCTGTAGTATTGTTTTGATTGAGGAAAATGACTGTGGATCAAGAAAACTCACAATAACATTGTTTTCTCGTTAATACTAGAGAGAAATTCATATTTCATGAGATTTTTATGCAATATCCGCAATTTTGAAAAGATTAGTCAGTTGAGGTTACAAAAAAATTCTATCATCAACTCCAACTATTGCCTCCACCTCCATCCACGATCCGAGTAGGTTAGAGTACTTTTTGATTACAAAAAAATTATATAAAAAAATAATCCCTAACTTTTCAGTACTTTTCTCCATAAAGTCAGCCATATTTTTTTTCTAGAGCATTTAATCACAATTCTGAATCGGAATTCCCGGAAATCGAAAGATCACATCCGAAAACATTAGGATAAGTGGTTTTTATTGAGTGAATTCATTAATTTCCTTTCGAGATTGACGCTCCAAAAAGGACGAAAAATTGTGTCCGTTTGGGCGTTAATGGGTTAAGATACGTTTATCAAATAAATACGTTTGACGTGGTGCAGTTTGATTTTACGAAAACTGTACAGGGGCTATATTTAAAATGGTACCTGGTGGTTTAATTTTTGTTTCACTTAAGAATTTATCAAACTTGAAAAAATTCTGTTTTTTGTTTGAAAGACTGATCAAAAAATAAACTCGTTGCGACAAGCTGCACTCCAAAGCTGCGATGTTTAAACCAGAAGAGAAAAACTGATAATTACGTGGTTACATGCAAATATTAATTGAAAGCAAACTGAGGTGCTGTTAAGAGAGTAAACAGTTCCATTTTTAACTTTGAACTAAATATTATGAAAACAAGTAACGCATGCAAAAAGTATTTGCGTCTGAAATTGAGAAATAATGTTATTCATGTAAAATAAATAGTATATTCTATAAAACATCGGGTTAAGTATTTGTTTTTCATTTTGCTGCGGCCCATCGTGTCATTCCGTTTTGCTATCTTTTTTCGTGGTCTATTCCTTTTTATGATCTTATTGTAAATTGTTATAATATAAATTATTATAATACTGCTTGCGTGAAAATTAGGATATTCTGAAATTGATAGCAGTGTTGGGTTAAGTCGAGTCAATAAGGGATTACACCCTCGATCCCATGTCGATAATAATTATTTGTCATATTAGTTTTAAATTAATGGGCTGTTGTTGGTTGTTGACTCTCATTCTTTTTATATGTATATTATCTTGCTCATGAATTTGTCTTGAATACACACACAACATATGTACGAGGTGTGTAAATTAAGTAATGAGACTGATTTTGGATTTTTTTTAATTCGAATAGAAATCCAATTCAGTATTGCCTCCTTCAAAATAACTTCCTCGGGAAACCACAAAGTGCTGGAGACGATTCTTCCATTCCTCGTAGCAGTGCTATAACTCATATACTAGAATAACCTTCAGCTCGTCAGTTACAGCCGTTTGAATGTTTTCCATGGTCCCAAAATGATGTCCCTTGGAGGTGATTTTTCAATCTCGGGAAGAGAAAAAAAGTCACAAGGACTCAAGTCAGTCGAATAAGGAGGCTGAGGAGCTACAGGAATGTTTTTACTGGCTAAAAACTCGTTTACTGAAATAGCTGTGTGACAAGGCGCATTGTCGTGATGCAACATCCAGTTGTTCTTGATGTTTGGTCTCACACGCATGACCCTTTTTTGAAGTTTTTCAAGAACATCTCTGTAAAAGTGTTGATTTACTGTTTGGCTTGGAGGCACAAACTCTTTGTGGACAATTCCGTGGCTATCAAAAAAGCCATAATCTTCATGGTTCATCTTCAATCGACTCTCTTCTTCTGAGAATGCCTTAAACCACCTAAAAACCTGGCCTCTTGAAAAAATACTGTCTGCGTAGGCGTGTTGAAGTTTTGCAAAAGTATCCGTTGCGCTGGGTCCAAGTCTGAAGCAAAACCTGATGTCACTCATTTTTAACACGCACTAGAAAAAACCGGTTTACGAAAACAGGCACAAGGAACAAACAAATGACTAACAAGTTCAAACTTGTACTGAAGGTGCATTACATGTTAACCTGCCTCCCTTCCAAGTCCCGTCTCCGCAGTGTTGCTAGATTGGGCGCTACGTTGCCAGTCTTATTATTTAATTTACACACCTCGTATGTCGCCAGGTTGCAAAGCGATAATCAATATAATTACAAATAGTACAAGCACATGTGCACAGTAGATGTTGAAACATAGTAATAGTTATAATTCGATATTATTTCAGTCTGCAGAACAGAGGGCGTCACACAAATACTAATTATATTATCGGAAATGTATTGTTCGGTTTCTGTGAGCAAGGCATAATGTCATAGCGTATACAGTTGAATAATAGTCTAGAAAAAAACTAACGAATAATTTGTTTTCTTTTTCCGTTGCTGAATAATACTAGTAGAATTATAGAAGAAACTCATTTATTTGTCATCTGGAAAAGAACTGTATGCTTTTTTTATTGATTCAAACATATAGTATTGTAAAATAAAAAAAACTCAAGAAAGCAACAGAACTTTTCACAAAATATATAGCGTTTCAGCAAAGTAATTGGATACATTAGTTGCCATTGTTTTATTATTTCTTTCAGCTGGTACTGTAAATTCAAATTCAAAACACCCCCTACGTTCCATCTCTTTGAGCTGCATGCTATATTTAAACATATTGTTTGAGTGAACACAAAAGTGTTCCAACAGTTTGGTCTATCTCGTAATGTAGCCTATTTATTTATTTAACACATATAGTTAATGCTCTGTAATATAATTTTAGTCCTAGAATCTTAAGTAAGTAGTAGTGACCTAAATAAATGTAAGGTGATAAACAATTTTTAGTCTACATACAGAATTTCCGTGTACATATTTTAAGTTTTTCGTTCCACATGTATCCAAATACATACGTAGCATAATAAGAAAGACAACTGTGGAGTCGTATGTGTATACATATATTTTACTTACTGTCTAAAATATTTCTGGTTGTACCTAAGCCTTTTAGTTGGCAGTGGCTCTATACGTAGACAGGTCGTTAATCGTGAACGGAGTTGTAATCCTAAAAATATTACAATGGAATTAGTTTGCGTTACGGTTTATTAAGCTCGGGACAATAATATTTAATTGTAACCACAAATAAATTCAGAACAGGTGCTTGGCAACGATGGCTCATCGAGAACGCTGTCGGTCTTTCTGAACACTTTTGATTGCCGTTTTTTGTGTTGTTGGAATTTGTTATTCTTAAGGAGTGATAGATCTCAAGTATATACTTTACGAATGTGGTTTTCACTGTACAAAACGGTGTGGTGTATTCGTCATGTTTTCATTGCGTTCTCTATGAGCTGTAACTGAAGAATGAATCATTATTAGGTTCGGAAACTTTGCTGGATAGTTATATGGTACACTGCATATAACTATCCAGCGCTCCCGCACGGGACTGGCGTACTACCGCACGTAGACCAGTCCCGGCGCCTTGGCAGGATCGGTCAGTGGCGTACGTATGCAGGGGCAAGAAATACACGCGTATATAATTTACAAGGCGCTTAAAAAATAGTTTATACTTTAATTATCATAGAGTTTGATAGTGCCGGTCCTACGTTATGGCACACATTTCCGGACCCTAATCATTATAAGGGAAACATGTACGAATTAAAATCATAAATGCACTTTTTTGACAGAATCATAAATGCAACAATTGCATAATGTTGTTTCGCACTTAACCGAAGTATCTGTTGGTTCTTGGAATACTGTTAAAAATACCTGCGAATTTTCCCATAGCACTTAGTTTGTCACCAAGTTTTTCGACCATGAATTCCCACCAAGATAATGCGGTATTACTCCATGCGACTTCTTTTCATAGTCACATCTTAAAAATACAATTTTTCAAATTAATATTCCTGATTTAGTACATCTTCAAGCTAGGATTACAGAAAAAAATAATGACATAAATGACCATCCTCACGAATTAAACAATGTTTTCAATTCGATCAGAAAGAGGTGCTAGATTTGTTTTGACCAAAGTGGTGGACCCATTCAGCAAATGGCTTCAAATTGTTTTTATAAATAATGTTTTAATGAAATCTTGCCCGTTTTCTCAATTTGTAGACATATAAACAAATATTTTTTAGTATTTGAACCCTTACAAAGATCATTAAGTATAATCTATGAATTATTTCATAGTCGTAACAATAAGCAATAAAGCAACAATTAAGTTATATGCTACGTTCTCATCACCATGGCCGTCATTGACTTCAAACTTCGAAAATCGAAAATCCAAAATTCAAAAGTCGCTTTACTTTAGTCATAGCTTATATTTATTGTTACTGTGGGGGAGATGGATGAGATAACGGATGTGAAGTACCCCATATTTGGATTATGGTACAGTTTTTTGTTTATTTACTTTTATGATAGTTCCAGAAACAATGCGATTTGTGTATAAAAAAAAATATTTTCTACTATAATATTCGTCGTCTTATCCCTATCTCCCCTACATTATCTTGTTCGTGTGATAATAACAAGCAACTCGACATAATTTTTGTACGGTAAATTACAACGTGAAACGTCGCGGCGCAAAATTATGTAGCTTTAAATTAATTAGCAACCTAAGTCCACACGACAATAAACACGCGTTTATTTCAGTGCGGCTTTGCTCTGTAGTCGTTGTTTCGAGAAAGGCATTTGTATAAACCAGACTAGATTTTCGCGGAAGCTGGGGCTACGTAAGAACTATGCATTAAGCTACATAATAACTTCCCACAGTCCTTGCTACCTACCGCTTTGTGGTTATCTGATTAATTTATAACCTCTGCTTCGTCTTTACAACGAGAAAACAGGTCGAAATAATGTTATGACTTAATTTGAATAACTTCTGTGGGAAAATCCGTAAATACCAAATTAAAACAGGGTAATTCGAGGTGAAAAAAATACTTTTACCACTTTTTTTTTTAAATAATGCAACATCTGTATTTAAAATTTTACAGAAATGTACTACTGGAATCCTTCGTTATGCAAAATTTTTTTTATTATAAGAATAAAAAAAATATTTTATTATAAGATTATTATAAGACAATTATGGATATTATTATAAGAATATTTTTTTTATTATAAGATAATAAATAAAAAAAAGGTCGTAGTTTCATTTTGTATTAATATGAGGATATGAACGATTCAATTCGAACGATACAATTCAGTATTGTCTCATTCAAAATAACTTCTTTTGGGAAGCCACACAGCGCTGGAGACGGTTCTTCCATTCCTCATAGCAGTGCTGGAACTCATATACTGGAATAGCCTTCAGCTGATAGGTTACAGCCGTTTGAATGTTTTCTATGGTCCTAAAATGACGTCCCTTGAGGTGATTTTTCAATCTCGGGAAGAGAAAAAAGTCACAAGGATTCAAGTCAGGCGAATAAGGAGGCTGAGGAGCCACACGCATTGTCGTGATGTATAATCCAGTTGTTCTTTTAATGTTTGGTCTCACACGCATGACCCTTTTTCGAAGTTGCTCAAAATTAATGTCACTCATTTTTAAAACGCACAAAGAACAAACAAGTGACTCTAACAAGTTCAAACTTGTATTGAAGGTGCATTACATGGTAACTTCGGTAAAATAACGGTATCATACGCATTCCATTTCCAATGGACAGTTGTCATAGTGACCATGATTAAAGCGTTTGCAGTTCTTTGACATGAAAATACTTTAAAAACATTGTAAAGAATATTGTATTAAAAATTTGCTGTTTGAATATAAGTTCGATGCTTTTATCAGTCTTTTCAAACGAGAATCTACTAAGATGCATGAAAAATTTCATGTCTGGTCGAGCCAGTAGATTTTAAGATATCATGGTCACCAGTTCAAAAAATGTTCTGAGGAAAACTCGTTTAAACTTTGTTTAATCCATCAGTCCGGTAGAGGATTGCAAATAATTATTCCTACAATTTCAAGTCGATAAAGTGGATATTCCTCACAGAGATTTTTCATCTAGCACAATACAGGTTTATAGGTTATTATATTATTATACCTATGTATGGGGCATTTCACGCCAACTAAGTGAGGTCAAAAAAAAATTCTGTTTGAAACATATCACAATCGATAGTACTTGCTAAAAAACTAACTTCCCTAAAATTTTAGATTTTTTGAGCCACAAGGAGAGGGATGGTGAGGGTGAGAAAATACAAATTTTCGTTTCGACTCAAAATGAAATTTCAATCTTTCTCAATAAAAAAATGAAAAAAATTAAAAAGAAGGTTGCAATGGTTTTCGATGTGTTTTTTTTGCACGGAATACGATAAAAATATTGTCAAAATTATTGGGGGTAGTTTTCACCCTTATTTTGAGGATTGAAAGTTTAAAATCGAAATTTCGAAAAGTATGACACGATTTTTCCAGGGCGTCCACCTGGAACTGGCCCAAAAAACGGCCCAAAGGTGAAAAAACGTGGTTTTAGCGTATATTCTCATCCTGTGAGATAGTAAATGGCAAGTGAATAATATATTCCAAGGTTTTTGGGATCGCTGATTACGAATCTAACGTAGAAAATTTCCCGTAGAATACGATGGTATTTTTTTAAATTTCAAAATTTAGCCATTTTTTAAAAGTTGACTACCATACTGGATCCGCCATTTTATTTTTTGAAAATCTGACATTAGATTCGTAATCAGCGACCCCAAAAACCTTGGAATATATTATTCACTTGCCATTTACTATCTCACAGGATGAGAAAATACGTTAAAACCACGTTTTTTCACCTTTTGGGCCGTTTTTTTGGGCCAGTTCCTGGTCGACACCCATTATGAATTAAAAATTAATCGAAAGTACAAAAAAAAAGAGAGATTAAAAAAAAAAAAAAAAATCGTGTCATACTTTTCGAAATTTCGATTTTAAACTTTTAAATCCTCAAAATAAGGGTGAAAACTACACCCAATAATTTTGAAAATATTTTTATCGTATTCTACGACACAAAAAAACACATCGAAAACCATTGCAAACTTCTTTTCAATTTTTTTCATCATCTTATTGAGAAAGATTGAAATTTTAGAGTCGAAAGAAAAATTTGTATTTTCTCACCCTCACCATCCCTCTCCTTGTAGCTCAAAAATTCTAAAATTTTAGGGAAGTTAGTTTTTTAGCAAGTACTATCGATTGTGATATGTTTCAAACAGAAATTGTTTTTGACCTCACTTAGTTGGCGTGAAATGCCCCATATATAAATATTTATAGGTACTTATGAATTATAAATTGGGAAAAATCATTTCGCCATTTATTTTATGTGGTAAATATATGTATATCAAAAACACTGCTGTAACATTATTGTCATGACTCTATAACGAAGTTAAAATTGTCGTTTCGCCCGGAATTCCGGACATTTTTTTTCGGAATACAGAAAAACGTGCCTCCTCTCAAATTACAAAAGTTAAATGTGACGGCAGGGGGAGAACCCTTTGTTCGGTAATTCGCGGGCGACGAAAAAAAGCGTTTATTGGAAACGGGACGGAATTGAAAGATCGTGTAAGCCGGAAACTCCGCAATAACATCGACAGCGAAGGCCTAATATGGGATATATACGGGCCTAAACAAATAAATATACGCTGTAACATAAATCTCTTTCAAAGTTCACGCGAGACATCGTGATATATGTCCGGATAATAAGCAATAATTAGTTAAGCCATCCGCGCTGTGGAGATACGAAAAGTTAAATTGAATTACACGCCTCAAAGGAAACCCGCAACAGTGACAATGCCCTGCTTCAAGGAATTTTCGTAACAATGCCATGATGGGGGCGCAATGGTATTTTCGGAAGTTGGTGTCAAGGATTTGGTAGAATCGGACGTTTCACTAAAACTGTTCTGGATGTTGGGTTGTCTGATTGCGTGTATATTAATTTACATTTATTTCTTCCTTTTCTGGATTTTTCTGGAGTTACTGGAGTGTGATTCAAAGTCACAGCACTTATACCCCATTTAAACGCATTTTTCGCGTATTAGATTGTTTTTATGTATATTGAAGCGAAAATTGACTAATGCAGCTGACAGTACATAAGAACTTAAAGAATTTAAAAGTATATTTTGATTCATGTTTTCAAGAAAACAAATTAACAATGTCACAACTTAACAAAACAAATAAAATGTAACAAATGCCTTAATTACGGCCCGCATTCTTACAGGCATCCTTTCAACCAAGCCTCGACAGAGTTCTGGTGAAAAGGTGTCCCAATGCCGATTTTTTCCTTTAAAGTAGAGACCGTTCTTTGAGGATCATCTCTCAAAACTCTTTTTATCGTATGCCACAACAGTGTTTCAATGACATTTAGGTCGGGGCTGTTTGATGGCCATGATAGGACTTTAATATGCTGTTCCCCGAACCACTTCTTCGTCTTTTTTGCAGTATAGGAAGCTGCACCCTCTTGTTGGAATATGAAATTATTGTCTGGGTACATATCATGAAGTCGGTAATAAGCTATTCGTAAGTACGAGTATTTGTATGCCGCAATTTTCGATCAGTCCATGACCCATTTTTATTTAAAAATAACGAATATTCGCAAAAACTACCAGAAATCACCTGTTAGGTATTGATACATCTGATGGTGAAATTAATGGTTACCGCGGCAACAACAAATTTTTATTTATTTTTTAGGGCAGGTTACTCGGTTTTCCGAACATTTAGTTGTCAGCATTTGTAGCATATTTTTATATTTTAGGCCATACATTCATAACAAATCCAAGCTAACAATAATTTTCCGCATAATATTATCTAGCAAATATATGTAATTTTATATATTTTAAGTTTTTAAAGGGTGGTTGTAAATTTTGGCATGGCAGTGAATAATTTTTTTGGAAAAATGCGTTTGGCCGAACATATCGTTGTTAGGGCTCGAAGTGCATCGTCCCTGAGGTAGCCGCCTAAACTACTCGTATGACTCCAACCACCCAATTCTTTCGAAAAACGTGGTGATATGAGACGTCACCCAAGAGAAGCTTCCTCACTATGGCCATGGAAGGCCAGCGCTCTCCTAGTGTGGATTTTCACGTTGACAGAAAGCCGAACAGTCACAAAGTAGATGCTAGGCTCTTACCTCTTGTTGTCAAAGGGACGTTTCACTTATCCTCATGTATATATGATTCAGTAGATGACAGTGTCCTGTCTGGATTTCTGTTACAAGACGTAACATAATGTTTTCTGTTTTTTTGTGACGTTTTTCCTTGTCATAGCCTAAAAATGTCTTTTGCGACGTCCTTGCTGGAAAAATATTGCATAATTTCCCTTCCAAACTACAATTGGTTGTTTGATCCTATACTTTATTGGATGTTTCCTTTAAATTTACACTGTTCATTATTATAACAAGACATCCAAAAAAAAAAACGTCATCAAAGTTCGCCTAGCAAAAAAATACATTTCTATTATATCTTAAATTTATAACCTTATTTAATTGTCAAGGCTGTCATATGTGAGAGGGATTATTGGTTTTACAATTGTTACAGCCACCTGTCAAAAGGTTGACAACAACAAAGTTTCGTTTTAAGCTTCGACATAACCGCTGTTTCTATCTCTCTTCTTCATAGCCAGATCTGATGACTTTTTTTTGGGATGTTAGTTATACTATTAATTGCTATTGTAATGAGTACCACAAGGTTCTAATTTAGACCCTTCGCTTTTACTTCTTTAGTAATTTTTGTTTGCCACAGCAAAATAACACATAATGACACAACATACAGTGGCGGTCACATAATTAGAAACGGCATTGTTTTAACATAACTTATGCACATTATGTCATTTAGTTTTTAACCCGTCCAAACAATTATATATACAATAAACATGCGTTCTAAAGCCAATCAATTCGTAATTTATTTTGTGCTCCATCTGTCTCAGTTCTACTTTTATATTTATAATTGCCATTTACCTACAATTTTTCGAAGTACACAATTAGAAACGATATAAGAAAATGTTCATTATTCAAGAAACTGTGTAACGTACATTAATATTTTGTTAGATAGCCACGGTTCTTTATTACTTCTGCGTATCTCCTACCCATAGAGCTTATTAAAATTTGACATAACTCTACAGGTATCGAATACCAGGCCTCTCTAACAGCTTCATACAATTCATCAAAATTTTTAAACTGACGCTGACAAACTCGCTGTTTTACTTCACCCCATAGATTCTCTATGGGGTTGAGGTCAGAGATACAAGATGGCCAGTCAATAATAGATACGGAGTTATTTATTAACCACTGTTTTACAGATTTCGCAGTATGTTTGCGATTATTGTCTTGAACAAGCTTCCACGTAACAGGCATAAACTCGCCAGCGTATGGTTGCAGAATATTTTCCAATATGTTAATATACACATACTGGTCCATGATTCCCTTTACACGATGTATGGGGCCTACACCTCTCCAGGAAAAGAAACCCCAGATGACATTTTCGCCTCCGTATTTTAACGTTATGGATGTATAGTTCGGATTATATTCGCATTTCGGCGGGCGTCGGACATACTGTTTTCACTAGGATCCGATGGAAAACAGTACGTCCGACGTTTATTAATGTACGTTCTTGAATAATGAACATTTTCTTATATCGTTTCTAATTGTGTCCTTCGAAAAATTGTAGGTAAATGGCAATTATAAATATAAAAGTAGAACTGAGACAGATGGAGCACAAAATAAATTACGAATTGATTGGCTTTAGAACGCATGTTTATTGTATATATAATTGTTTGGACGGGTTAAAAACTAAATGACATAAGTGATGCTAAAACAATGCCGTTTCTAATTATGTGACCGCCACTGTATATACTTTTTTAAATTAGTTTATTGATAATATCAACAGTGTAGAGCTTGATATATATTAGGTGATATATATTAGGCGTCTTGTGATATGTAATATAATTATTGTATGAACTTTTTCTAATATATTCTTAAACGCGTTGTACATTTTGTATGATATTTGACATTCACTGCATTAAACAAACCCATTTATCTCCAAGCATTGCAAACATTCTTATATTAAATTATATTATGTTAAACCTGAGTTCGTTTATCGACATCTTTCAAACCTTACAAGATTTGATCTGCAAACAGCGACGTTTTCAATGTTTCAGCAATAAAATATTGCCAGCTTGCGCTCGCCAAACCTAAGAGCAAAAATATAAATCCTTCATTCATAATTCAGGGTTTCGTGCTGGAATATTATTCGTGGTTCTTAGAACTTTAACCTACTTCTTTAAAGAGGGGGCTTTAAGCATCCGTACGTTCCAGCAGAGCGCTCAGTAAACGATCTGCACTCTACGATTTCCCACATCGATTTCCTTAATGCCTTTTCCGGGCTGCTCCTTTGCATGTTTGTTTTCAGGGTCACGTGCCCCCTAACTGTTCGCATATTTCTTCCTTTACGCAGTTGAACGTTTCAAATTCGCCCCCCTTAAAAAATCGGGTTCGTTCGAAACTTATTCTTGTTCGGATTTTAATGAGATGAGATTTTGTGGAGGTTTATTTAGCTGACGAGTACGTTATTTAATAGACACAAACACAAGTTTGATATCGGATAAAAAAAAAGGAAGAAATCAGTCTCAAATTTAACAAACCTACATATGTCAACATTTATTTGCTTCTGGAGTGGGTAGTGGAACCTTCGGCGTAGAAACAAAAAACTGGACGTTTTCTACCAAGTTGGCATCTTCAGGAGAAGATTAAAACTAAATTCTAACCTACACACTTGCACTATTTAAACTAAATTTGTTGCTACGTTTTACTGAACAGTAACTGCTTTTGTTTATCAGAGCAAACAGTGGACTGGTGGGTATCGGACCATTGTCCTTATTCATACTACTGTTACACTTAATGATTTCTAAACTTTCAAAAGCATCCAACTGTCTACTGTTTGTTACATGAGCCACGTGTTCTTTAAATCTAGTCAAAATAGATCTTATTGGTTGCCCAATTTACTTTTGATCACAGTCTTTACAACTTATTTCGTATATTCCTGACTTTTCGTTATTGTCGATTTTGTCTTTGGGGTTACCCAAATGCGTCTGTAGTTTATTTTTAGAATTATTAACCAAATTGATATTCGTATTTTTTAAAATGTTGTCTAGTCCGCGGGTGAATTTAGGTTCATATGGTAACGAAGCAAATTTCGAATTGTCAGTATCTCTACGAAGAGTCGTGGAATGGTACACGGTTCTCTTAAATTTATGCTTCCTTATTAACTTATCTATTAATGGACTGAGTAATCGTTATTCCTAGCTATATTCATAAATTCACCCGCGGACTAGGCAAAAATATTAATATTAAAATTATTTATTAAAAATATTAATATCAATTTGGTTCATAATTCTAAACTACAGGCGCTTTTGGGTAACCTCAAAGACAAAATCGACAATAACGAAAAGTCAGGAATATACGAAATGAGTTGTAAAGATTGTGATCGAAAGTATATTGGGCAAACAAAAAGATCTATTTTGACTAGATTTAAAGAACACATGGCTGATTTGAAATATGGCAGAACAGAAAAATCTTGTGTTGCCCAACACGCTTCTGACAGCAACCATAGGATAGACATAAATAATTTAAAATTAATTAGAAATGTAACAAGCGGTAGACAATTGGATACTTTTGAAAGTTTAGAAATCATTAAGTGTAACAGTAGTATGAATAAGGACAAAGGTCAGATATCCACCAGTCCACTGTTTGCTTTGATAAACAAAGACAGTTACGGTTCAGTGAACAGTGGCAACAAATAGTGTAAGTGTGTAGGCTAGAATTTAGTTTTAATCTTCTCCTGAAGATGCCAACTTAGTTGGCGAAACGTGCGTCGAGAAAAATATAGTAGGTCGGTGTTTCGTGGAAAACGTCCATTTTTTTGTTTAATTATTTGCTTACTTTTTTTTTAATTTTCATATCCAATTATCTATAGAATCGTAATTTTATGGGATTTCTACTTAAGCAAACTTATTTTTTTAAACATAGATATTTTAAATGTGGACAGAAATATTTACTTTTCAACAAAAACAGGTCAAGGTAACTAGATTTGCTGATTATACCTTTACCTCATAGTAAAACATCGTGCCCGTTACATTTGAAGTTTAATGAAGCGGGGAATTTGAGGAAACTTTTGCGACATATAACAAATTAGGATGTTAAATGTATCATTCAACTCACTTTCTGTCCCATTGGGTGGTTATATAGAGTTAGATCAGTGTTATTAAAAATATATCTACTTACTAAAACTTAAATTGCCCGAGAACGCATCCTAAATGCATTATTATGAAATTATATCACATTATTCAATGTATTGCATATAGCGGAGGTTGTACAACGGCACTAACTGTCACGGGACTACTGCAACCAAATTAAATTGAGGCAACCCACATCAATAATGACGAATAACAGTAAAATAATATTCAATAACCGTTTAAAAGGTACATGCACACTAACAAATGTGATGTGAGCATTTACACTCCCAAAGTATTGAATGTATATAAGCATTTAAATTTATGTAAGCATTTATACTTGCACCATAAATGCTTACAAACATAAGCATTTATAACGCATGCAAGCATTATAAATGCTTATGACTGCAACCATTTTAAAGGAGGGGATATACAATTTTGTCGGACATGCTTCTACGTGAGCTGTAAGCATGTGTTCTATATTTTAAGTTTGAAACTCAGCCTTACAGTACAACTTTAATAATGACGAATAACAGATTAATAATTTTCAATAACTGTTTAAAATATACATCAACGCTTACAAATGTAATATAAGCATTTACACTCGCAAAGCATTATACTTATATAAGCATTTGTACGTAGGCAAACATAATGCTTGCGACATAAATGCTTACATATATAAGCATTTACAACGCATATAAGCATTATAAATGCTGATACATGTAAACATTTTTAAGGTGGGGATATATCATCTTGTGCGACATACTTTTGTGTGAGATCTAAGCATGTGTTCTATAGTTTTGGTATCATGAAAGTCGGTCGACAAATAAAAAAGGCAATAACTGAAAATTTAAAATAAAATATACGATTTCAGTTATTCATTACAACGTTTTCCCCTGTTTATTTGGATTACAAAAAACATAATTTCGTTTCTATTTCATTTTACGGCCGAGTCAGCGAAACAAAATACAGATAATTGCCCTGCAGATTTAAAAGCGCAACGCGTCGATTTTTTTATTTTTTATTTTAAATCCGATTACAGTCGATAAATTCATTTAAAAAGATAGGGCGGCCGTGGGCCCTATTTTTACTCGCCCGCGCGGCTCTGAATTTTCATTTTATAACGAATTTTGTTGTCGTAAATTTGAGAATTACGAGTATATTCGGCGGCACGATTTACAACTCGGTGCGCGCGAAGAATGGGCCTTACTTTATAATGCGGTGTAATTCGGGGCACGAATATACGCCCTCGTCTCCCGCTACAACGCCTTTAAAGGGCGCAAAGTAAAGGCGATAAGGCCGCAACAATTATTTCGGCGTCTTGATTTCAACTTGTATCGCGCAATCACGCTTTCCGCGCCTATACGAGGTGTGAATATTTAATAACCGATCTGCTGTCGTAACACTTTTTATTCGTTAGCAATTACAGTAGCAACTTTTTCGCCTTCAATGTACTCCCCTTGGCGTTCTGTACACCGCTCCATACGACTTTTCCATTGTTGAAAGCAGTGCTGGAAGTCCGCTTCTGTCAGCTGGTTCAGAACCTCCGTCGCTTTTGCTTTAACCGCTTCCACACTTTCCAATCTTGTCCCCTTCAGCGCCGATTTGTTCTTGGGATATAAGAAAAGTCACAGGGGGCAAGGTCGGGCGAGTATGGTGGATGTTCCAACACAGTAATGCCGTACTTTGCAAAAAACGCCTTCACAGACAAAACAGAATGGGTCGGTGCATTGTCTTGGTGAATCTTCCATGATTTGGTCTCCCATAAATCGGGTCTTCGTCTTCTTACACGCTCACGAAGGGCCGTCGTCAGAACCTCGAAGTAATAATGTTGATTGACCGTCTGACCCTCAGAGACCCAGTGAACGTAAACAATGCCTCGATGTTAAAAAGACGATCATCATCGCTTTGAATTTGGATTTGCTCATCCTGGCTTTTTTTGCCTTGGCGAGTTCGGGCTCTTCCAATGCATGGATTGGCGCTTTGTTTCGGGGTCTTAAGTAAAAAAACCACGATTCATCACAAGTAATCACCGTGTCTAACAAGCCTGGATCAGTGTCAATGTCAGCGCAAATGTTCATTCTTGATACCTTTTGCTCGGGAGTGAGGAGTTTTGGTACCATTTTTGCGCAAACTTTGCGCATGTTGAACGATTCATGCAAAATCTGGTGAACCCGTTCTTTGTCGATTCCTGTTATTTCAGCAAGCCCAAGCTCACCAAGATGCTGAGACGACCATCTTCGCGAATTAATTTACCACTTTTTTCAATGTTTTCGTCCGTTTTTGACGTTGTGGGCCGTCCGGGGCGCGGATCGTCTTCGGTTGTGTCACGTCCCTCTTTAAACCGTTTAAACCATTCAAAAACTTGTGTACGGGATTAACATTAATTCTCGTACAATTCTTTTTACCATTGCATAAGCTTCTGTAAAAGTTTTCCCCAGTTTAACAAGAAACTTAAGCTTAACCCGCTGCTCCATCTGAATACTTAAAATTTTTCGACGCGTCACTGGTGTGTAGACTGATTCAAACAACTGCTACAGTCAAACTGAGCGACACACTGGCTTGTCCAGCGAGCTCAGAGTGGGGAAAATATCACCAGACACAGTTCTGTTCAAACTTGTCGCGACACGCTCGCAGCGCGCCGATAGCAGCATCAGTTCGGTTATTTAATAGCCACACCTCGTATAGCCGCCCCAACATTTGGCTTTTGCCATCTAATTAGACACGTTAAGGCTTCGAATGTAGCTTTTAATTGATATGTACATGAAGAATTCGCGAGGAGTAATAGAGCTGAACGTTATTTGCTGAGGCGTGGGTTAAGGACGTGATAGAACGAAAGAAAATGTAGAAAGGAGGCATAGCGGTAAAGATAATGAAGTTCTTCAAGGAAAAATTGGTTATGGAAATATGTATTGAATACCGGCTGTCGCAGAGTATTAGTCTTGCCTATTAGATATTTTTTCAAAATTTCAATCGTAATTTTTAAATTTCAAAGGCTTCAAAGCGTGTGCTCGAAAAATAAAATTTATATAAGATTAATTACCCTATCGAGTTTGGTATCGTTGAAAAGAGAAATTTTCAGAGATTTTAAAAGTGTAATGTACTTAAGGTATTCCCATTTGATTTTTAATATTTTTTATCAATAATGTAATGTTTTAATGCTTTTTTTTATTTTGTCATCCACAGAACTCTAGATTTAAAAATAAAGAGAAATTTTGGGAAAAATCTAATAAAAACTATTTTTTGATGCATTCTTATAAAAATATACAGGGTGTTCCATTGAAAAATCCAAAGGTCAGACCCCAAATGTCGAGCAATTTGCACCAGTGAAAACCTGAAACACGATCTTTCCGTTCACAACTTATTGAGGGTATTCTATCTTCGTAAACGCCATTTATAGCTCTCCATTGTCTATTCAACGTTATTTAAAATTGAAAGTCGGTCGATAAATAATAGATATTTTATTTTATTTTGTATGTAATAAATATTGTTTGAAGGCAGCTGGCATTATTATTGTCCTTTTTTTTTGTAACAGTAAATTAACAATTTACACAGTTAATACGAGGGAAAGTGAAATATAAACAGGAATTATTCGGTCTCCTTCAACAGAAACACATTTTTCCTACCGAATCGGCAACTTTTTGATTCCGTCGCGTCGAGTCGCCATAAAAAATGACAGGTTGTGCCAGCAGCCAAATGTGCACGAACTTTTCAACTTCATCATTTTCAAATCTGTCGCCTCCCAGAGGTTTACATTTTGACGTTAAAATTTAAAACCAAAATTATGTTTACAGAAATTACACTCAAAAAATAATTTAAAATACCTCCACTATTTATGAACTGATTTTCAATTAAAAAAAAAATCAATAGTGAATAAAGATATGTATATAAGTTAGGACAAAAAAAAGTTTCAGTATAACCGTCCTTTTTAATTAACTCAATTTACTTAATCACTCGGGTATCAGCCACCTAAATCTCAAATGTACTTTAACGTTATAAATTGTTCCCATAAATCTTCGGTAGCCGCATAACGGCATGTTTCGAAGCTGTATCCAATGTGTGCTGTTGTAATTTGAACTTTGCGTACAAGAATAAATTACGCAAGAATATAAAACAACACTTTAGATACGGTAATAACACCGTAGTACTTTTTCCATTTATCACGAAGTATGATCTTTCTTTTTACCTCGTATAAAAATGTACTCTACGTATGTTATCCGATCTTAAATTAACATTCAATTAAAGCAGGTCTAAAAACGTATTGCTAGAAAAACGAAATATGACATATTAATATTGATCGATCAGATCAATCAATCCAAAGATATTGTTATAAACAACAACAAATTCTAACGAGCCATCAAAAAACGTCACCAAAATTGGCCGAGCAAAAAAGTTTTGTTTCTATTCTATCTTAAATTTGTAACCTCATTTGTCTGTCACTTGAACTGTCACTTATGACAGCCAACAAAGTTTCGCTTTGAGCTTCGATACAACCGCTAATTCCATCTCCCGTTCATAGCCAGATTTGATGACGTTTTTTTTTTTTGGATATTTCTTTACAATTACATACTTTACATTACTTACATTAATTACATGCTTTACGTTACAAGTTTATTCGTTATTAAAAATGGTTGCAGTACCTTTTAGAAAAGCGCAAAACATCTGCTTTTTCTTATTTAAGAAGAATATTTGACAACGTACTTGAAAAGTACCCATATTATGAAGTACCAAAAATTTACTTGTAGTCTTAATCCAATTAAATTTATTCTTTCTTTTTTGTAATATCTTTTGGATTTGTTTTCGAATGATCTTCTGACCGACTGTCGTTTATGCTTTCAGACGTCTCTCTTTTTAAGGACCAACAGAAATCTGCCATCATATGTTCGTCCCATCTTCCTTGGTATATTTTTTCCATTTCTGATATATCTTGGTGAAAGCGTTCACTCTAGTCTTAAGTAAAAAAAACCACGATTCATCACAAGTAATCACCGTGTCTAACAAGCCTGGATCAGTGTCAATGTCAGCGCAAATGTTCATTCTTGATACCTTTTGCTCGGGAGTGAGGAGTTTTGGTACCATTTTTGCGCAAACTTTGCGCATGTTGAACGATTCATGCAAAATCTGGTGAACCCGTTCTTTGTCGATTCCTGTTATTTCAGCAAGCCCAAGCTCACCAAGATGCTGAGACGACCATCTTCGCGAATTAATTTACCACTTTTTTCAATGTTTTCGTCCGTTTTTGACGTTGTGGGCCGTCCGGGGCGCGGATCGTCTTCGGTTGTGTCACGTCCCTCTTTAAACCGTTTAAACCATTCAAAAACTTGTGTACGGGATTAACATTAATTCTCGTACAATTCTTTTACCATTGCATAAGCTTCTGTAAAAGTTTTCCCCAGTTTAACAAGAAACTTAAGCTTAACCCGCTGCTCCATCTGAATACTTAAAATTTTTTCGACGCGTCACTGGTGTGTAGACTGATTCAAACAACTGCTACAGTCAAACTGAGCGACACACTGGCTTGTCCAGCGAGCTCAGAGTGGGGAAAATATCACCAGACACAGTTCTGTTCAAACTTGTCGCGACACGCTCGCAGCGCGCCGATAGCAGCATCAGTTCGGTTATTTAATAGCCACACCTCGTATAGCCGCCCCAACATTTGGCTTTTGCCGTCTAATTAGACACGTTAAGGCTTCGAATGTAGCTTTTAATTGATATGTACATGAAGAATTCGCGAGGAGTAATAGAGCTGAACGTTATTTGCTGAAGCGTGGGTTAAGGACGTGATAGAACGAAAGAAAATGTAGAAAGGAGGCATAGCGGTAAAGATAATGAGGTTCTTCAAGGAAAAATTGGTTATGGAAATATGTATTGAATACCGGCTGTCGCAGAGTATTAGTCTTGCCTATTAGATATTTATTCAAAATTTCAATCGTAATTTTTAAATTTCAAAGGCTTCAAAGTGCTCGAAAAATAAAATTTATATAAGATTAATTACCCTATCGAGTTTGGTATCGTTGAAAAGAGGAATTTTCAGAGATTTTAAAAGTGTAATGTACTTAAGGTATTCTCATTTGATTTTTAATATTTTTTATCAAGAATGTAATGTTTTAATGCTTTTTTTTTAATTTTGTCATCCACAGAACTCTAGATTTAAAAATAATGAGAAATTTTGGGAAAAATCTAATAAAAACTATTTTTTGATGCATTCTTATAAAAATATACAGGGTGTTCCATTGAAAAATCCAAAGGTCAGACCCCAAATGTCGAGCAATTTGCACCAGTGAAAACCTGAAACACGATCTTTCCGTTCACAACTTATTGAGGGTATTCTATCTTCGTAAACGACATTTATAGCTCTCCATTGTCTATTCAACGTTATTTAAAATTGAAAGTCGGTCGATAAATAATAGATATTTTATTTTATTTTGTATGTAATAAATATTGTTTGAAGGCAGCTGGCATTATTATTGTCCTTTTTTTTGTAACAGTAAATTAACAATTTACACACAGTTAATACGAGGGAAAGTGAAATATAAACAGGAATTATTCGGTCTCCTTCAACAGAAACACATTTTTCCCACCGAATCGGCAACTTTTTGATTCCGTCGCGTCGAGTCGCCATAAAAAATGACAGGTTGTGCCAGCAGCCAAATGTGCACGAACTTTTCAACTTCATCATTTTCAAATCTGTCGCCTCCCAGAGGTTTACATTTTGACGTTAAAATTTAAAACCAAAATTATGTTTACAGAAATTACACTCAAAAAATAATTTAAAATATCTCCACTATTTATGAACTGATTTTCAATTAAAAAAAAATTCAATAGTGAATAAAGATATGTATATAAGTTAGGACAAAAAAAGTTTCAGTATAACCGTCCTTTTTAATTAACTCAATTTACTTAATCACTCGGGTATCAGCCACCTAAATCTCAAATGTACTTTAACGTTATAAATTGTTCCCATAAATCTTCGGTAGCCGCATAACGGCATGTTTCGAAGCTGTATCCAATGTGTGCTGTTGTAATTTGAACTTTGCGTACAAGAATAAATTACGCAAGAATATAAAACAACACTTTAGATACGGTAATAACACCGTAGTACTTTTTCCATTTATCACGAAGTATGATCTTTCTTTTACCTCGTATAAAAATGTACTCTACGTATGTTATCCGATCCTTAAATTAACATTCAATTAAAGCAGGTCTAAAAACGTATTGCTAGAAAAACGAAATATGACATATTAATATTGATCGATCAGATCAATCAATCCAAAGATGTTGTTATAAACAACAACAAATTCTAACGAGCCATCAAAAAACGTCACCAAAATTGGCCGAGCAAAAAAGTTTTGTTTCTATTCTATCTTAAATTTGTAACCTCATTTGTCTGTCACTTGAACTGTCACTTATGACAGCCAACAAAGTTTCGCTTTGAGCTTCGATATAACCGCTAATTCCATCTCCCGTTCATAGCCAGATTTGATGACGTTTTTTTTTTGTTATATTTCTTTACAATTACATTACTTACATTAATTACATTAATTGCTTTACGTTACAAGTTTATTCGTTATTAAAAATGGTTGCAGTACCTTTTTAGGAAAAGCGCAAAACATCTGCTTTTTTCTTATTTAAGAAGAATATTTGACAACGTAGGTACTTGAAAAGTACCCATATTATGAAGTACCAAAAATTTACTTGTAGTCTTAATCCAATTAAATTTATTCTTTCTTTTGTAATATCTTTTGGATTTGTTTTCGAATGATCTTCTGACCGACTGTCGTTTATGCTTTCAGACATCTCTCTTTTTAAGGACCAACAGAAATCTGCCATCATATGTTCGTCCCATCTTCCTTGGTATATTTTTCCATTTCTGATATATCTTGGTGAAATGAATTTACTCTAGTCTTCACTGTAGTCGTCTAAATTTGTTGGGAAATAATCAAGATGGGAATCGAGAAAATGAAGTTTCAAGATGATATTGCACCCTAAAGATTTGACTGATATTTTGATTGAAGTTTTTAATCGTTTCTGCAACAATTTTTTTTACAATTTTATTTCTTTTATTTCCCAGAAAATGCTACTTTTTTTAACTTAGCCACGCATTTTTCGCAACTTGATTCAGTTTAGTTATGAAAATATCATCTTTCATAACTTTTCGAATCTGCGGTCCATCGAAAATTCTTGCATTTAATTTTGCGTCAGAAATTTCAGGAAATTTTAGCTTCAAGTATTAGAAGCATTCGCCTTTACTATCGAGTGCTTTCACGTACTGTTTCTTGAGATAGCTATTCGTTAACGGTGTCTACCCTGTTTAGGGACTGTTTTTTAGCGCTAGGGGTTGATTTTGGGGGTGAACGATTTTTTTACTTCGGATTCGGATTCAGCGTCTAAAATTACATAGAGATACAATTGTCTCGATAGCAGTTCCATTTTTTTTGTATTTTTGTGGGGCTGTGATAGAAGTATTCTATCACTCATTCATAAACTTATCTTCCTAATACATAAAATGTGTGTATAATATTTTCTGTTAATGCATTTTTTTTTAATCTGCTTTCGGTTTTTCAATTTGGATTATTTTTCACCGCTGGAATTGGTATAATTTTTGTTATTTGTGACTAATTTCATGAAACATCAACGGAAGCCCTAAATGCTTATAAATCCCGGTTACAATAATTTTCCAGAAAATATGGGCCCGTTTTAGGTTGGCATTGTGTCCGAGCATCATAACAAACGACACAGTAATGTATCACGGAGTTAACGGGTCGACAAATAGTTATTGGCACCGCATTTCCATCGAACTAACCGATACACTTTTTTCCATCGGAAATCACTGGGATTTAACAAATATGATCGTATCAGTAAAAAACTAAAACCTGATCAGATATTAAGATATTATGTTCGGATTTTATGTAATACTTTTACAATAAAAATGTGTTTATATTAAAAAAAGCACTAAACATCTCGGAAATCGGATGTCATGTCAGAGACGGGCTTAACATTTTGACCCAATACTATGTGAATCAAGCATATGTAATAATTTGTTTGTAAAACAAAAACGTAACATGTTTATTGCAATTTTTTTTGACAGTGCATACCATAAGCTTCACATTTTTCTACCTTAATCATTTTAAGTAAAATTTATTAGGTAGTTTTATTTTTAGTCATTTTTCTGTGAGCTATACTTACATGAATTTTTAATACCTATGTACCCTGGTTAATCATAACAATGGTTATTACGAGTATTAGGAGCAGAAAAATAACATTTAATAAACATTTGTACAGGGTGTCCCCGGATTGAATTACCTATAGGTGAAATGGACAAAAAATTTAATTCTTCGACAAAACGTCATTCTTCATAAAAAGTTTTGCTTTTCTTGGAAACATCCAGAAAGTTTGTTGTTTGTTCAATTTAACATACAGGGTGTTCAAAAATAGCATAAATGAAATAATAATGAAGAGTAAAGTACCTTAAATATTAACGCTATATGTAAAAAGTTATTAAGAAAAATTATTTGCAATTAAATTTAATAATCAAATATGAAAGCATGGCCTACTAGTCAATATTAAGTATTTTGAAGAGATTCCGCAATTTTTGTCATTGTTATACGTTTGAAGTATAGCCAATGGACCTATTTGTTGGCCAGCGAGGTCTCCTGACATGTCGTCACTTGACTTTTTCCTTTGGAGATTTTTGGAGGAAATAGTTTATAGACAGCCGATAGAACACAGTATTGATTTACTCAAGACTTGGATCATTCAAGCAGTGGCCCAAGTACCTCAAGAAATGGTCCACTCAACATACACATCTTTTAGAACGAGACTGGAGAGGTGTGTTGAACTTGGAGGCCTGCATGTAGAATAGTTATGGTGCGTGAATAATAGTTTTGCTGTTTTTCAAAATAATTGTTGATTTCGTTTATTAAATCATAATTTCTGCAAAATAAATGTTTAAATAATATTTTTGGGGTTTATGATATCTTATTATGTCTGCGCCTTAAGTAAACATATTTTTTTAAAGGAAAATGGCTATACTTCAAACGTATAACAATGATAAAAATTACGGAATCTCTTCAAAATACTTAATATTGACTAGTGGGTCATGCTTTCATATTTGAGTATTAAATATAATTGATGAAGTTATTTAAAGTACTTTACTCTTCATTATTATCTAATTTTTTGCTATTTTTAAACACCCTGTATGTTAAATTGAACAAACAACAAACTTTCTGGACGTTTCAAGACAAGGAAAAGTTTTTATGAAGAACGACTTTTTGTCGAAAAATTAAATTTTTTTGTCCATTTCACCTATAGGTAACTCAGTACGGGTACACCCTGTATATTAGTGATATTTACTAATAAATTTAACTGTACTAATTAATTTACTGTAAAATTCGCCATTTTAAAACTATCAGCGAGTTTTCCCAATTATCTAGAAATCTGAATAAAACGCCAACTACAATTTATTTTCTTCTTCTCCTTTATCGACTATTCAAGCTATTATCTTTTCCAAATGGTTTCACGTCCCCGACATCTGCAGATCCCATCCGTGCGAGATAGGCAAATATTTACCTAAAAAGCAATATGAAATAAAGTGTCGTCCGTATCATCTACACGTTTCTCTTAATATCAGTTTGGCAATCGTAGGCGAAAGATGCCATATGCGAGAGACGTAAACTGTCTAATATGATGACGTAGCATAAATCCAATATCTCCAGGGTATATTTTGGGTAGAAGTAAACGGCATGTATCGAATAAAATAGGAAAAGTAGTAGGCATTCCATATGTTTGTGTGACAACAGCGACCCGTGCTTCGTTAAAAATGCCTTCAATTCCGATCACAGACCGACCATCAACACATTTTTATCCTGGGGTGGGTACTGGAACCTTCGTCGTAGAAACAAAAAACCGAACGTCTTCCACGAAACACCGAACTACTACACTTTTCTCGACGCGCGTTTCGCCAACCAAGTTGGCATCTTCAGGAGAAGATTAAACCTAAATTCTAGCCTACACACTTGCACTATTTATACCAAATTTGTTGCCACGGTTCACTGAACCGTAATATCGGTCTTTGTTTATCAGAGCAAACAGTGGACTGGTGGGTATCGGACCATTGTCCTTATTCATACTATTGTTACACTTAATGATTTCTAAACTTTCAAAAGCATCCAACTGTCTACTGTTTGTTACATTTCTAATTAATTTTAAATTATTTATGTCTATCTTATGGTTGTTGTCAAAAGCGTGTTGGGCAACACAAGATTTTTCTGTTCTGCCATATTTCAAATGAGCCATGTGTTCTTTAAATCTAGTCAATATAGATCTTTTTGTTTGCCCAATATACTTTTGATCACAACCTTTACAACTTATTTCGTATATTCCTGACTTTTCCTTATTGTCGATTTTGTCTTTGGGGTTACCCAAAAGCGTGTGTAGTTTATTTTTAGAATTATAAACCAAATTTATATTAATATTTTTAAAAATTGTATCTAGTCCGCGGGTGAATTTAGGTTCATATGGTAACGAAGCAAATTTCGAATTGTCAGTATCTCTACGAAAAGTCGTGGAATTGTACAGGGTTCTCTTAAATTTATGCTTCCTTATTAACTTATCTATTAAATGGACATAAATGGAGTATATATTTTTATGATTTGGACCTTTTCGACAAACTGATAACTATCATTTTGTGTATTTTCGTAAATGAGATTATCTTGATTCACTGATTCAGTTGTACGTAACAACGCACTTTTTTTAAACAAAGTAAAATGTTAATTTCAAACGAGACTACAGCAAGAAACGGGCCTTCCCGCCACTTTATTTGCAATGGATTCACACTCATCCCCATATTTGGTTTGGTTATCTGACAGAGAAGTTTACTTGTCAGTCCCCTTTGATTTTGTAATATTCCCAATAATAAAGCATACGTTACAAAGTTCAGTACAACTGTTGATATGTATTCTATTCCATTTGTACGTATATTTATTCCCTACTTAGTCTTGATAACCCCTTGAACTCTTTGGAATAATTTTCAACGATATCGTCGGTTTATAAGTAAAACTCAACTAACACCAAGCCGATTCTTAAGAAACCTGCGATTTATCTAGAAACTAGATACAAAAACGATAATTCAAGAAGGTCCAAATATGTAATACTAATTTTTAAGTAGCATTTGACCCATGACCAAAAATTGCAATAATTGCAATTTTTTTCGTCTCTTGTTAGAAGATTGGAAACTTGGATTTTATAACAATCGTTTTGGTGTTACTTAACAAGTTTTACCTCTAAACCGAAGGTACATGAACTAAAAATTAACTTTTAAATGGAATATGGCGTATATTTATCAATATTCCAATTTCGTGTCCAAACACATACAATTTATGTATTTTTATTATTTTATCCTTTACCCTTTACCCTTCCTTCGTCTACTAAGAAGGACGCTGTCGGGTAAAAACTCCATCCCGGCACACATTAAGACCTCCTCAATAAGTTCTGTGTATTTGATCACTGTCCTATCTCTTCAACACATTTGCATTTACGCGGGTTTTGCGTGGGTTGACCTCTATTGGGTGAGTCGATTTATCCTAATATTACCTAATAAATGGTGTGGGATGCCACAACTCACTTTCACCCTTTGACAAATCAAGCATTCCTCCAGGCCACATCCACACCGACCCCCCCTCACCCCCTCTGGTTCCGCTCCTGTAGAAGGCTGCGTGGGGATGTAGTTTTGTCTCGAATTAAAGCCATGTCATTACTTGAAAGCTCTCGAAGTTGGCGGAACACACTGCGGACGGTCGATTGAGCGCCAAAATTTGCCGCCCTAAGGGGTTGTAAGCAGGACTTGATGCGTGGGGTGATTCAGAAAGCTTTCCCGAGGATGCATGAACTCTTTTTGGCACACCACGAGTCGTTCGTCTCCTTCAATACCACTTTTGTGTCCCATGATCCCCTTTTTTCATCAAAGAGGGTAGTTGGGGGTTTCGGAGTAGGTGTGGCTTGAAGGGGTGTTTGGGTTGTCAAAGGGTGAACAAGTTGTGGCGCCCCACACCAATTGATTAGGCAGCATTCGCCCAACAGAGGTCAAACCAAGCAAAACCCTGTGTAAATGCAAAGGGGTGGCTTAGAAATACATAGAACTTAACGAGGAGGTCTTAACGGAGATTTTACCGGACAGCGTCCGTCTTAGTAGATCCTGTAGGTCTCTGAAAATCAAAAATCTTGCGAATTCAAATTTCGACACGGGGTTGCTTTTTGGGGTGTGGACGGCGAACCGTTTAAGTGACAATGTAGTGCCTTCTGGGCATTCAAACCAATCCTATAGGCTACTGAAAATTAAAAACCTCAAGTTTCTAACTCGAATAGAACGCAAATGGCGCTAATCTAAAAAGTGTTACGCTAATTTTGAGAAGCAGTTTATTTAACGCTGACACAAGTGGAAAACGGTACGTCTCAGACTGCTGTAAATACAATTATCCACTAGACGCGTTTATCTGAAAAAACGCGAGAATTTTAATAGTTCCTGTGTGTTGAAGGCTCTTCGATCCGTTTACTTTCATAACACTTCTTTGAAACTAATATCCAATCTTAAGAACGTTCTTCATAAATTCCCGTTTGCGCATAAATTAACGTCAGAGTGAATAATCTATCCGAGATGCATCAAGAATTTTATGCAGACCCGTCGCGTTTTTTTATTATCCGGGCACTTTTCCGGAGCATCGCATCCGTCTAATTATGAAAGAAGACTAATTTCGCCCTCATTAGGTAAATGGTAGGGAACTCCGACTCCTCGGTCCGTCGCCTCGTGAAGAATTACGGTCACATTTCGAGAAACTACCCCGTGATAAATCGCCTTTTCTGCCAAATTGCTGGATGAAATTATGGGGATACCCGCCAAGTGCCGTATTTTATTTTTATTGAATTCCGTAATGCATATTAAGCGGATGAAAATTTATGTTCGAGAGGTCGACGCGTCTGACCTCACGTCCCCGAAATTTAACGACGGATGTAAAACTATAATCAAATTACGTTACTTTTTACGAAATTCGTCTTCGGTAATTGAAGTTACGTCTCTCACAAAATATTTTTTATCCAATTTCCCTTGCTGTGCCTTAACATTTAATATTTATTATTCGAGAAATATTTTTAGTATGTTTGCAAATTATAAATGGGCAAATTTAAAGGATGAGCTATTTAAAATTTGTTTGTTTGAAGTTGAAAATCTGCACGGACATATTTTATAATAATATTGTGTTAACCCGTTTCGGTCAAAAATTTTTAAGTTCAGGAGCCATGTTAGTGAGGTTCCAGGTCCATTGCAGACCAGAAACCCCTTGAAGATTTGATTTAAAAAAAATGTGCAAAAAAAATCGTGTTTTTTTTAAACTGCTTTTTTCATAATTAATAATTTTTTGGAGGAATTTCATGGACACCATCGGAAAGGGCACGTCTTAAACTTTAAAAATATGTCACTGTCAAATTTTTCTGTCGCAAATAGTATTAGTTATGAAGCGATGAAGAGCGATGTACCGGGAGTGGCGTTTTCGGCCGAAACGGGTTAAAAGAATTGTTGGGAAATACAAAAGTGGGAATTATGGACAAATACGCAGTCTGGGTGTTTGTATACCTTAAAATGTACTTTCTCGATTCATGTGTTGATTTTTTTGATAAGGTTCTAAGTAAGGATAAAGAAACATTTTCACCAGGAGTTAAAGCAGTTTGAGCATCGATACCGGGATTTTGGGATAAGCATTTATGAAGTGACTATTTTTGACCGATTGGTTGATTTAGTTGGGTGATTCTTAGTTTTTATTTTGTGTAAAAAAACAGTTAAATAAGTACCGATATGTTTTGAAAATGTGACATATCGAACTTTTTTGACATTTAATTTCGATTTAGTCACCCCATTTTCCCCTAAATTAACCCTTTTTGTCGATGGGTAAGCAAACCTGTAAACTGGTGTCATATGACCAAAGCAAGATGTTCATATTGTTCGAGCCCCAAAATAGAATTATTGATCTGGAAACAAAAGAAAATAGGTGGAGTAATCGATTGGGCAAATATTCTGCCAATCATAAACCCTAGAATCTGTTGTTGCGAGGTAAGAGAATTATTTCACGGTGGCAGTTTGTGAATTATGAAATTTCGTTGTCTCGAAAATGAAGCGTGGAATCTGGACTATACTTTATATAGTAATTAGAAAGCTCAAGAAGGCTCTTTAGGTTGTAAGCAAAAGAGAAACAAAAGTTCAAATTCTGAAATAGAAGATTATATCTTAAAATCTGGCCGATCTTAGGACATAAAAAACGGTTTGTAATAGACTCGTACATTAGGTATGTACGAGTCTATTACAATTAGCTGAACATTCTTTTTCTCATAATGAAGTGCTATACGAGGTATACATAAATCAGTCACAGAAGTGAGAGTTCTACGTTATATCCAAGTATTTGGTGAACCTACTAAAAAAAATCCCGAACATTCATAGAATGTAAACCCCTACCGTTTTTGCGCTCAGAACTGCAAGTGACTTCAGAAAACACGGCGGGATTTTGTACATTTATCAATTTGCCGATTGTAGTTTTGTGAATAAGTGAGTGTATACTTTTTTGTGGTTTCGTTTGTGTATACAGGGCGCGTATAAAGTCCCCCCCCCCCCATGAATTTTCTAAACCGTAAAACATAAATTAATAAACTTCTGGGGAATTTAACTAAGGTACTTATACAACTTTTCAAAGGGTAGTCGGTGACGTAATAATTAAAAATGGCGGAGGGGCGCAATTTTGTAAGTTGATTTTAAACGGAACCATATTGCAAGCAATACCTCATTTGAAAGCTTGTTTCAACTCCTGTCCAACGACTCTAATTTGCCGGGTAGTTAAAATTATTTTTTTCATTCTTTATTTCGTTGGTATGGACTATACACGCGTAAGAGAGAGACGGAGTTATTCGAATAGTAACTCACCCGAACGATTTGTACAACAAACAAACCTGACCCGCAACCGCATCGATCCAGGACCGCTAGCGAAAATTAAGTTTCGTTTGCCGAGGCCTTGTGCGGTAATTAATTTATTTGAGGTGTGCTTCGGGGAAATCATTAAATTGAAGTGTGAGGCGCGGTGAAATATTCAGCGGCTCTTCCGCCAGAATTAGCAGAAGGGCCGCCTCTACGGCACTCTCGGAGTTGTGGAGGGACCCGGACTTGGGCATCGGAATAGCGCAACATGTTCCCATGTCTATTGAGTAATTTCGAGTGCGAGGATTGGTCGCGCAGAATTAGTGTAGGATTCAATAGTACGTAGGTAGTAGGTCGGAGAGAGCAGTTACAGAGACGGGCTGAGCACAAGTGCACTTTTACAATTTAAGTTTTCTGAGTCATCCCACGCATCAATACCTGCTTGCAACCCCTTAGGGCGGCAAATTTTCAGGGGATGGGTTGGAGTTGGAATATCATTTTTGGCACTCAATCGACCGCCCGTCCGCAGTGTGTTCCGCCAACTTCGAGAGCCTTCAAGTAATGCCATGACATGAATTCGAGACAAAACGGCATCCCACGTAGCCCTCTACAGCGGTGGAACCAGAGGGGGTGAGTGGGGGTCGGTGTGGATGTGGTGCTACGCAAAACCCTGCGTAAATGCAAAGAGGGGGAAATCTTGCGAATTCAAGTTTCGACATGGGGTTGCTTTTTGCGTGTGGACGGCGAACTGTTTAAATCACAGCATAGCAACTTCTGGACATTAAAGCCTCCTATAGACTACCGAAAATTAAAAACCACTAAGTCTCTAATTTGAATAGAACACAAATGGCGCTAATCTAAAAAGTGTTACGCTAATTTTGACGAGCAGTTTATTTTCCAAATATATTTTTTCTGCGATTGTTCAAAAATTCACATTTTTTCCAGTGAGTTTTGACGCCGCAAAATGCCAGTTTCCAGTACTTTTTGCCATTGTCACAACTAAGCAACCGATCTGGTTGTTTAGTAACGGTCGCTTAGACAATACGGGATTATACATATTTATGTTTCTCGGTCTAGACCGAAAAATATATATTTCATGGTCGAATTTCCTAATTTAATTTTGAATTAATTGCTCTTAATTTTGAATCGCAGAAAAACTAGTATGTACAGTTCGTTTCTTTATTTAAGAGGCAATTTGGTACCTTTGAATATACCGCATTGATGAAAAATATTGGTGACCATAAAAACAACAGAAAGAAGAGGACCCGGGCAAAGTAAGTCTGATTCGCCCTAAAGGGACACTGCTTAAGTTATACTTACCAATAGAATTATGGCCCAATGCGAATGGAGAACCACAGTACTTACGTCCGGTCAACGTGGACTGCCAGGAAACTAAAATTCAACAGAGAATACACAGAGACGGACGTGCTTAGCTCTGGTCTTTTATATTTGGTCGTTCCAATATTTATCGAATACCTTTAGTTTGTAAAGTGAGTGAAAATGCCTTTTTTGCGTCCTTTTGAGCATATGAATAATAATAATCTGTAGTGACCATTTGTGGATGGCAATGAGAATGGGGAGTCCGAGCTAAAATTTTGGCGTCCATTCCAGGAAGACATTGATATTGCGCACGAAAACGATCATGATGTTAATATTGTTGAGGATTATGCTAACAACAGGGAAAATAATGTGGAGTGTAGTAATTCGTCAACATTTACCCCCGGTAGCACAGCAGATAATTTTAAATATCTACCAAAAGGTTAGCGATGAAAAAAGGAGCAAATATGGCATTATTAAATGAGTCTGTGAACTAACGAAAGTTTCTCGGTCGACAGTAAAAAGAATTGTTAATCGTAAATATATCGTACGTCGAAAAAAGTATGAAAAGGGGCAAATAGGACATAATAAGAAGTATGTACGTTCATAAGTTACTTTGATGTTTTTAAGACATTCTTAAAGTAGAGAAAAGTTTTTACGTTAAATTTAAACATATATGTATACTCATACAAAATACATTACTATAAAATACAGCAGGTACTGTAGTTAGTATTAGTGAGCAGCCCTCCAAATTTTCCAAATATGCTCCTGGGCTGCCCTGTTTCTTCCACGTGGTGACGGACGCCGACTGTCATAAAAACTCTTTTTTTTTGCAAGGCGGCATTAGTGAAACGTGCCGAACTGGCTCTTAAATAAAGAAATGGACTATACACCCGTAGAAA
Organism: Aromia moschata; assembly: GCA_029963805.1. Taxonomy (NCBI): domain Eukaryota; kingdom Metazoa; phylum Arthropoda; class Insecta; order Coleoptera; family Cerambycidae; genus Aromia; species Aromia moschata. The sequence goes on along the minus strand of JAPWTK010000422.1, from coordinate 361,684 downwards.
TGATATTCTCGTCCTCCGTCGCTTTTTTATTTATTACCAGCATTTCGTTTATAATATGTTATAATAGGTTTAAGTTACAAGTTTTTATATTCACTTGATAATTATTGTGAAAATAAATATTTCACAAATATTTCTAGCATTTTTGATGAAGCTATTAATAGTAATTTTTTGAATATTTTTTTTTGTTTGCAACCATTTGAAGTATTTTTGCTATTACAGCCTTCTCTTTAGGTCTAACAATTATTCCCTAAAACATGAGTATCAAGTTTCCTTATGAAAATACGAGAATTTCTAATTCCACCACGCTAAAAATTAGTATTTTGAAATGTATTTCTGACATAATTCATAAAAAAGTGGCAACTAAGTATACCCATGCCATTTATGGATGTCAAATTTTCGTATTCCCTAGTATAAATTTAATACTAAGGGGTTATACTACCCAGGTGCACTGAAAAATGAACCTTTTTTTGGATTTTTTTTCTTGAAAACTATTCAATAGATCAAAATGAAATTTTGAGACTTTATTATACACGTTTTGAGATATACAAAAGCATTTTTATTAAAATTTACGATATAATACGGCGTCTTGGCACTTGGTAACCTGAACATGTGTTTTTTTTTCGAGTAGCGAATCGGCGTACACCATAGCAGTCTCCGAATACCACTTAGAGCAAAAAAAAAAATTGTCGTTAATCTACATTAGTTTTTCTAGGGAAGTACCCACGATTATAATTTTTTTTTCGAAAATTCGCAAATTGGCGTCAGTTTGAATTGTTTTTTTTCTTAAATTATTTATAAAAATTTTAATTATTTATCAATCTTAAAAATCGTGTGTACTTCCCTAGATAATGTATCTAAGAAGTCACAGTTAAAATTTCAAGTGAGTCCGACAAAAATTGAGCGAGTTACAGTGTACGCCAATTTGAAAAACGTGGTTTCGAGAAAAACGCATTTAAAGATTCAAAACGTTTTGTGCACCGTATTTATCGACAGTCTAACGATTATTATAGCGTTCAATATGGCTTCTCTGAGATTTACTAACGTCATCTATATATATTTTGAAGAAATATAATTGATTTGTACCGGCAAAAATTACCAACAGAGCTTTTGCCGCACAGGTGAGCCTTTTCAAACATTTCGGACCGCTCGAAGGCGTCTTGTTGAAAATTGTTTATCGAATTTTCCCCGACGAAATAGTTTTGAATAGTTTATGCATCATTTAAGCCAATAAAAAAAATGGAAAAAAAATTGCTGGGTAGTATACCTCTTAAAATATTTCGCATTTAATAAAGATAGAAAGCTCGTATATAGATTTAAACTGGGTATAATTTCGTTTCATTTTCATCTTGTTTCATGATTTTCATTAGCAGTATAATACATTTTATGAATATTAAACTTTAAACTGCTGCAATTATGCCTTAATTCCCGCTAATCGAGAAATATTACTGCGCCTGTACACAATAATGCACCTCTCAACTTAATGCTTTCGGGGTTCCCGTAAATGCCTTCCAAATCCCGATTTAAAGGTCGCCCAGGAGTTGAGGGGCACGTTTAAATTATTTAAAGGGTCGTTTTAGCGGTCCCGGCCGAGAAACCCCTCCCTCCCAAGTTATGCCTCCAGCCCTTCCCGGGGGAACGCAACAAAACATGCAATTTGACCCGGGATTCATAAGGACCTTTGTATAAACTGTCCGGACGTAAACACGTCGGCCGTTTTCCGCGCCCGAAATGAAGGAGATTTTTTCTTCTCGGGGAAATTGGCTTTCCTCGAATGGAAGGAAGTTCGGGAAGCAAACAGAACGCTTATGAAAAGCCGAATCCGTCCAAGTGAATATTTATTTTTTATTAGTCCGTTGTATCGCCGAAAGAACGATGTTTTAAGCGTCTCGTGTTACTTTTTATATACACGGTGGAGACTTTAACTGGAATATATTCGCTAGCGGGGTGGTGAATGATTTTTCAAAAAATTCCCGAGACACGTCAACTTTTAAATGTATTTACCTACATTTTGCAAGTAATGTGAAAAATATAGCCCTTCAGGGGTGGCTGAAACCACCCTCGACATGATTTTTTTCAAATGCAACCCTATGGCTTGTGACCCCTCATTGTAAAGCTGGTGGAAAGAGGAATCCAACGCACTGATCAAATTTTAATTTTTAGTATGTTTGTAGGGTTGCATACAATTAAAACAATTTAAAAATTACATTCATTTTCAACGTAACAATTGTTCAAAATGTGCACCATTCACTTGTTGGCAGCATCCCAGTCTGTGGTAGGTTTCGTCCCTTACATTATGCAACATTTGCGGTGTTATTTTTCCCATTTCCTCTCTTATCCTTTCCTGCAGATCTGCTATGTTGTTGGGTTTCTGAATATAAACCCTACTTTTAAGATGTCCCCACAAAAATAAATCCAGTGGTGTAAGATCTGGAGATCTTGCTGGCCACTCAATATTACCTCGCCTCCCAATCCACCTACCGGGAAAAATTCTGTCCAGATACTGACGAACAATGGCAGCATAGTGTGGTGGGGCCCAATCTTGCTGAAACCATAACCTCTCGTCGGTCAAGTTAGGGTTTAAGGGGTTTGGAAATAAATGACATAGCACTGGCATTAGTTCGTGCTGGAGTAAACGCAAGTATCTTGCTCCATTAAGAGTGTCATCAAAGAAAAATGGTCCTACAATTCTATCTTGTATTATTCCGGCCCACACATTAGTTTTCTGTGGGCGCTGAGTATGAAGTTCCCTCATCCAATGGGGGTTCTCTTCAGCCCAGTAACGACAATTTTGGCGATTTACGTGCCCATTTAATGTAAAAGTAGCCTCGTCAGAGAAAAACTATCCACTCTAAAGATAACTGGTTTTGATCAATACAAGTCATCAATAAATCGCAAAATTCCACTCGTCGATCTGGATCATCTTCAAGTAGCTCTTGAACAGCTTGTTTTTATATGGACGTTTTTCTCATATTTAATTATTTTTAAAACTGTTTTGTGATTAAGATTACTATCACGGGCCAGTTTACGGGCTGGAGTGATTGGATTTTCTTCTAGAGCAAGCAACAAATTCAACTTCGTGTCGTCATCAACAACAGCCTGCCTCTTACTCGGTACTTTCCTGACATGACCCATCTCTAGATAGTGTGCCTCAATTTTACTAATGGTACCTTGATTTAGTGGTGGCAAGTCAGGATGCGTTTCTCGAAACAAGCGAACAACTTCGCATTGAGTTCGCGCCCTATCACCATATCCAATCATCATCAAAATTTCGATTTTTAGTGATTCCGTTAAATAAGACATTTTCGCCAATTTGAGATAACACTTCCTTTCAAACTCTGAATACAGCATACAAACTAAATTACTCTTTGCGGCCGTGTAAAAATACTAGCAAAAAAATAACAAATATCAGTTGTGGCAAAAAATTGCTTGGAATTTTTTGTGGGGACATATGAAAAGTAAGGTTTACATTTCAAAACTAAACAACATACATTTTGAGTACGAAATTGTTGCGTTGAAAATAAATTTAAACTTTTTAAATTGTTTTAATTGTATGCAACCCTACAAACATACTAAAAATTAAAATTTGATCAGTGCGTTGGATTCCTCTTTCCACCAGCTTTACAATGAGGGGCACAAGCCATAGGGTTGCATTTGAAAAAATCATGTCGAGGGTGGTTTCAGCCACCCCCTGAAGGGTTATATTTTTCACATTACTTGCAAAATGTAGGTAAATACATTTATAAGTTGACGTGTCTCGGGAATTTTTTGAAAAATCATTCACCACCCCGCTAGCGAATATATTCCAGTTAAAGTCTCCACCGTGTATAAAGAAGAGCCATAAAAAAAACATTATCAAATCCGGCTATGAACGAGAGAGATGGAAATAGCGGTTATGTCGAAGCTCAAAGCGAAAGAACAATGTTAAAAAAATGGCCTTTTTAGCCCATTGCTTTTGAATCATTTATTTATTTTGCCCAAAACTGACGGGAACACCCTCTAACCAACCCCTGTATGGGGATGAAAAAGGGATAAATGGTTTGTTTGTGCAATGTATTATTTGTGTACCAATTTCAATAATATAATTTATTTTTTGTTAAATCAACTTTAATTAACACTTAGCTTTTTATTGAAAGGTGTAACTTGGCGCTTTTTCGATAACTCTGTACTGAAATTATTCTCGCAAATGAAATGACTTTTTTAGGTCTATATAAGAGATGCTTAACCAACACTTTTTTCTTGCCGTCTGTTTAAAGTTGTTTCAATAATAAATAAATTATATTATTCAAACTGGTACTTATACAAATAATAAATTGCACAAACAAATCATTTATCCCTTTTTCACTCCATACGGAAGTTAGTTAGAGGGTGTTCCCGTCAGTTTTGGGAAAAATGAATAAATGATTCGTATTCAGCACCCAAAAATTAATATAAAAATACTAGTTTCATGCTTTTGTCTTGACGGGCCAAAAAAGCCATTTTTTTTAACATTGTTCTTTATTGTTGTCAAACTTTTGATAAGTGACTGTATCAATTGTACAATAAATAATGTCATATAATGTAACAATTAACGCCATGACAATTAAATAAGATTATTTTAAGATACGAATAGAAATACTTTTTCTGCTTTACCAGCTTGGGTCTAAGTGGGTCAGACAAAAGTTCATTTATCTCAAAAATCACTCGTTTTCAAGTCATGCATTCCGAATGAATTTTACTTTTCCTTAGTAAAATGTCCAAGGAATCCGAAAATGATTTTTTGAGTTTTTTTATTTAAATATTTGACATGCAGTCAGCAGTTGTATGTCATATAAAAAAGTGGTAATAAAAAATTTAGTCATTTTGGAACAGTTTTCCCTAGACATGAGAAACTTCTAAAGTTGAACCAAATATATCATTCAAAAAAGGCATGCATACAATGTTGCACATAAAGTCCGCACTATATAGATATTTTTTCTTAAGAGGTAACGCCACTCTAGCGACTGAAAAAAGGCCTATTTTTTATAATTTATTGTGGGACTATGGAAAGCGGGATGGAATTTCTTTAAAATTCATTTTGATTTTCGAAATCGTGTTTTTTTGAAAAGCCTTGGTGGGAGGAAGGATTTCTCGCGACCTATGAGACCTGGAACAAAAAACCAAAAATATTTTTAATCTAAATACTATTGCCTACAAAAGTACGTAGGGAGTTTTTTAAATCAATTTTTGTAAGATGGCACTGGAAAAAAAACTCGATTTTTGGCCAAAAAATATGTCTTAAATGTCTATAAAAAGAAGTTTACATTAAATCTAAAAAACGGCTACATACTTCTATAGAGAATGTAATTGAGAAGCTACTGTCAAAATTTCAAATAGATCCATGCATTAGTATTCGAGTAATCTTTTCTCCCAGTTTGAAAAAAGTTTTTTCGAGAAAAACGCTTTTACGAACACTCTCATTTTACCCATTCTCTTCTGGACATGATCGAAACACTCCTTCTTACTCACAGTGCAATCTTCATAAGTCTGTACATCGATGATATCTACCTTTAAACGTTTTTGAATCGCCGTCCCCACCGCTGCCTGGACGTCCCATCATACCCAACGCACGCTCCAAGGCGCTGCGGCAAAATCAAGAATTAAGCCACATCATTTTTTCCCACTAGAAGATCAAGTGTATATTATTTTTGAGAACCTAAAGTATTGTTTAAGTCAAGAAAAAAAATCTATTTTTTTCAAAATTCTAGAGTGGCGTTACGTTACCCCTTAATTGATGTTGGTAACTTTCAACTTTACCATATGAAATCACATTACTTAAGTGATGATTATAAAAGTTGATTCCAAGAAAAGACGTAAAAATTAAAATGATTAATTATAATGCAAGAGAAACTTTAAAGTGCCACTGAGAGATACTGACTTAACAGTTAACTCAAATCATTACGTTATTTCTTATAACTCACTAAGAATGGATTGTCCAGAGCAGTAGCAACCTTACTGTTACTATACTTGTGCATCGGTCTATTATTATCGAACCGTCATCAGATAAATCATTTTGCATTAAATACTTACAATAATAATAAAATCGTTATCCATGTTAAATGTTAAGAGTCTCACGGCAAGTCCCTGTGGAACACCTTTGTCGGTATAAACAATTTTCTGTTTCTTCCACGCTGTACATACAGGGCGCTTCCAAATGAAGTAGCATAAATGATACAAGTGAATCTGGAGATTAAAATAAGTCGGTTAAGCCAAAGCTACAGGTATCTTATGTTGCATCCCTGTTGGAAATTTTTAAGACTGTATCTCAAGAGATGTGCTTAGTCAAGATTGGACTAAGGTATGTTATGACTATTTAGTTTAATGGACTTATTTTGAGCTCCATTATTTTTTGGTACTATGTATGCTACTTCATTCTGCAACACCCTATATATCTTTATGATTATAAAATTTACGTGGTTTGCATAAAGTTGACGAAGTATGGAAGGTAGAAGTCTGTTTGCTAACTTTCTAGCTGAAACTTTATCAGGAGACACACCGCGGCGAATCTCATCGCGAAGACGCTCCGGCTCCGGTGTGCATGCATGTGCTGAAATTGAAAATTTAATTAACTGATAGATATTCCAATTTAATCCTTCAAAAATTAATCTTGTCGGTACCAGACGCCGAGCTAGGAGTTTATACACGGTGGAGACTTTAACTGGAATATATTCGCTAGAGGGGTGGTGAATGATTTTTCAAAAAATTCCCGAGACACGTCAACTTTTAAATGTATTTACCTACATTTTGCAAGTAATATGAAAAATATAGCCCTTCAGGTGTGGCTGAACCCTCGACATGAGTTTTTCAAATGCAACCCTATGGCTTGTGACCCCTCATTGTAAAGCTGGTGGAAAGAGGAATCCAACGCACTAATCAAATTTTAATTTTTAGTATGTTTGTAGGGTTGCATACAATTAAAACAATTTAAAAATTTCATTTATTTTCAACGTAACAATTGTTCAAAATGTGCACCATTCACTTGTTGGCAGCATCCCAGTCTGTGGTAGGTTTCGTCCCTTACATTATGCAACATTTGCGGTGTTATTTTTCCGATTTCCTCTCTTATCCTTTCCTGCAGATCTGCTATGTTGTTGGGTTTCTGAATGTAAACCCTACTTTTAAGATGTCCCCACAAAAAGAAATCCAGTGGTGTAAGATCTGTAGATCTTGCTGGCCACTCAATATTACCTCGCCTCCCAATCCACCTACCGGGAAAAATTCTGTCCAGATACTGACGAACAATGGCAGCATAGTGTGGTGGGGCTCAATCTTGCTGAAACCATAACCTCTCGTCGGTCAAGTTAGGGTTTAAGGGGTTTGGAAATAAATGACATAGCACTGGCATTAGTTCGTGCTGGAGTAAACGCAAGTATCTTGGTCCATTAAGAGTGTCATCAAAGAAAAATGGTCCTACAATTCTATCTTGTATTATTCCGGCCCACACATTAGTTTTCTGTAGGCGCTGAGTATGAAGTTCCCTCATCCAATGGGGGTTCTCTTCAGCCCAGTAACGACAATTTTGGCGATTTACGTGCCCATTTAATGTAAAAGTAGCCTCGTCAGAGAACACTATCCACTCTAAAGATAACTGGTTTTGATCAATACAAGTCATCAATAAATCGCAAAATTCCACTCGTCGATCTGGATCATCTTCAAGTAGCTCTTGAACAGCTTGCATTTTATATGGGCGTTTTTTCTCATATTTAATTATTTTTAAAACTGTTTTGTGATTAAGATTACTATCACGGGCCAGTTTACGGGGGGGGGGGGGGGGTTTTTTTTCTAGAGCAAGCAACAAATTCAACTTCGTGTCGTCATCAACAACAGCCTGCCTCTTACTCGTACTTTCCTGACATGACCCATCTCTCGATATTGTCCTCAATTTTACTAATGGTACCTTGATTTAGTGGTGGCAAGTCAGGATGCGTTTCTCGAAACAAGCGAACAACTTCGCATTGAGTTCGCGCCCTATCACCATATCCAATCATCATCAAAATTTCGATTTTTAGTGATTCCGTTAAATAAGACATTTTCACCAATTTGAAATAACACTTCGTTTCAAACTCTGAATACAGCATACAAACTAAATTACTCTTTGCGGCCGTGTAAAAACACTAGCAAAAAATAACAAATATCAGTTGTGGCAAAAAATTGCTTGGAATTTTTTGTGGGGACATATGAAAAGTAAGGTTTACATTCCAAAACTAAACAACACACATTTTGAGTACGAAATTGTTGCGTTAAAAATAAATTAAACTATAAAATTACGTTTTAATTGTATGCAACCCTACAAACATACTAAAAATTAAAATTTGATCAATGCGTTGGATTCCTCTTTCCGCCAGCTTTACAATGAGGGGTCACAAGCCATAGGGTTGCATTTGAAGAAATCATGTCGAGGGTGGTTTCAGCCACCCCTGAAGGGCTATATTTTTTTCACATTACTTGCAAAATGTAGGTATATACATTTAAAAGTTGACGTGTCTCGGGAATATTTTGAAAAATCATTCACCACCCCTATAGCGAATATATTCCAGTTAAAGTCTCCACCATGTATATCGACTCCTTGAGATCGTCGAGGATGAAATTTAAAATGGAGTGCGATTGGGAGCAACAGAAGGAAGAGAAGCCGGACGGGCATCGAGGTAATCGATAGCGTCAGCTTTGGTAGTACTGGATTTGTAATGTTGACTGCACGCCAATAGCCGGGCACACACACAGAGGTGTATCTACGGACTTTGCTCGCCACAGTCAAAGTCTCTTGACAAATATGTGCGTTAGTGTGTGAACACGAGCCGGTCTTATTCATGTACAGACTTGTCTGAAGACATAAACCACACGTTAAGTATGTTGATGCCATATATTGCACAGTCTTCTCTCACAGGCGAAATCCGCATGTCTAATTATAATACATAATTCAAAAACGATGGCTGAAAGTATTGATGACCCGTTTTATAGGGAAAGAATTTTTAACAGGGTTTATAGACATTTATAAAAGTCATCCAGCTTTTTGAAAAATCAAATCAAACGAATACGTCAACAAAAATATTAAAAAACAGGGATTATGATGCTTTAATTCAGTATTGTAAAAAATTGTATCCTGGTGCGGATCGCAATTTTGTTTTAAAAAAAATACAAAATTTTCGAGGATGCTTCAGAAAGGAACTGAATGCAACTTTTGCGACACAATGCAACTTTTTTCTTATTTATATTTCTTCTGGCCATTTTTCCACTAACACAACAAAATAGTACCAAAATATCACCAGAAACGTAAAAGTTTCCACTAAAAACTTTTTTCAAGACCAAATTCCTGGTTTTGGCAGAGTCTGCAGATAAGTCTAAAGATTTCACCCATTAACAGACCGTTTCGTCTGCAAGAGATTAAGTACGCCAGAGTTGTCTACGGACATGTCTTTAAAGTTAGTGGAGTGGTAACATATTTAGTCTATCACATACTAAGTCCGCGAAAGAGCGCAGACTTAAACTGCCTTAGATAAAGTCCGCAGATAAACCTCTGTGTGTGTGCCCGGCTAATGGGTCCGACCTATGCAAGTTATAAGTTCAGTTTTGAACATCTATAATTTAAAGAATAATCTGTCGATTTTGATGTGTTTTTTTTTTCCAATTTTTGTTGTTTTGTAACGATAATAGTACATTTTTTAATTTCTAACGTCTAGAAAGGATAATTTCACATGAACTAACTGAATTCTTTCTTAATGCAGGAATTGCATAAAAGACAGCATGGCTTTTTGCCAGGTAGGTCCACCGTAACGAATCTGCTACAGTGCACAAATTATTGGACAGTTGAATTAGACAACAGTCGACCTGTAAATGTCATTTATTTAGATTTTAATAAAGCTTTCGATCGAGTGCCATACCAGCGACTCTTATACAAATTAAAATGTTTTGGAGTAAGAGAAAATCTTCTCAGATCGGTAGAGGACTTTCTGAATGACATGAAGTGCCAAGTGAGAATTGACGGAGTATGCTCACAATCCTTTGAGATGATAAGCGGAGTTCCTCAAGGTTTTGTACTAGGTCCCTTATTATTTAATGTTTACATCAGCGATTTAGCTTTCATATTCCAATCAAAGGTTTTATTTTTTGCTTTCTTTCGTCTTATAACCGGGTTGATTTATTTTTTAATTTTTTATAGAACTTCAATTTTATTTTCTTGCAGACCGGTTGGTTAAGGAATACAAAAATTTGAAAATAAATACAGTTATGTTCGTACACTTCTATTAAGTGTATGAGATAATTGTAAAAGTCAGAATTACGTAAGAATTTCGTTTCATACAGCTAAGTCGATGTACACATCCATAGCTGCGAAAAAGTACTGAGTTCCACTCAAATTCGGCGATAGGCCGTGTCAACTACCCCTCTCCACTTTATATTACGCGCAGGTCTCATACGTTTCTAATACGTGCACAAGCGTGAAACAATGTGGCATCTAACTGTCTTTGTCTGTCCTTACTGGTGTTTTTTAACTTATTCTCTTCTACACATGTACCGCCAATATGTAAAGGTGCAATTTCCCAGGGTGTATTTTCTTTGCTGGTTTATTCTAGGAGTATCGAATGCATAGAACATTTTATCATTTTAGCAAAAGGAAATTAAAACGTATCTTTCTGGGCTAAATAATTATTCTCGAAAATAGAGCGGGTAAATTATTTACAGCTACGAGCGGGCGTACTCTTCGTTCTTTTAGGAACGCAAGCTAGGGACATAAATACTAATTACACGGGGCATATTTTCACGACTAAAACGTGCTGTAGATCGGCGACTGAAAGTTATAAGACACGGCAATTTCAAGGGTTTATGGCCTCCTCTAATTTCTCGCCACTTTATCTGGGATCATAAATCTGAACAATGACGGCGTAATGCGCTCTTTATTTTGTAGGGGTAATTTCTGGATTTTTTTTGCAGGCCGGTGCGTCATGATTTTGTATTCAGGGTTGTAAATAAAGAAACGGATTCGCCCTCTATACGGAATATGGGAGGAATCCAAGAAATGCTGGGACTCGTCGTTGTTGTTATTTTTTGAAATGCAAAAAAAAAATAAGTAATAAAGATTAGATCAGAAAAGTATCGTGTATTAATTTTTTTTAATGGAACAAATTGGATGTTTCTGTATTTTTATCCTAGATTTGATATTCAGTTCTAGACATTCTTCATAAAGCATGCATATATCTAGTTGCAATTGTTTGTGTAGTATTAACCATAATCGCTAATCGAACCATTTTTCTTTGATGAAAGACTCACTGGACTGGTTTTTTTGGAATCACTTTTGCGCAGATTTTTCTCATCCCTAATTCGTTAGTCAAAATCGTTAGTCAAACCACCGAAAAACCTGGGCTCTTGAAAAAAATCCTGTCTCCGTAGGCGTATTGAAGTTTTGCAAAAGTATCCATTGCGCTGTGTCCAAGTTTGAAGCAAAACCTGATAGCAAACCGTTGCTCAAAATTAATGTCACTCATTTTTAAAACGCACTAGAAAAAAAACGGTCACAAAGAACAAACAAATGACTCTAACATGTTCAAACTTGTACTATGGGTGCATTATATGTTAACCTACCGCCCTTCCAAGTCTTGTTTTGTGTTTTGTTAACCTACCGCAGTGTTGCTAGATCGTGCGCTACGTTGCCAGGCTCTTTACTTAATTTACACACCTCGTATAAAAATTTCTTTGACATCATTTGGTTCCAACGCTAGCCACTCTATTTCCAGTGTTGACAATGATCTTAAAGGTTCGCTAAGTGTAACGTTATGGTTTCAATTGGATGATACTTCTTCTCACTATACTGCTCATGTAAGGGAATATCTACTTAAATAGGTACAATTTTTCCGGGGCGATGAATAGGTAAACGAGGGACATTATGATGGCCACCCAGATCACCCGATCTTAACCCACATGACTTTTTTTCAATGAGCACATGTTTTTTTTTTCTATCATATATGGTTTTAACTGTCAACTTTGACATGTACAAAAAAAATCCGAAACAACAAAACAAGTAGAAAAAATTGACGAACTGACAAAAATGAATTTTCATTTAAAATCAGAAATAAAAAAAGAGTCTAAAGTAGTCGGAAATAGCCTTTGGTTTTGTCTTAACCGTTGTCTTTTCTTTATTTCTACTTAATAATTTTTATCTTATCTCTTAGATAAGTGGTGAAAGAAAACTCGAATGGAATCGATGATGTCATATTCCGCAGCCTTTTGTTCCTTAAAGGCGGGTCGCAGTTATTATATATTCAATGTGCTTTCGGATAATAGCGAGAAAAAAAACAAAAAACCCGCATTTTTATCGCGTCATGAATCCTGTCGACGCGACGTGACATAATTTCAGCAGGAACAAAAGCGATAAGTAGTATTAAAGCAAAAGAAAAAAACCCAAGTTCGCCTTTGTCCTTCTGGAACGTTCTCGGGTCCATTTTCCTCGATTGAACACGACGGGGTCAAGATAGCCGTGGAATCAGTAGCGTTTCCATTATTTTAGAAGTTCTTATCGCGTCCCTAAACTGGCAAAACAACTACCGAGTTAAGAGCTGGGGTTCTTTTAAATACGTTCATGGCAAAAAATTACTATAAATTAATTTTTACGGGATCATTGACACAAAAGAAGAATTTTGAAAAATTATTAGTACCTTTGGGATTTTTGGGGTCGCTGATCACGATGCTGATGTCAGTACTTCAAAATTCAAGATGGCGGATCCAATATGGCCACATCCCGAATTAAATTTCAAATTTTTTCGATTATTTTGCCTCAAATTTTGTAAACCAGGGTTTTCGGGGTCGCTAATCACGATCCTGATGTCAGAATTCAAAATTCAGGACGGTAGGTATGACATGGCGACCATTTTGAAGCAAATTTCGAAATCCTGAATTTTGAAATTCTGACATCAGGGATCGTGATTAGCGACCCCGAAAACCCCTGGTTTACAAAGTTTGAGGCAAAATAATCGAAAAATTAGAAATTTGATTCGGGATGGTGACCATATTGAATCCGCCATCTTGAATTTGAAATTTCTGACATCAGGATCGTGATCAGCGACCCCAAAAATACCAAAAGTACTAATCATTTTTCAAAATTCTTCTTTTGTGTCAATGATCTCGCAACTGGTAAAAAACGAGAAATATCTCCCTTTGAATTTTGCCATATATCTAGTTATTCTAACCTCAACAATGAGAAAATTAAATTGTTCTCATTGCGTTTCCTTCAAGTACACGTCTCGAGTGCACGTTTCTGTTTGTCTTTGAGTGGTATAAAGGACGATAACATAGCTGAAATTGCGATTAAAAAAAAAGAATCTTGAAAAAAATCGCGTTTTTTAATAGTTTTTTGTTGAAAATTGAAGGTTACATCAATATTTTTGCAAATTTTAACGATTCCATTTGAAAGAGCGATCTCGAAAACATGGAATACATGGTTTTGGTCTATTTTCTCTATTTTTTCTATCAATAATATGAGCCTCTAAGTTCATGTCTCTTGACAGTGCACTTGGGCGTTAAAGGGTTAAACGTGTAAAATTTTATTGTCCTGAAAACAACAAACTGTTATTCCGAAGTGAACCGGTTTTTTATGTCACCACTGCATATCTCAACTATTGCGGAAGTATACGTTGTCCGTGAACGATGAACACATGATTCCCCATTGTACCGGTAGATGATTCATTCCATTATTTATTTGTTGGACTATAGTTGACGATTTTGTCTACGGAGGTGTCGCCTCCCTGGATTTCCGTCTCTGCTTACGGGACACGCGAGCGAGTGGGCACAAAGGGAGCGACTGGGCGCGTACGAAAGGGGCAAGGAGTCGCGCGTATTACGTGCTGAAATAAAACGCGTGGATGGTCTTCGCCGCGTCAAATTAAACACGATTAAATTTACACGGTTGTTATATAATTTAGCTGAATGCGAATTCAGCTCTGGGAATTTCCGGAATGACAAAAGGGCAATTAAATAAGAGGGAGTGCGAAAACGGAGTCGTCCATTTTCTGTCCGAAGGATGACGTGCTGGTAGGGTTTGCATGACAACGGCTCATGTCGACATATTCTATATATACAGGGTGGACCATTTTAACCTTTAATAGGAAATAACTCGGCCGGTAAGCGAAAAAAAAAAAAAAAGTTGTTGGGCAAGGAGGGGGCGTACGACCGTAACCTTAAATTTGACCTCGACGTTGACCTTGAGGGTTATTTGAAGTTCAAAACAATTTTTTTTAAAAGGAAACAACTATTTTTGACCCCAGATTTGAAAAGTACGTCCCCCTCCTTGCCCAACAACTTTTGTATACAACTTTTTTAATTTTTTCTCTTACCGGCCGAGTTATTTCCTACTAAAGGTTAAAATGGTCCACCCTGTATATATATTTTTTTAAATTCTGGTCACGTGACAACATCAGAATTTTAAATGTATGCTATTTTGTAACAAGACATCCAAAAAAACCGCCATTAAAGTTGGAAAAAAAAGACGTGTTTCTATTCTTAATGCAATTTATAACCTTATTTACTTGTCAAGCGTGTCGCATCATATGACAGCCATTGTTTATTTTACAAATTGCCACAGTCAGTTAGCAAAAGTTTGACATAACCGAAAAGCTTAGACATGACTGCTATTTCCATCTCCAGATGGAAATAGCCAGAGTTGATGACGTTTTTTTTGGATGTCTCTTTATTTTAAGATTTCTAATAGTAAATTTAAATTAATGAGTAAACATCTATTTTTTGGTGTTAATGCCATTTTTACTGATGAGGCTTACTAAAATGCTATAAATCTACAAACATTTTTAAATCTGTTTTATTTATAGCTTTTGGAAAAAAGTGGGACATTTTTTTCAAAAGGGGTAAAACCTCAGATATTTAGTAATATTAATTTAGTGTAAATAACGATAATAATATCTTATAATAAAAACCCAGCGACTGGTGATGGTATCGGCGCATTCACCAAAAGTTTAAATTAGTACGATATTTTGTACGTTTTAAATTTAAGATTTGTTTGAATATTGTTTACATTGCAGGACTCTGTAAAGGCCAACGTAAAATAACGGTGAAATCGGTTAAATAGTCTCAACGGTTAAATAACCACATGGTATTTCTTATAGCTTGCAAAACGTGGTACCAATCGAATATCAAGGAGAAGATATGGCTCAAATGATACAATTTTCAAAATTGTATATTATAAAATTAATAATATAAAATTTTAAATAATTAATTGACCCTTAAATTAATTAATTACCTACCTACCTACCCTAGACTAGAACAGATTCACGTGCGGACTTAGATTATTAAGGGTTATACTACCTAGCAAATTTTTTTACCACATTTTTTTTTTTTATTTTTTCTGATGTATAAACTGTCTAAGAACGATATTCAAAAAGAGGGGGCAAGCTTTTGAAAAAATTTTACAGATTATTTCCGAACACGTCTCAGCGGTCCAGAACGTTCGAAAAAACCGCTCTGCTGTATTATTGCAGTTCTATTGGTAATTTTCGTCGGTACAATTGAGTTATACTTTCTCGAAATATATATAGATGGCGTTATAATCTTAGGGAAGCTAATAGGACGCTACAATAGCCGTATTATTTATATGATTAAATACGTTTTCAAACTTTAAACGCGTTTTTCTCGAAACTGTGTTTTTCAAGTTGGCGTACAACATAGTTAGTTCAGTTTTTATCCGATAAGCTTGACATTTTATTTGTAGCTTCTTATATAGATTATCTATGGAAGTACACACGATTTTTGGGATAGATGATTAATTAGATTTGCAATAAACAATTTAGGGTCGATTTTTTAAGAATAAATTTAAAAATTAAAAGTGATATCAATGTGAATTTAAAAAAAAAATCTTGGGTGCTTCCAAAGACAAACTAATGTAGATTAAGAAGAAAAAAAATTGTTTCTAAGTAGTGTACCAAGACTGCTACAGTGTATGCCTATTTCCTCCTCCAGAAAAAATTTGTTTCATGGAGCTACGACGCCATTTTGTAACTTAAATGAAAGTAAAAAATACTTTTGTATGCATTAATACCCATAGAATCAAGTGTCAAAATTTCATTTTGATCCATTACATAGGTATCTAAAAAAATCCCAAAAAAAGCTTCATTTTTCAGTACACCTGGGTAGTATACTTAAGCCCTTAAGTTCTTCAATTATCCTGCATTGTTGGTTCATCATTCCAACGATTTTTACTCTGGGTGTGCCACTTTTTTGTTTGCGATCTACTTTTTCTGACTTGCAAGTAAATATAAAACTGGAAAAACTTCTCTCAAACTCTCGTATGCATTCAATATACCCAGTTTGCATTTATCTCACCATCATTTCATCTTCCAATAAAATCATTTACACCAGTGACAGTCTAAAGTCAACGTTTCGACTTATCTGCTATGCGCGTCTTTCTCGTTCATGGCCAGCCTCGATAAGTATTCTTTTTTGATTGGCTCGTTATTAAAGTGGTCGACAGCAGCTGTCGGTGTTCTGATGGAATAAATGATTTTTCAGTCCCTACTGCAAGACAAGAAAAAAAAACGAACTCTGCCATCGCTACAAAATTGAACCATTCTAACCAAGACGTCCACGAGAGGAAGATAATTTCCCCCAAGAACGAAATGAGCTTGTCCCGCAGAGACAGTTCCTCTTCGCGGAGATATGCCTCCAAATAATTACACAATACGAGCGCCAACGGGAGGATCCGTTCCCCCCGCGATGTTTAATTGGAAACCGCATCAAATTAAAAATTCCGAGAGCGACTAATCAGAAGTTCGCGTTGCGACGGTGCGGTTGGCGTGCGAGCCAGAAATTAATCTTGGGCCGGGTCGTCTTCCAGACTTCCAGGAGATTAATTATGGCCTGTTCATAGGCCGACGCACCCGCCCAGAACTTGGGCATAATGAGTTCTGTATAGGGGAGTTTCGAAACGGTTCGGCATGGCTCGACATCTCGGTTATCATTAGAGACAAAGATTCTAACCCCTGTCTCTAATATATTCTCATTAGTCCAATAGGCAGGGAGCTAAAATCATATAAAAGTGTTCGTGAAATATTTAGGGCCAATTTTGACGGTTCCCTATGTATTTTTTTGCGTAGAACACAATGCGGGGTTCATAGAGCTGAAACCGTCCGCTAATTTTTTAAATTAACAATTTCTGAAAAAAAAAACGTCTTTTTTTCACATTTTCGTTTATATATCCGTTCCTTGGCATATTTTATATAGCATATGCATTTAAAAAGTTGTAGCCTATTTCTAAAATTTTAAGCCCAAACCGAAGTCTCCAAATGTAGTAGATCATGAAATTTCTTGGAGGGACTGTTATTTATAGTATGAAGTTACAAAAAAAATTCAGCTCGATCCGTTAATAACTTTTCGAAAATTAACGATCGAATTTTTTTTCAAGCCTTAATTAACAATCACGCCATTTATTTGTTTATTGTATAATATTGACCGGGTTGGGCTAGCAAAATCATAAATCTCTTCAAGTTTGCGAGACTTTTTTGAGATTTTGAAAAATATTAATATGAGCCACTTTCTTGACGCCCATTTTATTTTTTTTTAAATACGCGTCTTGATGCGTACTTTCAAGATATTATAGTTACAATTCCGAGAATTTCGAGGCAGCAACGCTAAAACAATATATACGTCGCGTCAAAAAAAGGTAGTCGCGTAGAAAACGTTATAAAACTGGCCTAAGAGCACACATATACCTAGTAGGTGTGCTCTGAGATAATGTAACTAACGTGTGGTATAAGCGACATTATTCGGTTTCGTTGTATGGCGTCTCTACAGCGGTGTTGCCACTATCAAAGTTCCAACCCCCGTATAAATTTGAAACGTGGTTCAGGGTTTTTAAATATGAAAAAAGGTTTCAAATAAAAGATGTAGGGTTGGACCTGAAATTTTTGTTCTGCAACTGTGTATACAGGGTGCATTCAATAAAAAATATATTATACGTTTTTTCATAAAGGGTGGTCCATCTATTGGTTTCTTTTTAAACTGAGTGTTATTTCTACATTGCTTACACTGACACGCTTGACATTTGACATATATGTGGTGCCTAACTCCGCTGTAAGAAATTGATCGTTTTACGCTTGAACAACGTTGGGAAATATTGAAAAATTATTTCCAAAGTGAATGCTGTGTTGCGGAAACAGTGAGAAAACTGAGAACAATTTTTGGTCGAAATGAAGCTCCGTCAGCGCCTGGTGTAAGAAAGTTCTTAAGGAAAGTTCGTTAAACTGGCATGCTTATGGATAACAGAAGTCATCCACGTGCTCGTCCGGTGCGCACAGCTGAAAGAATTGCTGCTATTGCCCCAAGTGTGCGTGAAAACCCAAGAACCTCAACTCGTCACAGAGCACAACAACTTAATGTCAGTCGCACTTTGAGAAGAATATTGCATAAATACCTCGGATTATTTGCTTACAAGTTGCAACTTACTCAAGAAGTAAAGGAAAATGACCATCCACTGCGGTATCGCTTCTCCATGTGGGCTTTAAATGAGTTTGAAAATGACGCCGATTTCAATCGAAAAATCATTTTTTCGAACGAAGCTCATTTTCATCTTGGAGGACATGTTAATAAACAGAACTGTAGGATTTGGGGTTCCGAAAATCCACACGTAGTCATAGAGACGTCAATGCATCTTGCAAGAGTGACTGTTTGGTGTGGGTTTTGGAGAGGTAGCTTCATTGGTCCGTACCTCTTTAAAAATGAAGATGGTAACAGCGTTACAGTATATGGAATGCGTTACAGAGACATGTTAACTGATTTTTTGTGGCCGCGATTGGACGATTTGGACTTGGACGGGCTTTGGTTCCAGCCGGATGGAGCAACGTGTCACACAAGCCGTGAAACAATCGATCTTTTGCACACTAAATTCGGTAACCGTGTTATCAGCCGTTTTGGAGACATTAATTGGCCATCGCGCAGCTGCGATTTAACACCGTTGGACTATTTATATGGGGATATGTTAAGGACCGTTGTTACTCCAATGATCCACAAACAATTGACGTACTGAAGGAAAACATCAATCGAGTTATTCATGCAATAGAGCCACAAATAATCGAAAATGTACTGAACAATTGGGTAAAAGAATGAACTACTGCCAAGCCAGCCGCGGCGGCCATTTAACTGAAATTTTTTTTTCATAAATAATGGGAAGGCATACTTTCTTGAATAAAGCAACAATCATTTAAAACTATTCAACGATGTACTTTTAATAACAACTTTAAAAAGAAACCATCTGATGGCCCACCTATATATACCATATTAAAAGAGACTACAACCCAGTCGAAAAAATAAGTTGATTTTTTTTGTATCTAAGTAAAACCAAAAAAAATTCTAGCTGTAACTTGGGCCACCGTGTACGCGGGAAGAACGAAAATCCCTCGCGTAATCCATCATCGCGTTACCCCTCGCTAATTAACATGGCCGCGGACTAGGCGAAGTGTACAAACCTTGACGTAGTCTGGTACATACATTTCGGTGGTAAGTTGTTGGGTTCTGGATTACAGTTTGCAAAGATCGATGGCACTTTTTGTCCGAAGGGGTATCACGCCGAAGAGGGTTGTCTGTTCTTGGTAGATTAATGAGGGGATAATTATAGTTTCAGCGTCCAGTCGTGGTCTGATGAAGGGAAAAAGTTTTTGTCTTATTTGCAGCTGCTATACTTGCAATACCCTTGCAGTAACAGTGTTAGTGTTGTGTTTTATTCGACTTCGATTTAGGACTTGCAATTATCATATTGTGGTTATTGAAATTTGGATGTTTCTGAAGACCAATACAAATACTAGTTATCAGTAAACCCGTCAATAGATCTTTCTCACCTTTAAAAGTGGAATTGAAAATAACGAAAGAGCAAAGGCATGCCAGAAAATATTGTATTGGTTTGGGAAAATCAACGAAAACTTTGCCATGATTAAAACGGCACTTGGCCACTGTATGTTTATGACTATAGTAAGGTATGTTGCTTTAACTGAAAAAAAAAACACTTCAGCAATAATTAGTCGCTCAAGTCCACGTTTGATAAAAATCTCTAAAAGAAAGAGAAAGCTCGAAAAGAAATTGAAGAAACCTCATGTGACTAATTTTGTGATTCCTAAATCGTAAATAAAGTATTACTAAATAGTAAAATGTTAAATGTATTCCAGACTCTCCATATAGCCCCGATGTAGCTCCGTATAACTTTTATTTGTTCCCCCAATAACAAAAAAGACCTTTCCAGTCCCAATCAGAATTAGATGCAGTTAAAGCTTGAGAGGTCAGTTTAAAGGAGCTCAAAAGGAATGGCTTTTATCATGTCTATGAACCTGAATAGTGGCATCATCGTTGGGATAAGGAGACTACATACAGGGCGTTCCATCTAAAACGGTTTCTTTTATTACTCTGTTATTTTAAATTTAAAAGATGGAATATAGATGGAACACCCTGTAGAGCGTGATATAAATTGAAGAATAAATAGTTATTGTATAGCAGAGTCCACTCTTTGTTGAAAACATAAAACTCATAAATAAAAAATTGGTAATTACAATGTGGGAGTTATAAATAGGACATTCTGTATACTATTTAATATTCCTTATTATTATTATGGTATTACCTCATTTTCTGTAGTAAAATTAAAAAAAAAAACTTTCTGTAGTACTTTTTCAACGAAATACCTTCCCCTATTTCTAACTGGAAATTTACTAACCAGATTATTTACAGATAAGGATATCACAACGTATAATTAAATTCAATATTCTCTCCATAGTGTGACTTGATATTTATTACGGTTTCTTTGATAAGAATTTTTTTATGCAATTCGTTTTTAATTGCACACGTTATTTTGTCGTTAAGCATTGTTCTCGGCTTGTTTCTAATATGTTTTTGCAACGCCCGAGTCAAGTAAGTTGCAGTATAATGAGTTCCTACGAATTTACCTCTAAACAGGGTAAAGTTCAACTTGGTATCAATAAAAATTTCGAAATTGTAATTGCGGAAATAGGGGGAATTTTTTCGTTTTTTTCCTGACCAATTTTCCGTCGTTCTTTGATTATAAGATATAACTGTCGTTAACTTGTGTGATGAGTTTAACATTTCTATATTAAAAATTATTATAATATATTACAAAAGTCTCAACTTCATCGTGTGAAACAGCCTGATTGAAATGTTGACATTCGTCTACAAACAGAAGAGCTCGCTTTCACTGGAAAATTCCACGGCCGGCGTAGTGTTTATTTACCATTAACGAAAATGCGATCATCAATCAACGAGAAACTCGTATAAAACAAACGACATACCCGTCAAACCGTAATTAACAATAATTATTAGAATGTTTTTACATCGTTCGCGTGACCGAGAAAGACAACTCCAATGTCGCAGACGAAAACTTCCATTGTCTCGCATTCCGTGAACGTAAATAAAAACGTCTTTATTTCCCGAGCGGGGATATAACTCAAGTCTGGAGGTCGACCTTTCCAATGGACGTTAATTATATACCCTATTCAAATATTAATGCACGGCCTATAGTCTAACCAACAAATAACGGAACGAAGGAATAATGGAAGGAACGATCCCAATTTCGCGTGTTTTGCCACCTTCAAAATTCGGCATTAAATGTGTGCCAAACGATAATTTATATTGAGAAATATAACACATAATTTGAATTCCTGAAAACTCAAACGATCTGTAAAAACTTGGGAAAATGCTGTTTGGGGTCCTCGAGGTTGCTGATTATAAATCTGATGTCAAAAATTTAAAATCAAAATGGCGGATCCAATATGGTGGTTGTTACTCCCCTTTCGCGAGGAAGATGGTTATTGAATATTCGCCCCAAAATGGTTTACTAAAGCTGTGTTACTAAAGTCACTGGATTTTACATTTTC
Organism: Aromia moschata; assembly: GCA_029963805.1. Classification (NCBI taxonomy): domain Eukaryota; kingdom Metazoa; phylum Arthropoda; class Insecta; order Coleoptera; family Cerambycidae; genus Aromia; species Aromia moschata. The sequence continues at coordinate 339,812 of JAPWTK010000422.1, read as the reverse complement.
AACATAAGGTTGATCTCGAAAATATAACAATCAAAAATCCATTTTACCATTGACTCAAATTAGGTTATGGGGTTTCGGAGTGCTGGGAAGGTGATGTTATGGGGTCACATAAGCCAGCTAACACTATTTTTAATATTAGCTATTTTACAATTTTTACAAATTACGAGGCGCGTTCATAAACTAAGGGCCGTTTGCTTATATATAAATATTGGCGCTTCGAAGCACAGTTTTACTACTGCAGCGCCATCTACTGACTCTTTGCGAAGCTACAGCGTCATTTGTTTTGATTCTGAAGTCGTACTGTTGTCCGTGAATGCAAAGAACAATGGCCGCGAAAATCGTTGATCCCGCCAACTGTGAAGTGCGTTCTGTGATTCGTTTCTTATGTGCAAAAGGATCGTCGGCTGCTGAAATTCATCGGGAGTTATGCCTGGTTTACGGACCTACAATTATGAGTGAAGGAAAGGTTAGACAATGGTGCCGTGATTTTAAAAATGGCCGAACAAATGTCCATGACGAAGAGCGGAGTGGCAGGCCCAGTATCCAGACCGATGAAATCGTTTCACAAGTGGACCAAACACTGCGATCTGATCGTCGATTGACGATTAGTGGCCTGGCTAACAAATTTCCTCAACTTGGACGCACTACTGTTTACAATATTGTCACAGAAAACCTCGCATACCGCAAATTGTGTGCAAGGTGGGTACCAAAAATGCTCACCGACCACCACAAAGAGCAAAGAATGTCTAGTGGACGAAAGTTTTTGGCCCGTTATCAACAAGATGGAGATGATTTGTTTTCTCACATTGTTACTGGGGACGAGACGTGGGTATCCCACGCCAACCCAGAAACAAAACTGCAATCGATGCAGTGGCGACACTCATCTTCACCAAAACCGAAGTTTAAGCAAACTCAGTACACAATTCGAAAATTGATGGCTACAGTTTTTTGGGACAAAGACGGTGTTCTTTTGGTTGATTTCATGGAACGTGGGACAACAATTACAGCTGACGTGTACTGCGAAACGCTCAAAAAATTGAGACGTGCGATCCAAAACACAAAAAACAACAAAAACGCCGCGGGAAACTGTCATCTGGCATAATCCTCCTCCACGATAATGCGCGTCCTCACACTGCTGCCAAAACCAATGAGAAAATTCAAGATTTTCGTTGGGAACTTTTGACCACCCACCGTACAGTCTCGACCTTGCACCTAGCGACTACTTCCTCTTCTTGCATTTTAAACAGTGGCTCGGTGGACAACGTTTTGAAACCGAAGAGGGACTCAAAAACGCCGTTGTCAACTGGTTCAACTCTCAGGCGGCAAGCTTCTATGCAGAGGGGTTAAAGAAGCTGGTGCAGCGGTACGAAAAATGCTTAGAAGTGAACGGCGATTATGTAGAGAAGTAAAGTAAGATTGTACCTAACTAAATATTACAATAAAATTTGTTTCTTATGAGTACATTTTTTTCTGTGACCAAACGGCCCTTACTTTATGAACGCGCCTCGTATTTCGTATATTCCAGACTTTTCGTTAAGAGCGTCTGTAGTTTACTTTTAGAATTATAAACCAAATTGATATTAATATTTTTTAAAAACTTTATCTAGTCCGCGGGTGTGAATTTAGGTTCATATGGTAACGAAACAAATTTCGAATTTTCAGTATCTCTACGAAAAGTCGTGGAATTGTACAGGGATCTCTTAGATTTATGCTTCCTTATTAACGTATCTATTAAATGTACTGAGTAACCGTTATTCTTGGCTACATATATCTTTCATTAAAATTTTCTCATGTTCAAACTTCTCTTTACTGAGGGGGAAATTTAACAGACGGTGAATTAGAAAATTAAAAATTGCCATTTTATATTGAAAAGGGTGGTGTGAATCGTTGGGGATATATCTAATACTCTCGGGTTTTTTCCTTTATATATCAAATTCTAACTTATTTTCACTTTTTCTAATAACACTAATGGCGGATAATATTTTTTTCTCAGCATTCCTTTGATATACAAGGTTACTCTACCCCGGAAAAGCCTATACAGAAATATTAACACGCGAGTTCCCAAACTTAATTCCATTATCAAAAAGTTTCGTAACTTTTTGATAGTTAACGATTTCGATTTGTCTAGAGGTAGTATTCAGTTATCGATTTTCACAATTTTTTTTCGCAAGAATGAAATGTCCGAATACGTTTCTTACTCGATGTATGTTTAAACCACTCCAAAATACGAGCATTCCAACATTTTCCTCCCAAAACAGATTCTACTTGTTCCTCTAAGTCTAAATTCCTCTTTCTATCAATTTTAAATTTCGATACTCTGTTCCCTTCGTGAAACTTTGAAGCAGAGGCAGGCGCAACTTCGGTAGTAATCCGAGACGATCCGATTGAGAGCTTTCCAACACCATCCGAGCAGTACGAGTATTTCTACCCCCGACTGTTTCATTGGCGCAAACTTGCCAATATTCCACTCCATCGGCTGCGAAACGGAGTTCACAGGTATTGCGAACTATTGACAGATAGTATGTATGTATGTACGTCTTGTCTTGTCTAGTCCTTGAGCTCGAACTGGAACGGTCCTTGTTTATTCAGAAATCGTTCCGAGACGACTCGAAGCGCAAATTGTATTTTAAGAATAAACAGAGTTCGGAAAAGTGTCGGTCACGTACGTTGGTCCATCTACTTGGCCAAATAATTCCTTCTACCTATTGAATGTAATAAAAAGCGCTATATGGACTTAAGGCTAAGAAGTCCTTGATAGCTGTAACATCTTGAGTATTTCGCCTCTGACAGAATAACACTCACAATTTTATAGAATCGTTTTAGACTCTTGAAAGCACTTGGAAGGAGTGAATTTTATATAACTATGGTTATAGACATGTATAGTCCCGTAGGAAGTGAGGATTATATTTTTATTCCAACCTATTTTTGATGCTGGAAATTGGATCGAATCTATGCGTCACGTGACTTCACATGTGGTACTATATGTGTGTTCAATAATTAATTTATAATTACCAAACACACACCTTTTTAAGCGGGGAAATTATTGCAACGAAAAGAAGAGATTTATGTTACCTGCCTGGAGTGGTTGTTGTTCGTCCACCTGGTGTGATCCAAGCCTCTTCTTTCCGGTACCGGGGAAACCTGGGCTCTTGAAAAAATGCTGTTTCCGTAGGCGTGTTGATCAAAATTAACGTCACTAGAAAAAAAAAACAGTTTATGAAAACAGTCACAAAGAACGAACAAATGACTAACAAGTTCAAACTTGTACTGGAGGTGTATTACATATTAATCTATCACTCTTCCAGGCTCTGTCTCCGCAATGTAGCTAGATCGGGCGCTACGTTGCCAATCTCATTACTTAATTTACACACCTCGTATATGTGCTCGATCTGTGAAAGCCTAACACTAGGACTAACAGCTTGGAAATGAAAACTTCATAGTTACAAGAATGTAATCGCAGTAACAGTAAACAGTTATATGTATACAGTGAGGTCGTAAAGTTTGGAAAACATTTGATATCTCTTTTTGGAAAAGTTTTTACAAAAACTGCTCGAACAGGTCAAAGTTTTTTCAATGAACAAAATACATTATTCGATAAATGCCATTTGCAGATTGTCTTTTGTGTTCGAGCTATGACGTCATCGGGTATATTTGGAAGTCAAAGCTTACCTTTCCGAGCATTTTTTTGTAAAAACCCCTTATCGAGTTTATTCCAAACTTTACGACCTCAGTGTAGAGCGACAGTCGCAGTAAACTTTTGCAATCAATAAAACGATAAGGGACGATAAAAATTCGCATTTAAAGTTAATCTTAATACAGTGTTCGGATTTCACCGACCTTGCAGAGCCGACTATTTTTATTGAAACCTGAAACGTTCGTCAGATCGTGAGGGAGAATTATGACCAAGTGCAGCGAGGTCACGTTTAACACAACAATGCGCCTCTCTCCGCACAAGTTACTTTTTCAGCCCTTGAATCTCGAGTATTGTCGAAGTGTCGAAGCAAGTTAACCTCGATAGGTACAGTTGAAAGGACTTTGGCGTAACATTTTAATTAAGCCGCAAAATACTCGAAGTTCGACAATGATTTCTCTATCTCGGGGAGGCGAATAAATGCACGCGCATCGAGTTGGACGGCTCCCAAGATTCCGTCAGTCAACTTTTCATTCTTCTTCACGATCATGGAACAATGGAGATGGATTTATTATCCATCAGAAGCCGCTGAATATATAAAAATATGATTTTTGTATTTTGCCACTTCACGTTTTACATTATTTATGACATTGCTGGCGGATGCAGAAGTTTGAATGATCATCTACGTTAGCCCAAAGCTTTAGGCCTTGGACTTGAACAGTTCCATGATATTTATGTTATTTAAACCACTATTAAATATGTTGTCCTTATGTAGAATTCCTTTATCAACTTTGGCTATAATTATATGTTGAATTTCGATTTACTCAGATTCTGGATATGCCTTCCGTTTGATCAGAATCCAAGACCTCATTACATAATATATGGATTTGTCGTTATACAGGGTGATTCAGAATTATTGCGCAAAAAAGTAATCACATATAGAAGTGTTAAAATACAGAGACACGTGTATTTTCGTTTTGGGCAATTTCGATTTGTAAGGCCCGTACGGGCTCATAAATGGGACGTTGGGGAAACAGTTTTTTGAGATATCTCGATAAGTACTTGATCGATTTCAATGAAATTTGGAGGGTAATCTCACCTTTCTAATAGAACTCTTAAAATATTTTTAGACCTGCCGCAAGGGGGCGCTACATAGAGTCGCTAAATCGCAATTTTTCGCTTATATGTTTTTTTATTCAATTATCTTTTATGTTTTTCTTTTTTTTATCCTGATGCAGAATTCATTTTTACACCAAAAATGTCCTCTTGTCTATATTTCGTATCATACACCCATTTCGAGAAAAATGCGAAAAACTGTTTCAATGATCTGAGTTACAATACTGCGAAACTACAAATTATCACAATTGCCATGGAAATAATTGAACAAATTAAAACATCAACAATGACATTTTGACGTTTACTATTTTTATTTGACAGTTAGAGTGTTGTGCTGTGAGTTATTGAATTAAAAATGTTCCTACCCTTATTTACCATTATAATAGCTGAGCGTTTTACGTTTCCTGAAATGGCAGACATGTAATTAGTTTATGGTTGGTGTAACAGCAACTCAAGTGCTGCAGTTAGCAGATATAGACAATAGTTTCCTAATAGAAGAACACCCTCTCGAAAAATGTTCGATAATATTGATCGCCGCTTGAGAGAAACTGTTACATTTTATAAAACTAATCGCAATGCAGGAAGACAACGGTTTGCGAGAAATGTAGAAGAGCGAGTATTAAACAGAGTCTGGGAAGATCCTACGTTGAGTACCAGACGGTTAGGTATGTTAGAGAATATCTCCCAATCTAGCGTCTGGAGAATACACTGCACGAACAAAGTTTGTATCCTTTTCACGCTGTAAAGGTTCAGGAATTGTTACCAACCGATTTCCAGAAAAGGTTAGAATTTTGTAGAAGCATGTTGCAAAAACACAGAGATGATCCCTTGTTTTTTAAAAGGATCCTTTTTACGGAGGAATCGTGTTTTACAAAATGTGGGATTTTTGATTTAAGGAATCACAGTTTCGAATTTAAGATTAATTATTAGGTTGGAATATTAGGAAACAACGTCCTAGGCGCAGTTGAACTCCCAAGTAATTTAATCTCTGTGAATTATCTTGATTTCTTAAGAAATGGGCTACAGGATTTATTGGACGATGTCCCTCTTCAGGACAGAGTTAATATGTGGTTCATGCAGGATGGCGCTGCACCACATTATGCTTTGCTAGTTCGGCAATGGTTGGAGGAAAATTACCCAGAAATATGGATTGGGCGGGGTGTTGAGTCTCCACAATTCTGGCCTCCCCGTAGCTCCGACTTAAATCCTTTGGATTTTTATTTATGGGGTGAATTAAAACAAAGTGTCTATTATCGCCAAGTGTTAAACTTAAAAAGTGAAAGAGTGAATAATAATATTCTGCATATTAAATTTCTGTTGATGTGTTGGAAAAATTACGATTTCACTTTTTAAAACGATTTCGGGCCTGTATTCGAGCTAATGGTGGACACTGAACAATTTCTAAAATGAAGATTTTGCTATATCGCTTGTTATTTTTCTTATTATTACTAGTTTAGTTCTTGAAGTATATGTTAAATTACTTTTCGTTTGTTTTTGTCCTTATTATTGATAGTTTAATCCTTGTTGTCTATGTTAATAAAAAAGTTCACTGTTACGCTAGATGTTTTAATTCGTCCAGTGAGTCCAGTCACCTGTTTGTTTCCATGGCAATTGTTATAATTTGTAGTTTCGCAATTTTGTCAGATCATTGAAACAGTTTTTCGCATTTTTTCGAAATGGGTGCATGATATGAAAAATAGACAAGAAGACATTTTTGGTGTAAAAATGAATTCTGCATCAGAATAAAAAAAGAAAATTATAAAAGATAATTGAATAAAAAAAAATAGAAGCGAAAAATTGCGACGTAGTGACTTGCGACAGGTCTAAAAATATTTTAAGGGTTCTATTAGAAAGGTTATTTTGAGACTACACTCCCAATTTCATTGAAATCGTAGTATTTCATTGAAAAGTACTTCTCAAAAAGAGATATCTCAAAAAAACTGTTTTCCCAACGTCCCATTTATGGGCACGGGCCATACGGGCCGTACGGGCCATAAAAATCGAAATTGACCAAAACGAAAATACACGTGTCTCTTGATTACTTTTTTTGCACCATAATTCTGAATCACAGTGTATACTCCCATTTTATGTTGATATTTCTATAGTTCAGTAAGTAGTCCTGTAACTCATCTGATCTGACTCCTATTTAACCATAAATCAGCAGTCGGCTTTTTTAATGGTGCTTTCACCAGTGATGTGGTTTTGTCTTCGAATGTTCTGCCTTGTCACATAGCTTTGCACCAAGGTTTTTGGTGTGCCGAAAGCATGTTCTAGTCCCGTGAACTCGTCTTCAGATCCTTCCCTTATGTAGTAGATATGCTTTTTTCATTTCCCTCTGTCCCTGTCAGTACTTTTAGGCGATTGAGACAATTTCAGACTAATTTTGAGTTACCATGTAATGATGTCAATTATTTACTTCATAAAATTTTTGTTTTTTTAACAAAAACTAATTTTATCAACAAAAAAACAATTTTGACTATAACATACTCAGCCGGCTTCGAAGTTACCTTCTTGCGCGTCTCGGCAGAGCACCAAACGCTTCCGAAAATTTTCTGCCGCGCCACGTACCTCTTCCGGTGACAATCGGTCCCATTCCCGGCGCAAAGAACGCTTCAGCGCCTCCAAACTTTTGTGGGGCTTCACACAAGCCCTGCCCTCAAAATCGACCAGATGCTGAAGTCCATCGGATTGAGACCCGGCGAGTAGGGCGGCCATTCCGAAGATGTGATGAAGTCCGGAAAATGAGATTTGCACCAGTCCTGAGTCACTTTTGCCCTGTGAGCCGGCGCCGAGTTCTGTTGAAAAGTCCAATGCGCATTGCCGAAGTGCTGTTGAGCCTACGGGAGTACGGTGGCTTCGAGAATGTCGCGGCAGTACACTTCTTGGTTAATTTTGACCCCCTCCACGAAAACGAGGGGGGGTCTTGCCGCTGGCGCAAATTCCGGCCCAAACCATCACGGCCGCGGGATTTTGGCGGTGTTCGACGATGGCCGACGTGCCGGGGGCTTCCGCGGACCAGCTCCTGTCGTTCTGGTGATTGTGGGCTTGTTCGATGGTGAACTGCTTCTCATCTGTGAAGAGGATTTTGTCCCACAGAAGAGGAGCGTGGCGACGAAGGAGTTGTTTGCATCTTTCTGACGCGGTTTCTCTGCGCCTTGTTGACGCTCTCTAAGTGCTTCCCGTTCTGACGTCTGACGTTTTGGAGCTTGTAGGACTTCGACAGCATGGCCAGATCCTCTTTGGCTTTGGCGGACTTGGATTTGTCGATTGCCAGTACCAGTCTGACGAGCGGTTTTTCAGCTCATGCAGATTTTGTCCCTTTGGATTCTAAAAAATAAAATAAAATGAAAAATTTGAACCAGAACGGACAGGTAGTATTTTTATCGGAGAAGCGAATAATAACCAATAAAAACCTTCAAACTTCAAAAACGTTCGTGATAAGACCAAAGCAATTTGGTTGTCAGTTTTTTATTGTCACCCTGTATCATTAAATCAGTATTATTGTCGACTGTCGACAATGTTTCTTATAGACCATGTTTCAAGATCATCGACGTAACTATGAAAAAAACAATGTGACGAAAAAGAAATATTACGAGAGTAATAGAATCCAGTTTATAGCCGATTTCCACCTACTTCATCGGTAGCATCGTTGACCTTTCTTTTTCGGCGATTCCATTAAGAGTTATCCGCTTATCGAATAATAGTGTGCCATGATTTCGAGGAGGGTCCGCAATAATTTTTCGCGCAGCAGGAATCAGATTTCCCGCTTTATGCGCGTTAACTTTCTCGGATTATCAGTTCGAGCCTGTTTAATGTGCTACGGAAGAGAGAGGGGGAGATAGGGGTGGGAGCGCTACGCTCGCGAAGATGTACGTACAGATAGATATACACATTTCGTCGACTAATGACGGCTGGTACGGATTGCAAGTTGAGCTGCCCCGATAAGGATTATGGTGGCCGTAAACGTTGATGGCGTAATAAAGTTTTCCATGTTCGGAGTTATTTGCTTACTTGATACGGCCTCGAAGAAACGGCGATATAATGTAATTTGAGTTTTCTTTCCAAATAAAATGTTAGCGGGTGTAACGGGATAATTCGAGAACAGCAAATGTGTTTGTTGCTCATATTTATAGCTCCAAGGAAATTTTATATACACGGTGGAGACTGGAATATATTCGCTAGCGGGGTGGTGAATGATTTTTCAAAAAATTCCCGAGACACGTCAACTTTTAAATGTATTTACCTACATTTTGCAAGTAATGTGAAAAATATAGCCCTTCAGGGGTGGCTGAAACCACCCTCGACATGATTTTTTTCAAATGCAACCCTATGGCTTGTGACCCCTCATTGTAAAGCTGGCGGAAAGAGGAATCCTACGCACTGATCAAATTTTAATTTTTAGTATGTTTGTAGGGTTGCATACAATTAAAACAATTTAAAAATTAAATTTATTTTCAACGTAATAATTGTTCAAAATGTGCACCATTCACTTGTTGACAGCATCCCAGTCTGTGGTAGGTTTCGTCCCTTACATTATGCAACATTTGCGGTGTTATTTTTCCCATTTCCTCTCTTATCCTTTCCTGCAGATCTGCTATGTTGTTGGGTTTCTGAATGTAAACCCTACTTTTAAGATGTCCCCACAAAAAGAAATCCAGTGGTGTAAGATCTGGAGATCTTGCTGGCCACTCAATATTACCTCGCCTCCCAATCCACCTACCGGAAAAATTCTGTCCAGATACTGACGAACAATGGCAGCATAGTGTGGTGGGGCCCCATCTTGCTGAAACCATAACCTCTCGTCGGTCAAGTTATGGTTTAAGGGGTTTGGAAATAAATGGCATTAGTTCGTGCTGGAGTAAACGCAAGTATCTTGCTCCATTAAGAGTGTCATCAAAGAAAAATGGTCCTACAATTCTATCTTGTATTATTCCGGCCCACACATTAGTTTTCTGTGGACGCTGAGTATGAAGTTCCCTCATCCAATGGGGGTTCTCTTCAGCCCAGTAACAACAATTTTGGCGATTTACGTGCCCATTTAATGTAAAAGTAGCCTCGTCAGAGAAAACTATCCACTCTAAAGATAATTGGTTTTGATCAATACAAGTCATCAATAAATCGGAAAATTCCGTTTTAAAAAAAAAACCGTTTTTTTTTAAAACTGCTTTTTTTCATAATTAATAATTTTTTTTGGAGGAATTTCATGGACACCATCGGAAAAGAAACTCTTAAACTTCAAAAATATGTCCCTGTCAAATTTTTCTGTCGCAAATAGTATTAGTTATGAGCAATGGCGGTTGGTGATATTTCAGTTAGCCATATCTTGAAAACGACGCATAGGGCCCACTTCACTTTTTAGGTGATTATATTCAGGTGATATACCTCTTACAGAAAGGATTTATAGTGAAAAAAAATGTCAATAAAGTTTGCGAAAAAATTTTCAAAAAACCTGGAGCACTCCCTGGGATCTCAGTAACACTCTGTGGAATATTTGCAGTAAATTTTTTTCATAATATAGAAACAAATATAAGGAGAGGTTTTCGATTTGTTACAAAATATTTTTTTTTCAAAAAGTTATGGTAATTTTAATTTTGGGAAACAAAATGTTCCTATAAAATTAAAATTAAAATGGTCATAACAATTTGAAAAAAAAATTTTGTTTCAAAAAACAAATCGAAAAACCTCTCCTTATATTTGTTTCTAAATTATGAAAAAAAAATTACACAGAGCCTTACTGAGATCCCAGGGAGTGCTCCAGGTTTTTTGAAAATTTTTTCGCAAACTTTGTTCACGGTTTTTTTCACAATAAATCCTTTCTGTAAGACGTGTATAGTCATCACCTAAAAAGTGAAGTGGGTCCCATGCGTCGTTTTCAAGATATGGCTAACTGAAATATCACCAACCGCCACTGGTTATGAGGCGCTGAAGAGCGGTGTACCAGGAGCGGCGTTTTCGGCCGAAACGGGTTAAGTGTACCAACAACAAGATCTGTCACCAATTCCTTTGCGATCTATGTGACCTATTTTTTAACCCCTCGTTATCGCCGACGTCCCAGTTGATCGCAATAAACGTTCATCCGAAGCGACGCTACAATCTCGACGCGACAAAAAAAATGTGTAGGGCGTAGGCGGCGACGACGGCAGGCCTTAGGTTATATGCGTCGAATTCTTCCTACGCGCCTGTTGTGTCGCTTCTCCTTAGTTAAATCAAACTTGACGACCCTTCTCTCTAAAAAAGCCTTCGTTTTGTTCCAGTGAAGGAAAACACAAATGGAAGGCCCCAGCCGTTACTCCAGGGAGCCTCATTATGGATCTCGACCGCAGCCCTACAGTAAGTACAACTCATGTTTTTTTTTTTTATTTGCTTCTGAAACTGTAGGTTGTCACTTACAATTAGTCGTGAAATGCTTATTGGTACATACAATTTAGTTAACGACCTATCTAAATTTTTCAAGTAGTATCAGTAGGTATGCTGTGAGAGAACTAGCCCACTTCAAGGTCATTGATTATTTGGGCCGCTATTGCGGTTATTGTATAAGATGACGTAATTGTGATGGCGAATGATGAGCCAGGGGGAGGAGAGGGAAGTTCAAAATAGAGGGGGGAGGGACTGCTAGAAATTAAAGCAAATAAACATTAATGAATATATAAAACACTAATATTTATTTTGTATTTGCTATTGTTTCACGTTGCTTGTGTTGAAATATAGGGGGCGTATGCTCTTTATATGTTCTGGCAACGCTGCTAATGAGTACCGCTGGTTGTTGCTGAAAAACATCCTACCTACGCGCCGTCTTCATTAATAAAAGACGTAACAATAGTGGGCGTCTTTTATTTGTTTCCTCCCGTCTATTAGACGCGAGGAAATTGTTTTTCGGCCTCGAAATAGGAAGTTTCCCATGTAATATTGCATTATTAACAGGCGTCCCGATTGATTTATTTACAATGCCGCGGCACCGAATTAGGGAGGGCCCCTTTGGTTGTTTGTCTTTCCATGAGTTGTGGTTTCCTCGCCATCGATTGGTGGGACGGTACGCGACATGTTCGGGGAATCCATCGATTCGACAGGTAGGACGCAAAAAAAACCTAATGGGATTAGAGTAATTGTCGTAATAGAGTTTTGTGGGAAAGGGGCTATCGTTAATCTAATTAAGTTGGGTCCCTAATTCGGAACGGCGTGGTCGGGTAAGGTCCAACCTTCGGATATCGTTACATTTTTTTAGTGCTAAGTTTTTCAGACAATGGCTTGTGACCCCGATTGTTTTAGAACGGGATAAAAACCGATTTATTAATGAAAAATAAACATACAAGGGTGTCCTAGAATTATTTACACCTGGGGAGGAGTTACCTCTCCCCGGTCCTCCCCCTTTTTTTTCATGACAACTCTACATTTTTCCTAACATATACTAAAAACACTTTTTTTAACTTTAAAAAACTTTTAAAAAATCTTTTAAAAATAAATTATTTTTTAAAACTCTTTCAAAAAATTTATCACTATTTTTTAATTTTAAAATAACTTATCAAAAATAAAACTCTTTATTAAAAATTAACCATTTTTCTCTATCTTTTTATTCAATTTAAACTATTTCAATTTAATTTTTTATAAAAATTAATCTCTTACTTAAATAAAAAATACTTTATAAACAATAATACTATTTTTTAAAAAATTAAATTTTAAATTTTTTAAATAATAAACTACTATAAAATTATTATTTTTAAAATTTTAATAATAAATAAAAATTAATTTTTTTTTTTTATTATTTTTTACTTTTAATTTTTTTTATAAAATTTCCTTTAAAAAAAAAAAAAAACTAAACTAATAATTTTATCTTTAAATATCATTTTAAATTATAAAATTTATAAAAAAATAAAAAAAACTTTTACTTTAAAATTAAAAAAGTACGTTTGGTTCGTGAAGAGGAAGAACCAAACGCACTTTAATTATTTACCGTAGGTCTGTTATCGACAATTGCCGTGCCATTTTTCGAAAACACCTTTTTTTACATTTTTCGAATTGCGACAAAAGTTATGAATATTTTTTTATAAAATTTTTACTGCAAGTAGCCGCCGAAAAGAGCTACAATTTGGTCAACTCGCGGAAGCCCCTACGGCTTTCGTAGGCCGAGTAATTCGTTAGTAAAAAAAGGGCAATTTTCGAAGGTTTTTATTTTTTTTTGCAAAAAGTTGTCAACCGATTTTGATTTTTAAAAACTAATTTTCTTCGTCTTTTTAAGCGCTATATTTACGTGATATTTTTTGTTTTTCTGAAATAATTTTTTTTTGGTAATTAAAAAATGAAGAAAACGGTTTTTCACACGTTTATGCATTGTTTTGGTTATGTTCCTACAAATGGATTTGATCCAAAACTAATGCACTCAAATTGTACTATTTTTTACCTAATTATCAATTTTTTTTTAACGCTTAAGGAATTTTTTGAAAAAATTATTATCTTTCCTAGGCTATCTAGGATATATTCCTTTGTCATATAAGTATACTCCTGTAAATTTTCAGCTTGCCAATGTAGTTACATTCGAAAGGTACATTACGAGAATAATAACAGTACTTTTCAATAAGACTATATTTTTTTGTATAAACTATTATATTATGTATTTATGTATATAATTTCCAGATATCCATATGATATCATCCATACGATACCAGTAACTAGACATTTATAAAGAGACATAAAAAAAAACCGTCATCAACTCCGGCTATGAACGGGAGAGATGGAAATAGCGGTCATGTCTAAGCTTCTCGGTTATGTCAAACTTTTGACAAGTGACTGTCACAATTTGTAAAATAAACAGTGGCTGTCATTTGATGTGACAGTCTTAAAGTAAATAAGGTTATAAATTCGATTAAGAATAGAAACACTTTTCTATTCTTTCTAGTCTTTTTTTTGCTCGGCCAACTTTGATGACGTTTTTTTTTGGATGGCTCGTTACATTACTATTACAAATTCAGCGTAGCAGCTTTACTATTTAAATTAATAATCGACAAATAACTCAAGCAGGCATACAGCGACGTGATACATAGACAAATGGCGTAGCATGTGATAGAACTCCTATCACATTACCCCCAATTTATCGACGACGAGAAGCCAGTTGCGCGATTGATTTGATTGCAGTAGTCCCACGTCCGCTGGTGCTGTTGTGCAACCTCCGCTATATGGAATACTCTGTGACAGTAGCTCCACGATAGATAGAATTCTTATAGATAAGACAAAACATACATATGTACATTTTTTTTTATTCGATAAGCGCTAATGAAAATAAATGTGGCTTTATTTTGTGTTTACTTTTAAAACACAAAACATTTTAATAATGCTGAACTGCCTGTCGACAAATATTGCGAATTATAAGTTGTACCGCGGCGTCTGTCACAGTTTAAAACTTCAAACCGAGCAGGTGGGTAAGAAAGTTATGCGTAACATTTTATTAGCAGGGACTTACTGTTTAATTTAGTTCATATCAAAAGTTTTCGACAAACTTTTAAGTAGATTTGGTAACATGGCCGATGGACGGGGTGAGACAGGCATTACTTAAAAAAAAACTTCAATGCAATTTCCGCTTTGTTTTAATCCGTGGAAAAAGTTTTGCGGTAGTTTTGTTTGTAGATTATCCCTTTTTTTGTCGGATATACTTTGACCCCGCGGATTTTCCGGTGATTCCAGGATCGTACTTAGGTGGATGCTAAAAATGTTCCATAAATACGCAAACACCTGTCACTGTATTTTAATGGAAGATGGAAGATTTTGGGGTGATGTCTAAAAAGTTCGACGTTAGTTTAACCGAAATATAAACCAAGAGGAGGACATAAAATAGGTCCACACTGTATGCCAATCAAAATTTTTTCTATATTTTCTATATGTTTTTGGGTCACTGAAACCGAATACGAAGTCCAGATTGCTCCATCAGATCCTGTTCTTTTCCTAACCTCAAAAAACAGGCCTAAAACCATGAAATTCAAGCTAAAAATGATATAATTTGATAAAAACCCAAACGAAATCCCATAATCATATATATGTCATCAATTCTATAACCATATAATCTTAAAACTCCATAACGTTAGGCCCCACACCTCAAAAACCCAATAACCTTATGTTTAACCCCAACTCAGTAAAAAGAGTTATACACCTTCAGTGTAAATCATATTTTAAACGATTCCCTTCCATACCACTTCCCACTCGTTCTCCCATAACCTCAAAAATCCCATAACCTTGTGATTGAAAAACTATAAACCAGTAAAAAATAGACTTATACGCATTCAAGCAGTGTAAATCAATATGTTTGAAACGGGTGTGCCCTTCAACCTCACTACCACTCAACCTCAAAATCACGTGATCCTAAAACTCCATAATCTTGAAAACTTCATAATCTTATATGGTTCTAAATCTGTTTGAGTTTTAGTAAGTAGTGTAAAATATGGAATGATACCACAAAATTTGTATACAATCATACAAATTGTTTGTAATGTGCTATCTTTCGCACGGTAAAATTTACACAAATTTTGTGTATTTTTAATACTTTATCTGTGTCTTTTCAAATTAAATCACACAAAACATAAAAATTTGAACTTTGTATAACATAACTTTGCAGATTACGAGTCACGAGGTTTCTCAATCACAAGGTTATGAGATTTTAGGATCACGAGGTTTTGAGGTTAAGTGGTACTGAGATTGAAGGGCAAATCCATTTCAAACATATCGATTTGCACTGCTTAAGCGCGTATAAGTCTCTTTTTTTACTGAGTTATGGGGTTTTAGAATCATAAGGTTATTGGGTTTTTGAGGTTATGGGGCCTAATGTTATGGAATTTTAAGATTATATGGTTATGGAATTGATGAAATATATGATTATGGGATTTCGTTTGGGTTTTTATCAAATTATATAATTTTTAGCTTGAATTTCATGGTTTTAGGCCTGTTTTTTTGAGGTTAGGAAAAGAACCGGATCTGATGGAGTAATTTGGACTTCGGAATTCGGATTCGGTTTCAGTGACCCAAAAAACATATACCTGTATATATAGTCAGACCCCTGCAAACGAAAAAAATTTTGCTTGTGGAGCTGTGTTATAGTCGTGTGTAACACTCCACTTGCACTTAAAATTCTAGAAAGTACTTAACACCAAGAGGCTGATGACCATTCTGTTCAAAAAATGCTTAAAAATTTCTTCTCAAACAATGCTGCTTGTGGAAACGAAATAGAAAAATTTAACTGTCGATATTGATCCAATAATACAAATACTCATTTCGGCGTATCCTAGTATTTTAGTCTCTTTGATTCGAGATGGCTCTCGTAAAAACGCATTACATTTAGCAATCCTTCGTATCCTCCGATAAGATCGCTGATAGTACAACGGTGCCTACTCCATGGCCATAATGCAATTTAAATGGAAAAATCGATAACCGTAGTATTCCTGCCAGAAGTGCAAGGGGATGTTTTCTTATCGGGAAATCGCCGGGAAAAAGTATCCCCCGACAATAGTCGCTGTTCGGTTGATTTACTTGTAGTCCAGGCTAGATAGTTTATTTTTTGAAAAAGAGTCCTGAATAAGGTTTCTCGGCGCGATAATTAGGTAAAAAATAGTAGAAATTGATTGCGTATGTTTTGGATAAAATCGGTATGTAGGAACCTTGGTAAAAAAATCGATACACGTGCCGAAAACCGTTTTTTTTTGGGGGGTTAAGGGACGAAAAATATTTTTTTTTTCGTAAAACAAAAAATAGCACGTTGTAGCGCTTGTACAAGGGCTCTAATGGTCGCCGAGAAACCTTATTCAGGACTCTTCTTAAAAACTGAGCACTTTTCTGCTATATTGCCTGGATTATTGGCCGGACTCGGACAACTGCACGGTTCAGGAATAAGAGCAAGACTATCGAGATGTTACTTTCTGGAGACTCGCTTAAGAGTTTTATTTTTCCTCGACGGAATCCTTTATTGTTTTTAAGCTATCGCCGACGGCACAGCGAAACTGATCCGGAGTGGAGGCGGCGTGGAATCGATAAAGGAAGAAAAGAAGTGTGAAGCAATAACTTACGAAAACAGTTTTTATTATTTCCGCGTCTGTTAATGTGGAAGTGAAATAATATGGAGCCGGTTATAATAAGACTTTATTCCAATTCTATAGGTCATTTCGCGCCAAATCATTTTATTGACAGAAACTAGTGTAAATATAACATATCAATCTTTAAATGAAGTATATTTTGTAAAAAAAGTGATTTTTGTTTTTTAAATCGTAGAATATTGACCAAACTGCTTATGATTTGAGTTTCTCATACCTTATATTATTTTTCCTTTAGCTAAAAACTTATGGGTGATAGGTAGGTAAAAACCGAGCTCATATTTGAATTCAGCACAAAATTACAGGAGACACAAAAAACAAATGCAGAACAGCGTTATTATCAAGTAACACAACTTTTAAGAACATATCTACATGTGAAATTTTAAAGACATTTATATTTTAGTCGCAGTTTTCAGTCGATGCCAGACCTGGAACATTAAGGAGCCTTGAATGGTGGGCACTTCTCTCTTAACACTGTAGATCTGAAACCAAAACAAAAACATATATGAATACTCTTTACCTATACAGTAAGCGTCACCCTAATGCGTACATAGCAGAATGAAGGGGAATTGAAAAGTTAACTTCTATCTTGAGTAGACGCCACTACAGCCTATATATGAGGTGGTAACCAATCGCGATCCGATCGCTATCGCAGGCGTATGGCTATAGGAGTCGGAACACGTGCGGTTTTGACATTATTTTTATTTTGACATGTCTTTATTATGGGATTGCCCCTGGAAAATATTACGATCTGCGTCATGGTTTTGCGTCACGTCACGCTTGGTAAAGATGCCTAACCTGAAGGGGCAAAATCTGGGGTAGGGAAAAACTCTATCGAGCATCATGTATGTGACGCATGACATCATGGGTCTTGATGGTTTGCCTCTTGGGTCCTCTTTCTGGGTCCTCTTTCGAGGTCCTCTTTCATAATAAAGACATAGAATGTTCCATGGCCACACGTGCGTAGCTTCGTGAGCTATTTTTTAGAAGCAGATCCGGCTCGGAATCGTTTCCGAAATACATATCATTTCATAGAACCTCGAAATATACAGAGCACTTTTAAACAGGTACGGCCCCAGCATGTAATGTGTGTCGTGTTGCGCGGCGAATGAATTTTGCGCGAGTCCATTAGTGCAACACTTGAAATGAACTATTGTGTGACGTCATATGTCACACAAGGTTACGTCAGACCACTAGGACCTTTTATGTTTAAAAATACTTTACATACCTACCAGTTTATAGAATCAAAAAACACCCCCGGGGGGAACACAAACATATAAAAATTTTAGTTATCTGTCTAATTTAAAAAAAAACTGGACGTTTTCCACGAAACATCGAACTACTATACTTTTCTCGACAAGCGTTTCGCCAAGTATTGAAGTTTTAAAGAAAACTGAACAGTTTTAATCTTCTCCTGAAGATGCCAACTTAGTTGGCGAAACGCGCGTCGAGAAAAGTATAGCAGTGCGTATTGGAAAACGTCCAGTTTTTTGTTTCTACGCCGAAGGTTCCAGTACCCACTCCAGGATGTCTCATTTTACATTGAACATTACTAATATTGAACGTTACATCTAGTATTTTTACGTGTTTATTTATTTCAATAGATTTGAACTTTAGATAGTTAGCTCCCTAGTAAGTTTATTCGAATATTCACTATTGTATTATGGTGTATTTTCTGTGAACTGTCGCTTTGCAATAATAGTCCGAATGTCCCAGTTGAATAATAGTCCTGAGTCCGACTCTGCTTCCACTCGCCGGAAATTTGACTGTTCGTAGTTTGTGCCTTGTTTCGCTGTTGTCGCATCAACATAATATTCCTATTAGACATTTTAAAATAGTTTCACAGCTCAGTTGTTTAAAGTAATATTCGCTGTTTAAAATAGTTTCACAGTAGTTAAGTTGAAAAAAAAAAAGAAAAAGAAAAAAGGAAAAAAAAAAAAGGGGGAAAAAAAAAAGAGAGAAAAAAAAAGAATTTTAAAAAGAAAAGAAGGGATGAAAGAAAAAAGGAAACTCTCTGTATAGCACCCGTTGAGTAAATGACTTTTTTATTACATCTCGGTCCTTACACGGTCTGTGGGAATCATATCAGAAAATGGTGTTAGCGTGGTGGTGGTGATAGCGTGAGAAAGAGACGGTTATATTGAGATGTATAGTTCCTGGGTATTTCCTATATTTTTTTAAAAGAATCGATGATGACTTACTAGTCTATACAGTATGTCTTCCTCTTCTACTGCAGCCTCTAGCACTTTCTTCCTTTGCTTCTTAAGGACAATTTGGGTTTCTTTTATTGCCAGCAGGGCTTTCTTCTCTCTTCATCAAGTATGTTCACATGAAAATGCGAAGCGAATTTTCACTTCGCGAGTTATTATCTGGCTTACTGTTAATACAGGTGTATGCTCAAGGAGACTGACTTTTTCAGACCCCGGAACGCGTCTAATCTCATTTTTACACACTAGAGGGCGATACCTCCTAGATAATACCACCGTATACTCTCCTGGTCAGGATATAAACAGATACGTTCGGTGTTCATCATTCACTTCCAAATGATGATCACGCTGATCAGATCTAATGTGGTCGAATCTAGATAAGTGGTTTCTGACGGTGAATCGTGTTCACTTCCTCTCGATTCTTTATGTCTGTCGAATGCGATAAACTAATTATTGCATTCCGTATTTTACAGTGTGCAGAAACTAAACCAATTTAAGTAACACATTCGTTTGTGGCGAGAGTCGTATTGGAACGTTCGCCAGCGCGATAGTCCCGTCTTCCAAAACACAAATGCGGCGTGTCGTGAGTAATGTGCCGGCCACATTAAAAACCAAACCGTCTTGTGGAATTGGCTCCCTTTCAACAATGGCCGCTGAGTCATACCTCACGACCTGCCAATACGCATTGGCGTATCCCGAAGAGAGATACAGGTCCGTTAGAAATGTCACTCGGTGGGCGGTCGTTTGTCGGCAGCTTTTTGTATATAAATAATCCCTTTATTGTTATCTTTTTTTGCTTGCTTCTCTTTTTTTTTTTATTTTATTTATAGGTGATTAACAGAAGAGGACTCTACAGACGTCCATGGGAACGAAGAGGAACAAATCAAGCTGTTCTTTTCACTCCACGAATCTTCTTGGTGGTGATTCGGTAACGGTGTGGGGCGACATCACTTTGGATGCTTATATGCAGAAGGTTATCAGAGCCCATGGTACAAGCTGAACGCTATTGAGGAGGTGTTAGAGGAACACATAATTTCCTTGCATGTTATCGAAAAAAATACATAAAAACTTCATGTTTATGCACGATAACGCACTTAAGCATACCGCAAATTGCGTGATAGCTTATCTAAATAATGTCAACACTCTAATCGTGGCCTGGCCAGCAAGAAGTCCAAGTATGAACCCGATGGAGCATGTCTAGGGCCATCTTTCACTCCACGAATCTTCTTTGCAAGTGGCTCGATACCGATGTGGGGCGACATCTCTTTGGAGGCTCATATGGAGCTGGTCATCAAGCTGAACACAACCCTGAGGAGGCGTTAGATGAGCACATAATTTCACTTGCATTTATCGAACAATACTTCGTGTTTATGCACGATAACGCACTTAAACACACCGCAAAATGTGTGATAGCTTATCTAAATAGTGTCAACACTCTAATCGTGGATTGGTCAGCAAGAAGTCCAAGTATGAACCCGCTGGAATATGTCTAAGATCATCTGAATGCATATTTGAGCAAGAGCCGTTGCTATTAACAGGTTGACTGAGCCTAACCAAGTTATAATTGAGGAATAGGCTAAGATTTTCAAGAATTTATCTCATTGCGGAATAAGAAGAGGGTAGGAATCAGTTTTAAGGGCTTGAGATTGAGAAGAAAATAGGATATATTAACATTTTCATTCAAAAATGGGTTTAGAACTCAATAGGATGTATTTTTTTTTTATTTAAAGCTTACATTTTGATTGTTATTCTCTAAAATTGGTTTCTTAATTTGATTATGCTTATAATAACATATTATTTTAATAAAATAAACAACAAATACAAAAAATAGTATATACAGGGTGAGTCAAACTTAACGCGACAAACGAAAGGTACGGATAGGGCATGTTATTCTAAGCAAAAAAGTTCTAATAAACATGTGTCCGGAAATGCTTCCTAAGAGCGCTACGGACGTTCAAAGATGGCAGGCCCAAATTGATTTTCTTGCCTTTTATTTCAAAAACTGCTCGAAATGTCCACCGTCATTTTCAATGAAAAGTTGACATCTGCGAATGACTGATTGCGCGGCTGCACGACACTCCGCTAGTGGTATTTCTTGGGCAGCTTGCAAGATCCTCGCTCGGAGACTAGCTTCGTCGTTGACGGGCTCAGCATAAACTTTGCTCTTCATTCTGCCCCAAACATAAAAATCCATAGTGGTTAAGTCCGGGGAACGCGGAGGCCAAGGACGGGGACAGTCTCGACCGCGACCAATCCATCTTCCTGAAAAATGGTTGTGAAGCCATTGCCGCACTAGTAGAGTGTAATGGGCTGGGCAACCGTCTAACTGGAACCACCTGTTTGCTCTATCAATTAGAGGCATGTCATCTAATATTGCTTCAAATTCATTTTCCAGGAAATAAAGAAAGGCCGGACCATTTAGTCTTGGAGGCAAGAAATATGGACCAATGAGTGTATCGTCGCATAACCCCATCCAAACGTTGCACGAAAATTCATGTTGAAAATGTTGTTCTTTTACAGCATGCGGGTTTTCATGGGCCCAAATATGCGCATTATGTTGGTTAAAGATACCACTACGGGTAAAAGTTGCCTCGTCCGTCCAAATCACCTTCCGATAGTAAGAAGCATCGTTTGTTATTTGTTCCATGAACCACTCTGAAAATTCTCTTCTTCGAGGTAGGTCTTCAGGAAGCAAATTCTGAACTTTCTGCAAATGATAGGGGTGGCGACCATCTGCTTTCAGAGTTCGGTTCACAATGCTCTGGGAATAGCCTAATTGCAAAGAACATCTCCTCGTGCTACTTGAAGGTATTTGATCGAAGTGTTCTAGGATATTTTCTGTTCTTCGATTATTATGAAGGGGTGCAAAAATACCGTCTGCTCGCGATTTCGAAGAAGTTGTCCCAGTTTCTCTTAATCGTTGAAATGTTCTAGTAAATACCGCTTTGTCGGGCACTCTTCTCATTGGAAATCTTCGGGCGTACTCATTCACAGCAGCGCGCGCATTACCATCACAGTACCCGTAAACAAACACAATATCCGCATATTCACTTGTAGTGTAGGTATTTGGCATGTTTCCGCAATTTACTCATAAACTAGCTTAAAATTAGTGACAAATTGAATTCAATCGACACGTCAAACAAGGCTGTAAAAAAAAAACAAACATTAATCCTGCCCTTTTTTAATTAATAAGGCAGCGGAGTGAATTAATCAGTCATTCGCAGATGTCAACTTTGCATTGAAAATGATGGTGGACATTTCGAGCAGTTTTTGTAAAATTTTAGTTTGTTTTGTTACGTTAAACCAATTATTTTAAGCAGTTTTTTGAAATAAAAGGCAAGAAAATCAATTTGGGCCTGCCATCTTTGAACGTCCGTAGCGCTCTTAGGAAGCATTTCCGGACACATGTTTATTAGAACTTTTTTTGCTTAGAATAACATGCCCTATCCGTACCTTTCGTTTGTCGCGTTAAGTTTGACTCACCCTGTATATATTATGTATATGTGTCATTTTCTGTGCCTGTCAGTATATTTTCGCGGCACTTACCAAACAGTTGTAAATCGTCAACTCACCAACCATTAAGCTGTTCTAATTTTTTTTCGTAATATCTCAATTTGAAAATCTTAAAAAAACAAACACATCCTTGTAATTTGCCGTTACATTCGACAACCGGTGTTTTTAGCGCCAGTAGGTGTGAGATTTTCATCAGTCGGAACCTGTGAGGTGTGTCATTTTCCATTATAGACTACGCCTCTGGCCCCATTTGTCTCTAGCGGTGCATCCCATTGTCTTCTTCAAATAAGTATTTTTTTTTAACTGTCGCTGCGTGTTTTGTTTGGTGTTGGAATTATTAAGCTGCTGTTGAGACGTCTTGATCAGTGCCAAATAAATGTAATACTGCCAAGTTTAATTTAGCAACATTATAACATTCCCAAGCGGGAGCTTGGGAATGTTTCCGCGTGCAAGGGGATTAAGGACCTTGGGGTGTATTTTAGAACTGATATGCCTTATATTTCTAGGCAATTGCGTAAAAAATACATATTTGATTAATCATCATTCATTTGTGTGTATTTTTTTTTAACGAAAACTATATTATGCAGTATCGTCTTATGTAAATTTATGAGTACCGTTATTGATATAGACTTAAAAATGAGCATATTAGCAGTTTTTTATTTGTTCCTCCAATTCAACTACTTACACATTCTTAAATTAAATATTGGGTAAAATAGAAGTTGGAAGACTTTTTTGGAAGAAACATTCTTTGGGCGAACGTTTTTGCTGTCAACGATTAGACCTAAATATTAGGCTAATGTTATAATCGAAAAAATTATAAAGCAAAAAAAACTTCCAGCTCACAATATACAGGGTGTCCCAAAAAGCCGAAAGGGGGTTATGTACCAGGTCCTGACTGGTCATGCGACAAAAAAAATATCGATGAAAGGCCTTGATTTACGAAATATAGTCACCAATTTGTAAAATTTGTAAAAAATAGCTTCCCTAAGTCAATTTTTTTTGCGACAGTGTTAAATGAAGGCCGACTGTTGTATTTTTTTGGGTTATATTGAAGTGAATAATTATTTAATACCTATTTAATTTAAGTTAATAACTATATTTAATTTGATTGTTAAAAAAAGATATTGCTATTCATTCACAGCGAGTCACCAATTTCGAGGTAACCCGACCGATCTCATTCCTTGGTCAGTACGTTTTGCGACTCCTTTTCGATTGCGCACTGTTTTTGTATTGCTCTAATTGCATTACTAACCTGGCTTTGTTACTCTGGACTATCACATGTAACAAAGAAATGTTTTTAACAAAAAATTTCATTTTAGCACACTGTTTTTTTAAGCATACTATAGCGCTGCAACTTTAGAATTTAGCGTAAATTTAGATTTGTCTGGCTAATGAATATTTTGCCCGGTATCAAAATTATTTGACTAATAGGTATATTTAAGAAGTTTGTGTTTGTGTTAAAATTCTATTTCCGTTTTATGTTTTAGTTATGTTCGGAATACACTTAAATTTGTTTTTGTTTTGTTTATCCTTCATATTACTGTAAGGCTCCAATTTAGGTATTCTTCTTGATTATTTGTAAGGGATACATGGAATTGTATTTGTAGATTCTTGATGTGTCATATTTAATGGATTTTTGCGAATTTTAAACGTAGATCTGACGGAAAGTAATAATCAGAGGTTCACAATTTTTTTTCTTGTCACCGTTCGGATTACCGAGGTAGCGTTCGAATTATAACTTCATGACTTCGTTCGGAGTAGCGCGTGTCTGAATTAACCTGTATTCAGATTAAAAAGATTGTACTCTATACGAGGACGGAAACAGTGGTATGCAATGCAAACGGAATAGTGAAACGTACTGACCAAGGAACGGGATCCGATTCAGATATTTTCAAAATTCGCCCTATTATGAGTTATGATCTCATCGAGATGATTTTTAACTAGGAACCCCTACTCTTCGGGACAATGAGACAATGACCAGATAATGAGGATGTTCAGAACGTATTACAATTTTATATGTTTTTTTGTTTTCAAAAAACTCAAAGAATGTTTGAGCTTTGATGTGGGGATTACAACTCGAATACACTATACGAACATATAGGTATAGAAGGAATTAGAGAGATAAATCCGAGCGTTAACGTTTAAACACTCCTTATTACCTCAGGGACCAGCGTGAAAACGGCCAACTCTAAAGTGTAAATTTCCTTTCTAACGACTCTCCTCGTTCGAGAATATTCGTAGTCTATGTATGTCCCGCATTCCGGGTACCAAGATTCCCGTATTGTGTACGTGTGTCGCCTCCTTCGCCACTGTTTATAATCCTCACGTTATCCCCGGCATTATACGCTAATTTCTGGGATAGCCGAGTAATGAGCAATCTGTATTCATCGCGTCGCCCGTCGTTATACCCCTCCCTCCGCCTCGGATTTACGGGTCGCGCCTGGATTTGAGGGCGCCAAGACCCGTCGTTTTACGCCGCATGAATCGTGACAGTTATTTTTCCCTTTTCGATTTTTATCTGAGGTCAAAAGTTGACGCTCGTCACGTCTTACTTGATGGTTTATCGTACAATGTATCGGGTACTTCGAAAACATTTCGTGGTCACCGTCATTTCAAGATTTCTGTAGTCTACCGTGTTTTCAGTCAGCCATATGTTCCATAAATCTAGTTGAAATTGATCTGTCTGTTTGCCCAATATAATTTTGTCCACAGTGGCTAGAACTTACACCGTTCATTTTTGACTGAAGTAAAGACCGAAACCAGACTATACTTTATCGAATGTTTTGATGTACTGAATCCGATCTGATCGAACGGACAGATTTTCAAGATATTCAGCGCATCAAAAACTGTCGGAAAAAGTTAGGCATAGTCTGGTTTCTTGTTTAAAATTTTGTCGGCCTGTGTATCTAAGTTTTTTTAGTTAATTTTTTGTGTCCAAAAAAAGAAGTATACGTTAAGTGTTTTAAAAATCAAATATTAAATTCAATGTATCATTTCTGTCACTTTATGAAGATGAAGAAAGTTTTCTAGGTTCAATTAAATATAGGTAATCATATTGTAACACTTTTTACTCGGCAAAAGCGTTTATTGTTGAATTACAATTAATTTGATCACGTTGATTACAACAACTATCAACTTAAAATCACTCTCTACAATATCTCTACTAAATATCGCGGTCTAAATATCACCCGGTATATCACTTTGATCTTCATTGGACTACGTTCCAATTCAAACTAACTGTTTGGGGCTCGCTGTCGTGCTTATATACACCATTCGAATTCTCTGGAACAATCTTCTAGGTGCTTTTGAATCGTCGAGAATCTCTGTACTGCTCTCGCTCCTTCTAGTATTTTCTCGAACGTTATCTTGTTGGCTCCAATTACGTTGATTGCAACAATCTCGTATAGGCAACCAACAATTCACCGATGTTTTGCTGGTAGAATATGTCACAATAAATTAACTCAGTTGTGGTGAGAATATTATGTAATTGCTCTTTACAGGCTGCCACTAGGAACATCTTTGGATATTTACACTACATGTTTATGTCAGAATGGGGTGAATTTACTTACGTACGGCTCAGGTTATGTCTACACCGTGACTACGACGAGATATGGGCCTTCCCACCACCTCACTCGCAATTGGTTCACCACTCACTCATATTTGTTTTGCGTTTATCTGATAGAGAAGTTCATTTATCACCCCCCTTGATTTTGTAATATTCTTAGGACAGCGATTCATACGGTGTATAGTATACAGGGTACACCATTGATAAAGGAACACCGTAGTGTAAATCGCAGATTTGTTTGGGTAAAAATATTGGATTTGACCAAACTTTTCTCGGTCCAATAGCAACCAAAATGGTAGTATTCTTTCAAACTTTCTTGTGGTTCGTCAGCGTTGTGGCTATTTTTAAAAGGTCTTCAGTAAAATTAGCTAAAATAACCACCCCTTTTACTCTTTACTCAACTTCTTCAACGCTTGTGAAATAAAAATTTGACGTGTTGTATTACACCAATCGATAAAGATTGCTTTCAGTGTGAAAATAAAATGATGCTGCTGCCATTTGCTGATCACCTGTAGACCCAGTTTATATCAATTTTCGATTATCGTTTACTGCGTGTATTCGTGACCTTGGATATATTAGGCTAATCTTTTTTCTTCTCCGTTCCTTCATTCTCTGTTTCGAGCCCGACTAAAATCTCTTCCTGAAACTTCATCGTCCGAAAAGGCCTTGAGGGACGGACGATTCCTTGCCGGGATATCTGTGCGGAAGCTTGGGTGAAAATTCGCTCGATTTAATGCACTTAATGACTAGGCAGGAGATCTAGTGAGCTTCACTCCTGTAAGAGACCGTCATTTTCTGATTGTAACAACCAAAACAGATAGGAGTACATTTTAAATGCAAACAATCAATGCAGAGTAGTTGTATGTCTACAGTTTTTATGCAGGTAGTTTATCGTGGAAATTATTGAATAAACTAATGTTGAAAAATACCTATACATATTTACCAGTTAAGAAAGGGAGATAGAAATAGGGGTTTTTTTTTTTTTTTTTGTTTTTTAAGTCTTTTGGGGGGGGGGGGGGGGGAAAAAAAAAAAAAAATAGGGGGGGGTAAAAGGGGGGGGGGGGTGAAAAAAAAAAAGGGGGGAAAAAAGAAAAAAAAAAAAGGGCTTGGCAAATTAGGTTTGGTCTTGGGGGGAACACTACCTTGTGGGGTCAAAATCAAGTCTCATTTTCTCGAATTTATTGTAGAAAGAGCAAGACAATTTATTGAAATTCGGGTATTTAGACATAATTACACATCTCTTAAAGATACAAAAATATTTTTCTAAAGTCATTTGAAAACAAAATGGCGGCACAACAACTCTCGGAATGACACATCTATTTTTTTATGACCTCCCTGGCCGTAAACCCACAGGTCGCAATTGTGTATCTAAAACAAAAAAAAACAAAAAAGATTTTGAAATTACATATCTAGTGAACGACCGTAGAATTTTTTCGAAGTATTGATTTAAAAAAAAAATGGCAGTTTAAAGAAAAAAACACATTTTTTCGGAAAAAATCGGCTATAAAATCGGTACATTTTCATAAATCAAAAAGTTCCACGGGCGTTCACTAGAAAAAATTATTTTTTTAGCTACAGGGTCATTCCATATGAAATCGTCTAATTGAAGAAGCCGACCCATTTTAGATTTTGCTGTAACTTTAGGGTCCCAAAGAACAAAATTTACGCAAATTACTAAAAGTAAGCTTCAACCTCCAGACTATCGGAAATTTGATTAGAACAAAAGTCCAACATTGCTTCTGGTGTTAATTATATTAAAACCAGAAGCAATGTTCATTCATGCAAGCAATGGTATTCATTTTTTTTGTATCGAGTCTGGAGGTTGAAGCTGCTGAAACATTTTTATTTGAAAGATTTATAACTATAAATACAACAAAAATACGAGATCGTATCATAGTTTTGTTCCGCTTTCTTAAAGTCAATTAAATGCGCGGAAATATTCAGCTTCCCATAATTCTGATATTGTTAATATATGTATATATTGTAAAACCCAAACGTAAATTGTTGAATAAAAAATAAGGTTCCAGTTCAAATTGTTAACGGTTACCTTGTTTCCATCAAATATTACTTACAGAGATAATTTTACACTTAATATGCCCATAACTTCATTGAAACTTTAGAAACTCTTTCACATTCGTAATTATTTTTGTTCGTAATTTATTTTAATCCATTTGTTAAGCCATATGGAATAAGAAACTGTAGAGATAAAAGGACCCGAAGTTGAATAAAAAGGTAAGATATAATCTCTATTTACAAAAAGTAATGAAGCACAATTGAAATTATAAGATTACAAAATAAAAAAATTAGGTCAATTTTCGCTACAAAAAAAAAAAAAACACTTGTATATTCACTAAACATGAAAATAACAAAACGAGCGTGCAGTCACTTAAAGTTAAAGGTAAGAACTAAAGATTCTGTAAGTTTCATATTTTTATCATGCAGTCAACACGTTCTTTTCATAACCTCAATAATGCGATTTTTCAAAATTTCGAAAATTCAAGCAAAGTTTTTTTGATAAGGAGTGAGCTGTTCGGGTCGACTTGTGGCTGTATTTCGTCTATGATATGTACACTTAATTCCTGAGTAACATAAGCTGCTTACTCTAAACAGTCAAGACTCTAGAGTCGATTAAAATTCACAAAAAATAAGTAAAAAACACGTAATTTTAACACGCTGCCATTATTCGGAGGTAGTGACTGATCGAATTTTTGATACACTAAAACTGCCATCTTTCCCCTTCAAAATGCCGCCTCTAGCGGGTAGATATCTTAAAAAGGAAAAATGTTTGGGCTAAATTTGATAAAGCTTACAAATGACGGTTTTTGAATGACGAAAAGTTTTAATTCGAATAGGCGGAAACAACCGTTTGTAAAAATTAAATTTGCGTAAATTTTGTTCTTTGGGACCCTACAGAAGAGTTCCTCAAAGTTACAACAAAATCTAAAATGGGTCGGCAACGATTTTTCTTATTTTCAGACGATTTTATATGGAATGACTCTACAGTTAAAATTTCATGTCGATCGGTTGAAAATTGTAGACGCTAGCTTTATGGCCAGCTCGAAAAACATGGTTTTGAGAAAAACGCGTTTAACGTTTCAAGTACGTATATTTCGATGTAAGTTTGTATTTACCACTAATCGGCGATGCCTGAGCTATACAACTGTCTTTCTAATTCAAGGTTTTCATGCTCCTCATCCTTCCTTGACGATAATGATGCTGAACGAGCTTCCCTCCCCTCTGCGGCCAGGGAGCGCTCAGAGTTACTAATTAGTTACTAATTAGAGTGCACAAATTACTAGTTAAACAGCACCGTGACTTCACTCGGAAAACCGAATTTTTCGACCACTTTAAAAATTTTCCCCCGCACATAAAACCTTGGATATCATTTTTTGGATAGTTATGGAAGCATTTAAGTCAATAAAAAAAATTGTCAAAAAATATTTACAAGGTAGTATACCCCTTAATAAATATTTTATTTTTGAAGATTCCGGTTTATATGTGACTTGCCCTCGTGCAACCAGCAGAAATGCAATAAGGAAGATGCATTTGTCCCAAACTCATATTTAATTGCATGTCATCTAACTTTGACGAAACTTCGTCTATCTTGTGTCAGATAAATAGTTTTTTCTTTAATTAGTCGCTGGGTAATAACTAAGTTAATGGTGAAAAGTACAGTGCAGCAACAGTAACTTTGCCCTTGGCCGCAGTGGAAAAAACCTGAAGTTATGCCCATTTCTTTTGTAGATGGAGCTCTGAAGTACGGTCCGTTATTGTTTGTTTGTGGATATCTCTGATATATCTCGCT
The DNA here is from genome assembly GCA_029963805.1 of Aromia moschata. NCBI lineage: Eukaryota > Metazoa > Arthropoda > Insecta > Coleoptera > Cerambycidae > Aromia > Aromia moschata. The sequence continues at coordinate 309,913 of JAPWTK010000422.1, read as the reverse complement.
ACTTGACAAACAGTAGCTGAGGTATCACCAAGACTCAACAGAAAGTCATTAAATCTAGTCATCAAAACAGTTAAACATCCAGGATTTGTGTCCCTTTATGTTGTTATCTTTCCGCTGGTATTTGCCTTGAATTCGATATGTGCAGTGAAAGGAGTTTAATTCGTCAGGCGCTTGACATTCGTGTATATTATCTCCGTGTTTTACATAATTCGGATCGTCGGCAACTCTCGTGTCGTTACATCCGATCAGGCTGCAACAACTGCCCTGATTTATATCCAAACAATGCCGCTAAGGGTGCATTATTTCGGGATTGATTAATTATTGAGCGGGGTGCAAGAAATAGGGATGTGGTAACTTGTATATTAGCAACTTGACGGTATCAGATTGGGTTAACTAGGTTTCTTGTCTAGGGAGTACATAACGGTCGTATAAATTCGAATGGAGTTGTTAGATGAATTAATAGATTCCACAAGCAATGTATACAATAATGTATGCCATAAAATATCGACTTAGAAAATGACTGCGCAGAAATGTAATGGAAGACGGTTTGTGGTAGAATATTTATTCAAGGTGTTCCTAAAATATATGTCATAAATTGAACAACTGTTCTGGGATCAAAATAATGTCGATTCAACACAATATACCTATATACAAAAATGCATCCCATTTTTACATAGGGTGGGCCATCAGATTTTCTATAGGGTGGGCCATCTATTGGTTTCTTTTTAAACTGAGTGTTATTTCTACATTGCCGACACTGACGCGCTCGACATTTGACATACATATATGTGGTGTCTAACCTCCGCTGTAAGAAATGGATCGTTTTACGCTTGAACAACGTTGGGAAATATTGAAAAATTATTTCCAAAGTGAATGCTGTGTTGCAGAAACAGTGAAAAAATTGAGAAAAACAATTTTTGGTCACAATGAAGCGCCGTCAGCGCCTGGTGTAAGAAAGTTCTTAAGGAAAGTTCGTGAAACTGGCATGCTTATGGATAACAGAAGTCATCCACGTGCTCATTCGGTGGGCACAGCCGAAAGAATTGCTGCTGTTGCCCAAAGTGTGCGTGACAACCCAAGAACCTCAACTCGAGAGAGAATATTGCATAAAAACCTCGGATTATTTGCTTACAAGTTGCAAGTTACTCAAGAGGTAAAGGAAAATGACCATCCACTTCGTTATCGCTACTCCGTGTGGGCTTTAAATGAATTTGAAAATCCTTAATTAGATTAAAACTTTTTTACAACAGTTTTAAAACAGTTTTAATCTTCTCCTGAAGATGCCAACTTGGTTGGCGAAACGCACGTCGAGAAAAGTGTAGTAGTTCGGTGTTTCGTGGAAAACGTCCAGTTTTTGAATTTGAAAATGACACCGATTTCAATCGAAAAATCATTTTTTCGGACGAAGCTCATTTTCATCTTAGAGGACATGTGTAACAGCGTTACAGTAAATGAAATGCGTTGCAGAGACATGTTAACTGATTTTTTTGTGGCCGCAATTTGACGATTTGGACTTGGAAGAGCTTTGGTTCCAGCAGGATGGAGCAACGTGTCACACAAGCCGTGAAACGATCTTTTGCACACTAAATTCGGTAACCGTGTTATCAGCCGTTTTGGAGACATTAATTGGCCATGGCGCAGCTGCGATTTAACACCGTTGGACTATTTTTTATGGTGACGTGTTAAGGACCGTTGTTACTCCAACGATCCACAACCAATTGACGCCCCGAAGGAAAACATCAATCGAGTTATTCGTGCAATAAAGCCACAAATAATCGAAAATGTACTGCAAAATTGGGTGAATAGGGTGAATAATGGGAAGGCATACTTTCATGTATAAAGCAACAATCATTTAAAAATATTCAACGATGTAGTTTTAATAGCAATTTTAAAAAAGAAACCTTCTGATGGCCCACCCCTATACTGGGTGTCTCAGCTTTTTAGTTTACAGACTGTATCTGCTCACCCAGGATAGTTAGCAAAAAACTTTATATATAAAAGTTACTTGAATTCATGAGGCCTATAAAATGACATATTCCGTTTGACATGTGCTAGTGACCTTGAGGTTATGTCAGTGTTAATATAAGTTTTTTAAATACAACCCCCTGTGTTTTTCGACATTTTTGTATTTACCGAACAATTCTACACAAATTTCATGTAACATACGCTATACCTATCTTCAACCGTTTTCGAGATTTTTCAAGAGTCAAACAGCTATTATTTTACAATACAAAGAATTTTCAGTTTGCCTTGTCAGTTTTGAAACAATTGAGAGGCATTGTTAAAAGTAATTTTAATCAGATCAATGGTATATCTCAGTAATTATAAGCAATCAGTTTAATAAATTTTTAAATTGAGCACCACCAGTTTGGACACAAGCTTTTAAACGGCGTATTAATCCTCTATTGCTTGTTGCACGTAGCATTTCCGGGGTTATAGTCCGGCATCCCATACGGATTCTATTTTTTAGATCATCCAGGTCTGTCGCAGGCAGTTGATATACAAATTCATTTCAATAACCCCACAGGAAAAAATCAAGAGGTGTCAAATCCGGGGAACGAGCAGGCCAAGGAATAGCACCTCTGTTTCCAATCCACCCATTGGGGGTAACGCGCATTTAAATAAACTGTCACAATTTGAAAATCTCGAAAACGGTTGAAGATAGGTGTAGGGTATGTTACATGAAATATGTGTAGAATTGTTCGGTAAATACAAAAATGTCGAAAAATATAGGGTGTTGTATTTAAAAAACTTATATTGACACTGACATAACCTCAAGTTCACTAGCACATGTCAAACGGAATATGTCATTTTATAGGCCTCATGAATTCAAGTAACTTTTATATATAAAGTTTTTTGCTAACTATCCTGGGTGAGCAGATAAAGTCTGTAAACTAAAAGCTAAGACACCCTGTATTTAGAGCTGTCGGCGGACTGTCTAAATTTGTCACCGGTTTTTCCCTTCTTTGAAGTGCCCATTTAGCGGCCAAATTAGTTTCGTTACCCGTAAAACACAGACACCGAGGCGACGGCGGTTCTTCTTTCCCCGATTAGTCGGGTGGCACCTCCAGAAGGACGCTCGGGCCGGAGACGAGGTCGCCCCCGGGCCAGACGCGCGCTCGTGCTAACTGCGAAACTCATTTCAATTATTAGCCTTGGAAGACAAAGGGGTCCGATGTAAATACAGCGGAGGAATTTTCGTTTAACAAGCAAATTTTAGTTGACTATTAAATATTTGGCCTGGCTTTGTTCTGTAATATTTTCCCGTTGTTATCCTTTTAATCTCGTGATTTTATTACTAGATTGTTTGAATTTGTCGGAAAAGTTCGAGAATCCTAAGCAGTCTAAAATTTGCGTCGTGATGAGAAATAATGCTGATTGTAAAGTGAATTATAATACATTGACCAAGAGTAGAACATGAACTACTTTATGAAGCGAGAATGATTTCACGTTCATTGTCATTCACTATCAGAAGTCACAGATCCAGATTTCGATCTTAATAGATCTCATCAGTGTGACATGTTCGGAGGCGAATGACGAGGAAGAGCGTATCGGCTTGGTTCCTGACCAGGGGAACTACGGTAACTCTATTGGTCAGAATCTGTGCCGAAAATACAAATATGTGAATTATGATGGTATTTAATAATAGATAGAATAGATACTAGTTTTACTAGTAAGATAGAATAGTAAAAGTACTTTTTTAATCCTTAATTCTATTGCTTGCTTTTAATTAATTTTGTATTTTTGTTCCAGGTAAGTTACCGGTTGATTTTAGGAGTAGAATGGTCGACCAAGAGTTTCTTGATTGTTGTAAGTTTTTATTTTATTTTATTATTTATTATTTAATTTAAGAGTGTCACATGATTTTTTTTATGAATTTCTAGAATACTCAAACGAATTTAAAAAAAAATCTCAAGTTGTGCAAAAAAAAATTGAACACCGTGTAATTCTTTTACTTCACCATATTATTCGCAGTTTTGTTGTTTTTATCCCTGTGTATATTGATAGTTTAGAAGTATTGTTAGTAGTATTCCAAAAATTAAAAAGAAAAAAGTGGAAATCTTTTTTGATTTTTTCGATTTAATGAAAATTAAGAGAAATAAAGAGGATGTCAATTTTAGGTAACTAACCCTGTAAATATCTGTAATCTTTCTGTATTAGTATAAACATATGAGTGAAGTCATGGCTTTAACAGTGATGGAGAAAAAATTTTGAAAATATAATCTAGAGAAGAATAGTAATCTAAAAATAGAAAAAAAAATAAGATTTACCTTTTTCGGCATCTGTTTTCTAAAAATCAGCAATAATACAGTTGTGAGAGCATTCCAGTTTTTTATTTTCCACTGTAAGTTAGATCTACCAAATTTGCCCTTTTGCTAATGCCCTTGGATTACTAAGGAGAGGTCGATCAATATGTCAGTCCGATTTACGATTCGTATTCCGAATGCATTATTTTTTTGTAACCATCGTTTAATGAAAACATCAAATTGAAAAAGTGAATAGAAAACTGTCAGTTTTAATAGGTATTCTGGTTTTATCCCATTAGCGCCTGACCGGACACTTTTTGTTCTCTAATTTCAAAGTGTTACAGTGCACATAATTTAATTCCGGAACCAGGGGTGCTCTTTCGAATGGAAGTGGTTGCAAGTCTGGAATATGAGTTGTACCTATCATTGGAAAATTAGAAAACGAAAAAAAAACGTGATTTTTTTGATGACAAAAAAATTGTTTGATAATTTTTTTTTGCTTTTACATTTTTAACATTAAATTAACTTTAAACATTTTTACAAAAAAAAAAACATTAAACCGAAAAAAAATGTGTCCATGACACCTAAACTAAAAGTTATTGGCCTTACATTATTTTTTAAATATTCTTGTTTAAACAAAATAGCGCCGGCTTAGAAACGGTTTTTTCACTCTCGATAATTTTTTTCTTTTTAATTTTTTTCTCGAAAACTATTGACTAATAAAAATTGTATAAGAACAAATTTGTCTCAAAATCTCTCAAATTTTTTTCAGAATTTTGATTTTTCAGAAAATCGTGAAAATTCGTATTTTCCAAAAGTCGTTAAAAAAATCTGAAAAAATGTTGGACATATTCTTTGACTGGTTTTGAGACAGATTTGTACTTATACAATTTTTATTAAAGTCAATAGTTTTCGAGAAAAAAAATATGAAAGTTTGAAAAAAGCGTTTCTTAGCCGGCGCCATTTTTGATTAAACAAGAATATTTAAAAATAATGTAAGGCCAATAACTTTTAGTTTAGGTGTCATGGACACCTTTTTTTAGTTTTGGGTATGTACAAAAATTTAAAAGCAAAAAAAAAACTTGATCAAAAATTTTTTTTTGTCATAAAAGAATCACGTTTTTTTTTTTTCGTTTCCAATTTTCCAATGATCCAACTCATTTTTCCGGACTTACAACCACTTCTTTTCGAAAGAGCACCCTTGAAAACATAGGGGACAGTGGTTTCGGAATTTTTTTCAGTTAAATTATGCACACAGTAACATTTTGAAATTAGAGAACAAAAAGTGTCCAGTCAGGCGCTAATGGGTTATAGCCTTCATTTCGAAAGTATAGAAAAAATTATGAGATCGGAAGCTGTTAAAACTTCTTAAAACACTCTATTAAGGAGCTTAAAGATAAAAAGTAATTCATCAATACCACTGGGACCTCCAAGTTTCTACCGTTTCCGCCAGTAATATTATTTACACGAGCGAAAAAATCTACCCAACTCGATTTTAAAGTTTCGGAATTGAAAAACCTCCGAGATAAACTGACGCCCGGAGCGCGAAGATACCGCTCCGGATTCCAATAATTTATTGCTTATAAGTTGTATGAGGAAAGTTTGCGTTTGGTATTTTTCGTATTTGGAATATAGGAATTAGCGATGGAACGGCTGCGCGCAGAGATAAGGTCTAGCGATATTTATGAATTGCTGGCGAACAAGCGTTCGTTATCATCGGAGGTATTAGCCGACTTGTGCCGCTGCGGATTAACGTCCTTCTTCCTTCGCCTAATTAAAATGATCGATAACGCTGGCAGAAATCAATAAGACTAATTAGAAACGGTTTTTGGTACGATCAACTTTTATAATAAAATAAAAAATATATATAATAAGCGAAATAAACCGACACAGAGCAGGAACAACTAGATCGACCCAAAATATGATGATTAGGGTCCGGAAAGTGTGGTACCACGCAGGGTCGGACTCATTGAGCAGCCAAAGAGCCAGACAGGAGTAAAAATGTGTTAATAACACAGGCCGACCCTCTAACCCAGGAACCAGAATATATTTTTCAGAAGGTTTCTGATGCGCTGAATCCGAATCCGAGGAATCCAAATCTCTCAAGTGGCTCTGGTTTTCGAGATATCCTAATCTAAAAGTGCAAAAAAAAAACGATTTTGGCCTATATTTGAGGTTATGTAATATCGCAATTTTTTTCTCGAAAAACTATGAACAACATCTTAAAGTAAATGCCTTGCTCTTTTAAATTACGTTGAGCTTACTCAAATATCTTTTTTTTTCGCTGCGATATCGCATTTTGAGATTTTTAAGTTTGTGAATTTCTCTATAATCACAGGCCGACAAGATTTTAACCCAGAAACCAGAATATATTTTTTCCAAAGGTTTTTGATGCGCTAAATCCGAATCCGAGGTTCAAATCTCTCAATTGGCTCTGGTTTTCGAGATATCCTAACCTAAAAACCAAAATTCCTCTTCTAACAGTACCAGTAATATTTTTTGATGGATATTAGAATCTAAATGACTTTCACACTCTCAGCGTCTACGAAATATATATCGACGATTTCAAGGAATGCGTAAAATATGTGATTCGTCTATTGTAAAATCCTCAATTTTTAATAATATATTTCAGTCTATTCACAAATGGTAACGACTGTGCCATTATTGCAAAAATCTACACAAACTCGTGTATACCTGGCACCGTCAGTGGCATACATATGCACGGGCAATAAATACACGCGTACATAATTTACAAGGCGCTTAAAAAATACGGTTTATACTTTAATTATATATCATAGCGTTGTGTAGTGCCGACTCTGCGTTGTAGCATACTTTCCGGACCCTAATGATAATTCCATTGGTTGTGTGCTGAAGAATTTCTTATAGCCAGATTCAACTCATTCTGATACAGTCCTTCGGATAATGCTCACAGATAATAACTCATGATTTTTATTAACCGGTTTGTTTTTAAAATGGATGGTCAAAATTTAAGACATGTAAATCAGGTGAAATGATGACCAAAATATTTCTGTGAAACGTTACCTATCTCATGTTTTAGCCAGACGCCATGGTCGTTTCTGCGTATTTAATATTCAGGATGATAAAAGTACCAAGAATCGGATATTTTTACTTCGGATGCATTTTGGCCGGATACCCAGTAAAATTATAAATATGTATGTAAGTGATTCACTCGCAAAATATTAAAATCACTGAAGACGTATGTAATTCCAATCCGCTGATGAAATTTTATGATCACTTATTTAGATAAAAGGCAGGAGTGGCAGGACAGTCAGATGTTTCTCGCCCATTATCTATAATTACAGCATTAATCGAGAAGCTTGTAGTTTGATTGAAGTATTTCTGCTTTATTGGAGTGTGAATAATTGAGATGCACTAGTCAATGGGGTTATTGTGGAGTCTGTGTAGAGAGGAATTCAATCTCCGAATACCGAAAATAGGTACACGAAACATGATGGGGCTGACGTTGCTAAATTGATACCTGAACATTCGCATGAGTTTAATGACAATAATAGTGCTTATAACATCTTGAATTTTTCCTTCGCAATGGTGCTTCAGTTAATAAAAAAATAACGTTTGTTTTCATCTAATCATAGAGTGTAAGAAGATGAAGATACATTCGAAATAATTAAAACAACTTTTCAGGTACTTGCGGCAAGAATAAATGAGGCGGGCCTTGGCTCTTTCGTTAAACATATAAATGACCTTTAATAATTTACCACACACTGTATTTGTGTCTATATACACCAGTAACAAAAATTAAAGGATATTAATAAAATTCCAAATTTTTGGGTGATTTTCAACAAGGGATAACTCGGAGAAAAATGGTCGTACAGAAAATAAAAAAAAGGAAATGGTAGCCTCAAGTGTCTAGTTTTCAAGATCTGGACTTTAATTTTTTTTAGCGGTAGCGGTTCTCACGTAATCATCCGAAAAGCAACAAAACAGGAATTTTTCCAAATTTTTGCCCGTCTCTAAATTGGTCTGTGGACTTCAAAATTTGTTTTTCATCATGCAACCATAAAGCTCTTTTAGACAATTTAATCAGCTTTAATTTGACCTCTTAACGAGCTCCGTACGATGATTTGCCGCGGAGTTATCGTTGATCAAAGCAAAAAAGTCCTTTTCAACTTTGACAATCAATTACTCGGGAACTAATGATCGTACAGAAAATGGAGGTAGAGTTTTGGAAACTGCAAAACATTCTCTATAAGACACAATCGGGGGTGATTGATAAAAAAAAATATTTTCTGTACGACCATTGTTCTCCGAGTTATCCCTTATTGAAAATCACCCAAAAATTTGGAATTTTTTTAATATCCTTTAATTTTTGTTACCAGTGTATTTGACATTAAAACAAACAACAATTAAAATTATTAGACCGGTGTTATTAAGTAGATGCAAATAAATTCTATTTGTTGCGCTCCAGTTTAACTGCACCGATTTGATACGTGTAACCAATCCGATTTAGTGTGGTATATATTTTGCGTTATGGTATTTTCAGTAATTTCACTCCGTCCCCTCTTTTGCCACACATCAAAATTGCATTCCTTTCGGCTTATCGCGTCCCTTTAAGGAATCCGAGGAAAGAAATTCTTTAAAGTCGGATCGTCTAGCAAAGAAAATGCCAATATAAAGGGATCTACTCGGATCTGCTTGTTCGGAGGCCCATCCTATCCCATTCAATCGTCTCCGAAACAAAGTTTTTATTTACTGTCCCCAAGTTTTGATTAACTTATGATGGCTTCGGTAAATAGTCGACTGTTATTTCTCGGAGCTCGGGTAAATATTGAAAAATAGTTGTTGGGGATGTCGTTCGCATTTTTTGCTAGGCGTTGCTGCCGACTTTTTTTGTCGTTGTAAATAGCGGCTGTTCCCCGCCTCGGAAACTTTTTCAATAAGCATCAGAAGTTCTAATAAAGTCGGTTTTATTGGGTACTTTATTGGCGGTCTTCTCTTCTATTGTGGGCTTAATTTAATCTTTTTTTTAGAGGGTAAAACCCATCGCGCAGTGTGGGAGTTATGAAAAACTCTAAAGAGTGTTTGGGATCATCGATTAATGCTACGGAGGTGATTCACAATATCAAATGAAATTCCTTCACGTTTTTGAATTCTGAGATTGTGTTCTCGTTGACATAATTGGTTTATCTAGTGCGTAAAATTAAGATTTACTGTTCAGGAGCTGGTACAATTTTGTCCCAATCGTCAAAAGAGATCTATTGTAGCATTCCAATTTGTTTCTTTTTATTAGACTCCATAATCCTTGGTGAGAGTCCTTACCAAAGGTGAGAGTATACCAATTAGAATTTGGATGTTCCTTTCCGAGAAACCTGATTCGAGTCATTCCATAAGAAATCGTCTAATTGAAGAAGCCTACCTATTTTAGGTAGATACATATTTTAAATAGGAAAAATTTTAGAGCTAAATTTGATAAAAGCATGAAAATGACGATTTTTAAGTTTTAATTCGAATAGGCGGAAACGAGCGTTTGTAAAAATTAAATTTGCGTAAATTTTGTTCTTTGGGACCCTAAAGAAGAGTCCCTCAAAGTTACAGCAAAATCTAAAATCGGTCGGCAACGGTTTTTTTTATTTTTCAGACGATGTTATATGGAATGACCCATTCTTGTTAGGCTTTCACATTGACTTGCGCCTTCACGCATAAAATGGAATCTTCCTTCTTCAAGTAAAATGCATATGTTGATTCCTCTACTGGAGCAATTAGACATTTTAAGCAATATATTTGTTTAGTCAGGAGTATCTTGTTAGTAGACTGCTGTTATCATTACAACACTTCCATTTTGATCCGATTTCTGTTAAATCAAATTTAAACTATGGTTCTTTTATACCTGAACCGTTTCGCCTGTCTTTCATTCCATTCTAGACAATATTTCTCCACCCTCGAATATGGGTTAGAAATGTGTGCTAAGTTTTATGGTTTATGCTGAGACATTAACATTTAGAAAAACTACTTTTCACTTTCTGAATAAGGTGAATAGGTGAATTAAGGTTAATATTTTGGCATAGCTTTTTTTATTTTCCAGGGGGGGGGCAATCTTCTGTATAAAAGGCACGCCGGAAAAACATACATTAAACATATTAATTTATACAACTGATTGTTAGATAGCTTTTTTAACCTTATTACTAGAGATCGTGCAGCGCGGAGTATAACAGGACCGTAGTCAGTTTACGAATGAAAATGTTAATATGTTCACAGAAAATGTTAATATGTTGCATTACTAAATATTATTTAATATTTACATTACATGTACATTATTAAATATTATTACTTACCAAGCGCGAATGTCACAGGGCCGACACTGTGCATGTCGTGCCCTTGACTCGTTGGCCTTCACAGATGACTTGCATTACGAAAACTGCGCTAGCAATTTTAGTTATTTATGGCACGCTGTAACAGACAGTCGCCGGTATTGCATCGCGTTGATACGTTTCGTTTTTACGTATTCGCCGTGTGTTTAAATTACTTTATAAATATTAATAATCATTAGTTGAGGGGAGAAGTGAATAAAGTGAGGTACCATGCCAAAGGTGAAAAAAAATAGACGGGCAGTATTTCAAACGTGGTTTGACAGTGATACGGCGGGTTTTAGGGACACACGTATTCAAGAAAATAACCTTTTTGTACTGTGTGTGAACGCATTATACATTCTTCAGATAGAACTCAAGTAACAAGACATCTGAAAAGCAATGTCTCTTCCAGCGCCGACGACTCCGTATTTTTCTATGAACTTACATAAGCCTTTGTTGCAAGCAATATTCCATTAAACAGACTAGAGAACCCTAAGTTAAGTACTTGCATATATCGATCGGGTTTGTAAAACAATGTAGTGACATCAATATGCGAAGATATTGCGGACAATTTCGTGTACTTTATTATAGACTACCGATGCTTGCGGGCGTTCAGTAGCTAATTTGTGATAAACGTCGCCGTTTCACTCCAGAACACTTAGAAAACCACATAATAATATGTTTTAACCACTGCCAACCTGCCATGGGAACCTTGTCTCAACACTGACGTTTGTCGGGTAAGTGTTGTCATTGTTACGTGTTACCTTAATTTATATACCTAGGTATTTTATCCTTGACTTAACCGTACTATTTGGCAAAAATAGTACTATGTTGCTACATAATTTATGTAAACATATTAATATTTTCATTCGTTAACTGACTACGGTCCTGTTACACCCCGCGCTCGTACGAACTCTACTTATTACTCCACTACTTTATGGCCCTATAACCCCATAGTCCAGGGCAGTGCAAGAAAGTATAAGCATTATGACAAATTATCGGTAAAATGTAGAATTCTTCCAAAAAGACTCAGCGACCGCGTCAAAGACGAACGTGCAACCAAGACGTAAACGTCGCTAACGAGGAGGGTAGGCGATCATTAGCCCCCCGTCACCTGTTAGAGGTGTGAAACGGATCGCATCAAGAAGGCTGTAAGGATAATCCCCTAATACACGCGCCTCAAAAGGCGACGCGTCAGCGACAGCTCGCCCCAAATTGGGGTACGAGACGAAGAGAAAATTGATTATTTGATCCCGATTTACAAAACATCCAATTCTGGCACGAACGACAGGTGGTATAGGCCTCAGAATTTAAGATGCGGAAAAATTGCCAACTAATTATTCCGCCATTAGCTGTTTTTACATTGCTTTTAATGTGTTTTATATTCAAGTTGTCGCTTTAATTTATGATTTATGTGTAGTATTTGATTATTTACTGCCTAAAACCACCTTTTGTGATCAAGGTTTACTGTTTACATGTTGTTGGCATAATTGTAGTGGTTTTCTTTCGATTTTTAGATTGATAGAAGATACCTGTGGAAGATACATTTTTAGATTCGATTCGTTTTATTTTGAATAATTTTAATAATTAGTTTTAAAGTATACGTGTGTTTTTTTACAAATTTGTTTAATATTTTATTTTAAAATATTTTTTAAGTAGAATGGCAGACATTAGATTGGGTATCTTGAAATATATGGAATATTTAGATGGCACTGTAAATTCAAAGTGTGTTTATGAATATGAACATGTTCTGATTGCAAGCCATTCATGAATTCACGAATTTGAAGGAACTGCAGTTTTGCAGAACTGAAGCCTTTTCAGTATCTTCCGCTTTTTTTGAATCCTTAGCTGAAACAGACAATACTAATGATATCTGTACATTAACCTTAAAAATACTAAAACTTACATCGATAAAAGTAATCCTCCTCAGCAAAATGAAGAAAACAGACTTTCATAAATTTACTGACGGGCTTTCCTACCCTCAGTTTTAATATTCAAGCCTTGCGTCTGTTTATACGTTTCTTTTGACCAAATTTATTTACCAGGGAAACTTGATGCTTTCCTTGTTCAGGAAATATATGAAAAATTAATTGAAGATCCCTCTTAATCCAGGACGAACAGCGAGGTACACAACAATAGTGATTAATTCGAATAACGCTAATTTTTGGCCTTATATACGGTCACAATCGTAGCTCGATGAGATGGCGCGTTGTCGTCGTGCAAAATCCAAGAATTGTTTTTCCACAATTCCGGCCGTGTCCGACGAATACTTTCGCGTACACGCCTCAAAATGCCGTGATATTACCCCTCATTAACCGTCTGTCCGTCTGGAAGGAATTCGGAATGTATGTACCACGCCTCGATAATAAAAAAAAACCGTCAGCATCACCTTCACTTTCGACCGACTTTGGCGCGGTTTTTTCGGTTTCGGCTCATCACCATACTGCCATTCCGATGATTAACGACTTGTTTGCATGTCGTACTCGTAGACCCGTGTTCCGTCTCCAATTATGATGCGTTTTATGAAGTTTGGTTCACTATCTGCTCTGGAAACCATGTCAAGAGCAACCTGCTTCCGATGCTTTTTTTGAGGAACATTCAGCTCTTTTGGAACCAGTCTCGCAGTGACGCGTTTCACGCCCAAAATATCACTCAAAATACCATGAGCTGACATTGTCGATATGTCACACTCTTAAGCCAAGTCTCTAACACTCATTTTTATCGATGTTATCGGCTGTCGTAGTCTTTGAACTCCTTATACCACTCGTAAGCCTGTTTTGGACATACACGAATCACCAAAGGCCTTATTTAACATGTTCAATGAACACGAACCCAAGGTACACGAAATTTAATTTGCGGCACAAAATCTTAAACAAACGCGTTGTTCCACTATTTTTTTCCATTGTACAATTCGCCGGGCATACTTGAGGTCGTCTATTACTAACAGCTGCTGTAAACACACTGAGTGACAGATCGCGCTCTAAACAGGCTTGGTAATTAAGGAAGGGACTACCAACCTGAAGAAAAAACATTTTTCTCGATTCGTTTTAAGCGGTTCATTTAAATCCAAATTTCCGGGTACTTTTTGTACGTGTAATATAAAATAATAAGCCATCTTCTCTGTGGCGTATAAAAATCATGCACAAGGACATTCACGCGTAAATGGGTAAATATTCCGTTTCGACTGACATCATTACTTTTGACTCGCCCTGTATATTATCCGCGCCGTTATATTTCGACGTCCCAATTTTCGCATTTATCTTGCCGGTGAAAATATTCGCTTATTAATAAGAATTCGTCATATTTAAAAACGATCGTGTTTTACAGATGCTGTCGCCATTTGTTTATATCCACCTGACAAATGGCTTCCATGCCGACCATACGTTACTCTCTGCGCAGCGCGCCAAAAATAAAACCGGTGCAGCTCCCGCCCGCGCCGAGGTGTTTTCCGTATACATGGTGAGCTAACGAATTTAAAATAAACGATCCGAAGCGAAGGTCAACGGGCGGGGAGAAGTGTAGTATTTTTTTATTGCCCGAATGGATTGCCGGTCCGTAAATAATTATGACATTAGAATAATACGGGCCTGAGTTATTGGTCGGTAAGATCTACAGCGACGTGCCAGAAAAGCAATAGTTTAAAATGTTCGATAATTAACGGAAACTGTTCTCATGGAATAAATAACTGCATACTAAATATTTGTGATGTGTAGACATTGGAATTTGTACCGTTTTTCAGATCCGGCATTGCATATTCGCACAAAGTATTTATTTTTATTTGTGCATGCGATTATTTGTCCCTGAATGTATGCAACCAATATAACAACACTTTAACAATGCGGGAGTGAGTTCTTCATCTTCAGCTCTTCATATCCTTGTGTTAGCCATGGAAACAGTCAGTATCGAGACAAATCCGGTCGTGGACCTAGGGACTTACTCAGCTCCCTAGCAATGCACAAAGTATGATAGTATTTAATTTATAAAGTCGCTATTTCATAAAAAAATGTTAAAATGGAATTGAGGTTACCTGCCATTTTTAAAGTTTGCCGTTTACGATCTTGACTGATGGCATGGATTTTAAATACAATTCCTATTTTTTTTTTTTTGGCTTTAGGTCCTATACCATGCAGCCAGTCACAAAAGGAAATTTAATTAACCAAATTAAAGCCTAACCTAATAAAACCTAACCTAACATAATTCTATAAAAACACCAACAAAACCCAAAAATTTATAAAAACGATAAGGAAAGACGGGGACACACTCTTCACATCCTGGGGTCGATCAGGACGATTTTGTACATTATACACTACAGGGGAGACCTCGGTAAATAGGGAGAACAACACAAGTAAAAACATAGGGATTCGAGATTAAGATTAACCTAGAGCTTAATTTCAGTTTCCGTTATAAAGTTCATGATACAGCTATACACTTTCCTTGAGTCAGTTGTTAAAAGGTGCAGTAAGTTGAAGGGAGCAGCGATATTACAGTTTAGTACATTTTCTATCAGCTTAGAGGACGCATCTTTGTATTTTTTCACAGCCAAAGAAGATGTGATCGAGATCTCCTAAAACATTACAGTGTTCACAATTTTCTGAACTGAAGATTCCAATTTTGAATAAATGGGCTGGATAGCAAGCATGGCCAAGTTTTAAACGTATCAAGGTTGTAATATACCTTCTCGGAAAAGCGAAGTCATCGTGCCAAAATTTCTTTGGGATGTCACTGTGTATTAATGTGTACCTTGTAGGATTAGTGAAATAAAATTGTTTCCATAAATAATTCCATTTTTTGCTCGACCTTTTTTTTCAACATGTTGGATGCATCATTTACACATACTTGTTCATTTTGGGGGGATCCTGATATACAACTTTCCTTAGCCAGTAGATCAGCCTGTTCATTGTATTTAAGACCAATATGGGCCTTCACCCAAACAAAGTTAACTTCTCTTCCATACAATTCCTAAAAACCTAAAAAAAAATCGAAAATATGATTGATGAAAAAAAAATCTACATGGCTAGGAATGGCCTTGTAAGTTTCATGGGCAAGGGCAAGTAAACAGACATGACAAATTTCACCTTCTTGCAATTTGCAAGAAGGTGAAATTTTGGTCTCGTTTGATGTATGCTCATTGTTTCCAAGTGTTCCAATCCCGCAAACTTTGGACTACCTCAGGGAATTACTCGAATTAAATGGTTTAGACGATACAATTATTAAGGAATACATTCGGCTTACTAGTATTTGTATGAATCAAAATTGTTTTCAGTATAATGGTGAATATTTTCAACAACATGAGGGAACGGCAATGAGTAACTCCTTGTCACCTTTCATTGCAAATCATTTTATGAGTAAATTTGAGACAGAAGTAAAAGAAAAATTCGAGTATTTCCCTAGAATTTGGTTCAGGTATGTGGACGACATCTTCGCGGTATTTGATACAAAAGCAATTAGCTTAGATAATTTTGTTGCCAAATTAAATAACCGTTTCCCTACCCTAAAATTTACATATGAAGTGGAACACAATGAACAGCTACCATTTTTAGATGTATTAGTTATTAGAAATAGTGAAAATAAGTTAGAGTTTGATGTATGTATATAGGAAAGAAACCGCGACTCTTAGATATATTCCCAACGATTCACACCACCCTTTTCAACATAAAATGGCAAGTTTTAATTTTCTAATTCACCGTTTGTTAAATTTCCCCCTCAATAAAGAGAGGTTTGAACATGAGAAACAATTAATTAAGAATATAGCTAAGAGTAACGGTTACTCAGTCCATTTAATAGATAAGTTAATAAGGAAGCATAAATTTAAGAGAACCTTTTACAATTCCACGACTTCGTAGAGATACTGACAATTCGAAATTTGCTTCGTTACCATATGAACCTACATTCACCCGTGGACTAGATACAATTTTTAAAAATATTAATATCAATTTGGTTTATAATTCTAAAAATAAACTACAGAACTTTTGGGTAACCCCAAAGACAAAATCGACAATAACGAAAAGTCAGGAATATACGAAATAAGTTGTAAAGATTGTGATCAAAAGTATATTGGGCACACAAAAAGATCTATATTGACTAGATTTAAAGAACACATGGCTCATTTGAAATATGACAGAACAGAAAATTCTTGTGTTGCCCAACACGCTTTTGACAACAACCATAGGATAGACATAAATAATTTAAAATTAATTCGAAATTTAACAAACAGTAGACAGTTGGATGCTTTTGAAAGTTTAGAAATCATAGTATAACAAGTATAACAATAGTATGAATAAGGACAATGGTCTGATACCCACCAGTCCACTTTTTGCTCTGATAAACAAGACAGTTACGGTTCAGTGAACCGTGGCAACAAATTTAGTACAAATAGTGCAAGTGTGTAGGCTAGAATTTAGTTTTAATCTTCTCCTGAAGATGTCTACTTGGTTGGCGAAACGCGCGTCGAGAAAAGTGTAGTAGTTCGGTGTTTCGTGGAAAACGTCCAGTTTTTTGTTTCTACACCGAAGGTTCCAGTACCCCTCCAGGACCTAATTATAGGATCTTTTCTGGTACATGAGAACTTTTGTTTAGAAATTTGAGAACTATCATATAATCAATTTTTAGACAAATCGATCGGGACCCACTTTCCATTTGTTTTGTGCGGAGTCCTTTATAAAAAGAAATATATGGACATCTTAAATAATCAGCGTTATTTTAAAAAGATCGAAAAGAGGGTGCTAACAACCCCACAAATTCCACTTTAACATTTTTGATGAAACAACGATTCTATAGACCAAATGCGCATAAAAACTCACCCTGTATATATACCATTGTCAAGAAGACAATCCTCTAATCTGTACCTCTATAGGTAAGAACTTTAAATTTTTTTAGCCCACGTGTTTTTCACTAGCAGGAAACATTTTTCTCGATTTTAAAAACGCTCGGTTGCCCTATGTGGGCGTTAGCTACTTGTTTTGACTATATTTAAAGAGTTCTAAAAACCTCAATATATACGATTTATGTATTCCGATATTTTCTAACATCTGGAGGCTTTAAATTTTTCCGACTATATATTATTTTATCAAGTATATTACATTCATATTTTATTAGCAATATGTACACAGCTACTCTGAATTATCAAGAGGTATTATAAAAAATAATCAGCATCAACTTTACCAGATTATCTTTATACAGGATGTTACGGAAAATGGTAGAACCTAAAATTTTCTCTAAAATATAAAAATCTATCTAATCTAAAATATTTTTAAAGGGGGAAAAGGGGGGGGGGGGGGGGGAGGGAGGGAAAAAAAGAGGGGAGGGGGGGGGGGGGAAAGAAAAAAAAAAAAAAGGAGGGGGGGGGAAAACCGAGCGACTCCCCTTTTACTCCTATCTCCTAAAAAACTCTTTTCCTCCATCTAGGTCCAAGCACATTTAGTAAATACACTTTTTTTTGGGGGGGGGGGGGGGGGGGGGGGGGGGGGTTTTTTGTTGGGGAAAAAAATGGGGGGGGGGGGGGGGGGGGGGGAAGGGGGGAGGGGGGGGGGGGGAAAGTTAAGGGGGGGGGGGGGGGGGGGGGGGGGGGGGGGGGGGGGGGGGGGGGGGGGGGGGGGGGGGGGGGTGGTTTTAATTGGGGGGGGGGGAAGGGGGGGGGGGGGGGGGTGTATATATGTACACGATAAACAAGTTCTATAAAGATACATAAAAAATTAAAAGAGGCTTAAGTTTTGCGTTTATTAATTAACAATTTATTATTATTTATATTTATTATTAACAATTATTAATTAATAGTAGGTAAGTATTAACCATTTTATATTGATAGATTTAAAGAAGTAAACATATTTTTGTTTGAAGCATACTAAAAGTAATGAATAGGTGAATTTCATTTCATTTTTGTTGTCCTGTTAAACTTTATATAAACTTGTTTTCTATTAAAATTTAATTAATCCTGTTGAATTCAGAAATACGTGTTTCCATTTTTCTTTTCTAGCCTGCTTCTGTTTGACACCTCAGTCGGTTAGTATTTCCAGTTTAATAAATTACAAGTTGCTTCTTCAGAAGTGCACGGCATTTGAAAACAACTTCAGTTTGTTGATGGCGGTCTATTTTTAATTTGGATACCCAAATCAAAACTTCACCACCATCTGTGCATTTGAAAGATTGGTGTTTTGATAAGGTTTTTGTGCATTTAGAAAATTTTGCTTTTAAAGGGACTCACTTTGCTCTATTTATGCTGTATTTTACGGAATATTTAGTTGTTGGGAAGTAACTAGAGTTTGGCTTCCTTGCATAATGTGTAAATTAATTTACGGCATATTTCCTGAAACAACACCCTATTTTGCATACGTAGCGTTGTACACCCAACACTAATGTTTTATGTGTCTAAAGTTTATGAGGTAATACTTAAGTAAATTTTAATAGTTCCACTCACTTTAGAATTACCTGTAATATGTTAGTATGAAGATCTGTTACTTATGTGGGAGAGGGGTGCTATTAAAAACAATTTCGTATTATGGGATATATACAGTATGTCCCCGGATCGAGTTTAAAGAGGAAAAAATTCTGTGTTTTTAATTTCACAGAAAAAGTCACTCTTGATGATTTGCCCAGCTTGATTTCAAACCCCCAAAACGCAAATTACTTTTTATATAACTCAAACGGTTCTCGAGATAATAACATTTTTCTTCATAATTTGGACTTTCACAAAATTTTATAAGCAATTCTAGTTGGCGGATTTAACCCAATAATTTCGTTATCTAGGATACTATATGCATTAGAAACTCAATTAATTAGTTAGCTAAAAAAAACTGATTATAAAATGAAATTAAAACTAAACCAGAATTTTTTTATTCAAATAATGCTCCTCCTTTTTCTGCACAAATTTCAATTCGAGCTCTAAATTCGTTAAAACTATTTCTAATTTCCTCAATTGACAAGGACTTGACTGCATTTTGAATCCTTGTTTTTAATTGCTCTTCATCATTTTCTAGTGGTTCACGATAAACAATTTGCTTTAAACATCCCTATAGATAGAAGTCCAATATTGTCAGATCCGGGCTTCTCGGCGGCCATAAAATGGGACCATCCCTTCCTATCCAGTGTTCATTAAATTCGGAATTAAGCCAATTACGAACAGTAACGACATGATGAGCAGAGCACCCAGCTTGTTGGAAAAACATTCTCGTTCGATAACTTAAAGGAAGTTCATCAAGTTTATCTGTTAAAAATTTTTGTAGCATCTCCAAATATGTATTACGATTTACAATTTTCTTTGAAAAAAATATGGATCAATAATGCCATTTGTATATGAAACCGCACACCACACATTAACTTTTTTGAAATATTGTCTTCGACAAGAAATAGTAAAGTGGGGATTTGTTTCACTCCAATACCGGCAATGCTGAGAGGAAACGACGCCGTGTGTTGAAAAACTAGATTCATCGGAGAACAAAAATTCGCTTATGAAATCCTACGTCATTTAAAACTCTGTTGCCCATCTCCAAACAAAAATCCAAACGTTTGGCTTCATCACCCTCCTCTAAGGTGTGCCTGAATTTTGGTTTAAATGGTAAAATTTGGTTCTGCTTGAAAATTCTCTGTAAATGCGATTTACTTATTTCAGTTTCAATTACCCTTCTTTAAGTGATAATCTTGGAGCTTCTCTCACAGAATGGAGGGCAAGAACTGAAGCAGCATCATCTTCATTCAATCATTTTTTTGAATTTTTAATGTCTAAAACAGAGCCTGTTTCTAAGAACTTGGTCACCAACTTCTTCGCTCCGACATTAGAAATGCTAACTTCCGGGTATTTTTTCGTTAAATTTATTAATACCAACACGCTAGCACTCTTCCCCTTCCGTAGCATTGAATCAAATAAATTCTTTGTTCTAGAGTCAACATTATAGCATATATGTGCAAAATGACGAAGATTCGATTTGAAGTTATACTGACTTATTAGCTGTCAGCAGTTGTCAGTGATATCTTGCAATGAAATCCGCCTACTAGAATTTTTTTGAATGTCCAAATTATGAAGAAAAAATGGTATTATCTCGAGAACCGTTTGAGTTATATAAAAAATAATTTGCGTTTTGAGGGGTTTGAAATCAAGCATGGCAAATCATCAAGAGTGACTTTTTCTGAGAAATCAAAAACACAATTTTTTTTCCTCTTTTAAACTCGATCCGGGTACATACTGTATATATACATTGCGTGTCAGAATTGGCCAAAACGTTGACCTTAATAAGTCAGTAAAGTTTTTTTTTACCAAAAAAAAAAAAAACAACAATATTTTTCCAAATTTTTTTTTTGTTTTTTTTTTTCTTTGGGCAATTTGCTCCTTTTGAAAAAAATTCTAAACTATTTTTACTATTAATATTATACAGTGAGGGGGTAAAGTCGCGCATAAATTCGATAAAAATTAAAGGATATAATTTTTTAGAAAAACGTTCGGAAAACGCTTTTTTAGGAAAATTAAATTTTTCATTTGCCGACATTTTGACGTACTTCATTTGTTTTCTTATTGACAGCTGTCAAAGATATGACGTCATCTATATTTTTTTAATGACAACATGTGGCTTGTGGTACATCATTTGAAAGCTCTTATTTCACGCAGTATGCTCCAAAATTTTGGCGCGATTCTATCAAGCCATGTTAAAATGACCACCAATCAAATATTAAAATTCGATAAAAAACGAAGGGAAAGTTTATCTAAAAAATCACTCTAGCACACAAGAGGTTACAGCTATTTGCTCGGCTATTTGACATAACACACTCTCAACGGTTATCCAGAATTCCAGAAATTGAGAATAAATAATATAAAGCGCATTCTTAATTATTTTAATTAAATTAATTATTTAAATTAATTTTTAAAATATTATATTTCAATGGATTGGACGAAAGGGTCAATTCGAGTTTCCTCCTAGGTCGCCTGACCTAACCCCCATGGATTTCTTTTTTGTGAGGTTATTTAAAACATAGCGTGTATATAAATAAGCCTACTAGTATAGATGACTTAAAAAATAGAATAAGATACGAAATTCAAAAAATACTCAGTCACAATAGCTATCACATTTTGAACATTTATTAAAGACCAGATTAGGATAGGTAGTTTTAAATGTGTTATTTTTATTTTTAGTGTTCTGTTTTGAATAAATAGTTTAAATAAAAGTATTTAAGAACTTTATATTATTTATATAGCGCTTTATATTATTTATTTTCAATTTCTGGATTTCTGGATAACTATTGAGAATGTCTTATGTCCAAATAGCTGAGAAAATAGCTGTAGAACCTCTCGTATTCGAGTGATTTTTTAAATAAACTTTCCTTCGTTTTTTGTCGAATTTTAACATTTGAACGGTCACCATTTTAACATGGCTTAATACTGTCATTAAAAAAATATCGATGACGTCATATCTTTTGGCAGCTGTCAATAAAGAAACAAATGACGTACGTCAAAATATAGGCAAATTAAAAATTTAATTGACATTTCGAACGTTTTTTCTAAAAAAAATAAAAAAATATCCTTTAATTTTTATCGAATTTATGAGCGACTTTATGCCCTCACTGTATAGTAAACTATACTACCGTATTTTTTCTTTATCAGGTTGAATAATAATTCGTAGTGTTTTCATCTCAAATAAGTACCGTAGTCTGTCATAGCGCGTTTTTCTTGAATATGTATATAAATATCGTTGAGGAAGAAGAAAACTGCAATGTGAATATAAATCTTTCCTACAGTGGAGATGTAATGCAGCCGTTCTTGCAAATTCTTATGCATTTGTATGATTATATTATACGCTAAAAAGGCATTGCGATGTATATTTTATCTTTCGTTTTATAATCAGACAAATTATTACCAGAATACGTCCTTACAGCAAGCAGGCAAAAAAAAGTTTCATGAAAAAATGTCTTCGTTAAATTACTATCCTTTTAGTGAAGTTATCATCAGTCTTTATTAAGGAAAATTGAATTTCTTGGGGGCTTCGCGTTCGCTACAACTTTGAAATTACCCGAATGAGCTTTTTATTTAATATTTTTAGAGATGACAAATTTCTTTCTATTTTTTAACACTCTTAGAATGTTATGTTTGGCCTGCATGCTGTTATTATTTACGTGACAAACCATGCAATTAATTTTCCACCACCCACCCACTTCTAATTGTCCTGTCAGGTTGAAATTTTGCACACTTACTGGTCTCCGATGAAAATGCAATATTTTGAAATCAAAATAGTGTATCGGGTGGCTCAGGAGGTCAGACCAAGCTTATATCTTGAAAACCATCTGATCATCATTCTGCATTTATTCGAGAAAATATGGCCGTATGATGACATTAGCTGTGAAACAGCACCAAGCAGTGACTTTCTTTTGCCATGAAGACCTTTCTGAATCATTACCTGCGCTTTTATTTTTAAGACATTAAAATCTAATTATAATTTTTTTATTTTGTCTTTAATCAGATAAATCCAATAATTTACACTCACTACACAAATATTAAAAATATACACTTACGAGGTGTGTAAATTAAGTAATGAGACTGTTTTTTTTTATTCGAATAGAATTACAATTCCGTATTGTCTCATTAAGTTACGAGGACTCAAGTCAGGCGAGGAGCCATAGGAATGTTTTTAAACTGGCTAAAAACTCGTTATCTGAAATGCTATGTGACAAGGCGCATTGTCGTGATGCAATATTCAGTTCTTTTTCGAAGTTTTCAAGAACCTCTCTGTAGAAGGGTTTGGGATTTACTGTTTGGCCTGGAGGCACAAACTTTTTGTGGCCAATTCCCTGGCTATCAAAAAGCAAATCAGCATGCATTTGTTCTTCGACTTGCTCATTCTTGCTTTTTGGGTCTTGGAGAGCTTTCAGTGTGCCATTACATGCTTTGGCGCTTGGTTTCCGGGTCTTACTCAAACACCCAAGTCTCATCACCAGTAATGACACTTTCCAGAAAATGGGGATCATTATCAATCGATTCCAAAAAGTCAAGACACATTTCTCTCCAGATGTCCTTTTGTTCCTGCGAAAAGTTTTGGAACTATTTTTGGGCATATTTTTCTCATCCCCTATTCATTACTCAAAATCTGATGAACAGTTGTGTGGTTCAAATTAAATTCTTCTCCGGTCATTCTTGTCGACAACCGATGATCTGAACGCACAAGATCTCGTATTCTATCGATATTTTCATCGGTTCTTGAAGATGAAGGCCTTCAGCTGCGTGGTTCATCTTCAGTCGACTCTCTTCCTTCTGAAAATGCCTTAAACCACAGATAAACCTGGGCTCTTGAAAAAACACTCTCTTCGTAGGCGTGTTGAAGTTTTGCAAAAGTATCCGTAGCGCTGTGTCCTCTGAAGCAAAACCTGATCGCACACCTTTGTTCAAAATTAATGTCACTCGTTTTTAAAACGCATCAACAGTCACAAAGAACAAACAAATGACTCTAACAAGTTCAAACGTGTACTGAAGGTGCATTACATGTTAATCTACCGCCCTTAAGTCCCTTCTCCGCAGTGTTGCTGGATCGGGCGCTACGTTGCCAGTCTCATTACTTAATTTACACACCTCGTATTTCATCCTTTTTAGTACATATGTATATCAGTGCATTTTTGAAAAGCTTGTTTATTATAATAAATTTTTAAGAGTGTTTCGTAGGTTGAGGATAATAAACAACTTTCGGTATCGGATTTCAAAAGCACTTCTGTGCCAGATTTATTAACACCCCCGCAATGTATAAAAACATTATTTTCGCTTCCCGAAGGATTTTCCGACATGCATTCCCATTAACCTAAGGCCCTTTTCGCTCCATATTCATGGGATCGCGGCGAGGTTAATAATTTTAAATTCTAGAAGCTCGTAACGCCATACATAATACAGCACGGATGTGGGAAAGTGACAGGTTGATGGGTACTTCATTATAGCGCGCATTAATTTAATAAAATATGCGGTTGCAACGTTTCCAGAGAGCTTTTTGATATGTAATGGTCTCGGGCCCACTTTAAAATGCGAACATAAGTCGGCGAAAGCAATCCATTACCAATATTGCCCGACTTGCACGTATTCTACAAGGAAACTTCTTCGGTTGTGATGAATTTATATATAAGGCTTCAATAGATTATTGTCAAAATCGCACTGCCCAAGAATTTGCCTCCCGCAAGTTGTTAAGGGGTTAGGTGGGTTTCAGAGGTTCAAAAAAAGGGTATTTTTACTAATTTTTCTTTTTTAATATATATGCAATCATATATTTTATTTAAACAATTCAGCATGTCAAAGATACATATTTAAACAGTATTTTTGTGAAATTTTTATTTAAAAAATTCCGAAAACTCAGCCATTGGTACCTCATCTCCCTTGACGCCTCAAAAAAAAATGCTCTTGCCGTGGACAGCATAACTCATTATTGGTTCATCCAAAATCAAAAAACCAAAAATATTTCGTTAGTACATGGATAAATCTCGTTATTGGACGAAGGAAAAAAATAAAATTAAAATTGAATTTTTGACAGACTTTGAACAAAAAAACATATTTTTTGGTCAAATTTTCGCCATGTATTGGCTCGAAAAAAATTAGTTGTAATAATAATAAAAAAAAATCCTTCGTTCAATGACTAGATAATGTTATTTCAAATATTTCAAAGATGTGTGCAAAATTTGAACAAAATAGCTTCATAACTTTTCGAGAAATCGTGTCCACCGACTTAAAAAATTGAGTTTTGAGATAAACGTTTTAAATTGAAATAACATGCAAAAAAAATTTTACATAGAATCATCGATTCCGGCACCATAAAGCTGGCAAACGTAAACAAACATGGAGAAAGCGAGTAATCAACTGTCACACGCCTAGGGGGCGCATTCTTATCTGAAATCGACAATACTTGCGAAGCGCTGCACTGACGTGGCCTGATGGGCGGAAATTCCGAAGGGTCTATCTCTTAGAATTTTACTCGGATCGATTTGAAATTTTAGGAGAATATTTTAAACATATTGTACTATTTAATAAGACAAAAAAAAAAAATCGATTTTTTTGAAATTTTCAAACCCACCTAACCCCTTACTGAACACCCACATTCAGTGTTTAACCCTTTAACGCCCAAGTGCACTGTCAAGAGACATACACTTAGAGGCTCATATTACTGATAGAAAAAATAACTAAAACCATGTATTCCCATGTTTTCGACGTCGCTCTTTCGAATAGAGTCGTTAAAATTTGCAAAAAAATTGATGTAACCTTCAATTTTTAACAAAAACTATTAAAAAATGCGATTTTTTCAAGATTCTTTTTTTAAATCACAATTTCAGCTATGATATCGTCCTTTATACTTCTCAAAAACAAATACAAACGTACACTCGAGACGTGTACTTGAAGGAAACGCAATGAGAACAATTTAATTTTCTCATTTTTGAGGTTAAAATAACTAGATATGGCAAAATTCAAAGGGTTTCTCGTTTTTTACCAGTTGCGGGATCGTTGACGCAAAATAATTTTGAAAAATTATTAGTACTTTGGGGGTTTTTGGGGGGCTGATCACGACTCGGATGTTAGAATTTCAAAATTCAAGATGGCGGATCCAATATGGCCACCATCCCGAATCATATCCCAAATTTTTCGATTATTTTGCCTCAAGCTTTGTAAACTAAGGGTTTTCGAGGTCGCTAATCACGATCCCGATGTCAGCATTTCAAAATTCAGGATGTCGAAATTTGCTTCAAAATGGTCGCCATGTCCATCTACCATCCTGAATTTTGAAATTTTGGCATCGGGATCGTTATTGGCGACCCCGAAAACCCGTAGTTTACAAGGTTTGAGGCAAAATAATCGAAAAATTTCAAATTTGATTCGGGATGGTGGCCAATTGATCCTCCATCTTGAATTTTGAAATTCTGACATCAGGATCGTGATCAGCGACCCCAAAAACCCCAAAGTGCTAATAATTTTTCAAAATTCTTCTATTGCGTCAATGATCCCGCAACTGGTAAAAAACGAGAAATATCACCCTTTGAATTTCGCCATATCTAGTTATTTTAATCTCAAAAATGAAAAAATCAAATTGTTCTCATTGCGTTTCCTTCCAAGTACACGCCTCGAGTGCACGTTTGTATTTGTTTTTGAGTAGTATAAAAGGACGATATCATAGCTGAAATTGAGATTTAAAAAAGAACCTTCAAAAAAATCGCGTTTAGTTTTTGTTAAAAATCGAAGGTTACACCAATTTTTTTTGCAAATTTTAACGATTCATTCGAAAGAGCGACCTCGAAAACATGGGGTATAGGGTTTTAGTTATTTTTTCTTTATTTTTTTCTATCAGTAATATGAGCCTCTAAGTTCATGTCTTTTGACAGTGCACTTGAGCGTTAAAGGGTTAATTTATACACCTCGTATTACTACGCATAGCAAGGGAATAGCAATTTTAGATAGACAAATATACACCCTTTTTAGAAAATGTGACTAATGTCAAGTTTAGTGGAACAGCACAACTAACAGTGCATACAGTATATCGATCCGTGATTCATTATTTGGCAGCTATACATACATACTGTTTCGCTACTTCGCGGATAACTTTGCTAACGCATAAATAACGTATTTTATTTACCAACATCTATCTATAGGACGCGCGCATTTCGCGATTTATCATCTGGCCTAATGAACGTTTGTATTATTCATTTTTTCAGCGCTAATTAACCGGGTTACGTGATGTATTCGGTGTGGTTGTAATTGCATTCACTCCACCTCATTAGTTTTCATTAACGTTCCCAGCATTTCGCTGGCGCGTAAACAAAAGTAATCCAGTTAAGATATTAATCATCGCCGTGTTTTATCCCTTTTTTTTGTATTTCAGGACGCATAACCTATCCTTTACTTAAACGCATTGTATCAATGTAATTGCGTCATCCAATTCATACCTGCCAACAGAATCGTGTTATATTGTGTTTAATAAGAGCGTCAGGAAATGCGACAAAGCGTCATCTAACATTCAATTGAATCAGATCATTATAAAATCAGATAAACCAGCAAACAGGTTATCAATTTTTTGTGTTGAAGACAAGCTATACAATAAATCTTTAATATAAGTCTGTATAGTGGGTGTTCCGTTTTTTTATTCTCTAGAATGGAATAGAACACGTCTACAATACATGTATAATAGACCACTGGATTCCATTTGGGACTTTGCAGGCCTCACTCACGTATTGACGTAACACATCCGATCGGGACGTCGAATGCATTACTGGAACTTATTAACTAATCATTGCTTTAGTTCGTTGCTAATTCTATTAAGCCTTCCTGCATGTTTCCGGTCGAATTAGGAGCAATAAGGTATGCAGTCGGGGACGTGGCTGCCCAACTTTGGATTTCGAGTCACTTCAATTTCTAACTTTCCGAGGTAAAAATAGAAATCGGAAGTTTCCGACGCTGCCTCCTCGGAGAGTTGGAGGACGAATTGATCACTTCCAGGTAACCCCAGGACCTGGTCTACATATTTATTATCAGCGGTTGGACCCTAGATTTCGACAGATTTAATGATACTTCTGATGAGACAGATGCTTCTCAGCTTAGCATTTTGTAATAGGAGTTATTTCTTCACTTTGCGTGCTTCTAATAATATTAATTTTACTATAGTTTTGTTTAAAAAAATTTTAGCCTTCAGTGCAAGTTTCAACCTGTTGAATCTTGGTAATTTTAGGTCGCAAACATG
This sequence comes from Aromia moschata, assembly GCA_029963805.1. NCBI lineage: Eukaryota > Metazoa > Arthropoda > Insecta > Coleoptera > Cerambycidae > Aromia > Aromia moschata. Next base: position 281,674 of record JAPWTK010000422.1, on the reverse strand, counting down.
ATATAAAATTCAAAATATAGATTGTGTCAAAAAATGTTTGCTTTTCGAATAATAATGGAAGATTATCAATGTCAGATGCTATTGGTTCAAAAATTAAATTCCTCCACGACCAAGTCATCTCAAATGCTTGGAAGTAAGTAACTTTTACAATATATGCTATCATTTACCACTGGTTTAGTAAATTATTAAGTTTTTCACAAAGGCCCTTTTAATACCGTATTGTTTCTGGTATACTTATTTTTAACTGTGTACTGAGGAAGGAAATTGGCGTCCTGGTGGTATGCTTGATTCTGTACAAAAGTACTCATTGAAACGCTTTTAGCAGGACATGCTAGGTGAAAAAGGCATTACTCAAAACTCACTAGGCCAGATGTGGAATGCTATAATGCGCTCGCTATATCGAGGGTAATTCTGCAAGGTGGTTTTATAGCTCGTTTAATGCAGGGTGAATAATATATGAGACCGATTTCAGCACTTGCAATTGTAACGAAAATAGTTAGAATAGAGCACTTGCAGTCAACAACAATGATAATGCTCCGCCATTTTTACCCTCATCCTCTTAGTTTTTACACAAGCGTCCAGACTGAGAGCTGTTAATTAAATTCCTACTTAATTCAATGAGACTTTCTAGAAGTTTTCCTGCTCATCTTTTATTCGTCATCGTACTGTAGAACTGCATCTGACAAATTATTTTCTGTTCTGCCTTTTTACTCGGTCTATGCAGATTCGCTTGTTAGCTTTTTTGTTTTCTAATCAGTCCGAGTTTCTTCTCGGACGAAATTGAATTAAGAAAATCTCATTTCCGAGTGGTCTAGCTGTTGCCTGAAGGGCTTATTGTTCCGCGGTGACTTTAATTCGTGTCTGTCTATGCGACCGAAAATTGTAATTAAGGATAAATAGCAGGAAGTATTAAAAGTTTTAATAGCGGAGAAGTTGACGTTTTTTGTTGTCTGCATAACGTTAAAATTGGAAAAAGAAGCTACCGGCTTGTATCTGACACGGTTGGGGGTGACTTCTTGTCGGAAAATAATTGTGAATAAAACAGAGGGGTCAAGAGTTAATGGTCCTAATTAAAAAAGAATGAGGTTCTTCAAATATTAATTCATTCGAAAATACAGAAATACACTTATACACAGAACAGCAAAATACCTTAATAAAACCGAAACAAACAAGTTTTCGCAAAAAAAAACAACATAAAACTGACTCCTTTCGATCATCAACTGTTCTTGAGAGATAACCTTGTAATCAATTTTTTCAAACCGCAACCGCCTATTTTTGGTATGTTCTTTTTTAAGCAAATTTATAATTTGTAATGTAATTTTTACATTACAAACGTATATATGTATATGTGTGTTTGGACCAGCCGTTTTTGAATTACACTAGAACCCCTCTTAAGTCACCAAATCCGTGCATCATCGTCTCGCTTAAGTCGCGAAATTTAGTCTCTCTTAAGTCGCGATATAACCTCAACTTTTTCGTGTTTTATCTGCAAAAAGAAATATTTATAGATATACCACAGCACTTATTATAACGAAAAATGAGCCAACTGAACGAAAAAATCAACGTAAGTATACCCAGTCGTGTGTGACAAAGTTCAATTTTCCACTTGAATGAATATTTTAAAGGTTAAATATTTTTAAAAGACACCTAACCTATTTTAAAGGTTATGGGTCTATATTTAATGTATTACACAATCACTTTTTTCAATAAAAATTGTACATATTCATGCGAGAATCAAATTTACAAACGTAGTTCTAAAACTTTTACAAGTGGCGACTTAAGAGGGACAGTTTCGTGACACAATAGGGGAAAACGTGGTGAAATAAGAGGGGATGTGAATTAAGATGGGTTCGAGTGTACTTTACTTTAAATATTTCCATCTAGTTAGCTGTGCCACAGCCGACTTTAAAACTCTAAAGTCGGCTGTGGCTGTGCCTAAGCGATTCGAAATAAAAATGTGACCTTTTATCGCACTGGTTATCGATCACTGTGGAAACAATTACTATTTTTTAATGTATTATTAACCCTAAATTTGTAACTTGTTTTCTACTTGTAAAATAATGTCATAGTACACTTTATTTGTTTTGTTTTCCGTAGTGATCCATGGCTAGTGCCATAAAATCACTTTAATACTATAGTCACTTATTTTATGTACAATCGCCACGCACCGCTAACTAGACAGAATTATTAAAATATTATGTATTTTTGTAATGTGGAAATTAAATGTATTTAAAAAATATGACAATATATAGGTAGGATGGTCCATTTAAAAAATAAGTTTTTTTAATGTTGCGATCGTCCTTTGTTTTTTTTTTTGTTAACATGTTATTTATCGTTATTTTCTGTCTCAAGAAATACACTTTTTAAAGAGCTGGCAATTTATAAGGAAACACCCTGTACATTGTGAATGATTTTTTTCCATGATTTATCTAATTTCGCCCCGTATTCGGTTCATTAAATTGTCAACATTTTGTAATCTGGTGGTATAGATTTTGCCTTCAAAGGAAACAGTCTAGGGGGTAAGATCTGGAGATCTCAGAGGTCACTCTATTGGCGTTCTTTATTCAATATGTTCGAGACTACTAGAGTGAGATTTTTCCTGGGCGCTGGATTGGTAGAAGAGGTCCAATGGAGTGGCCTCCGAGATCTCCAGATTTTACGCCACTGGCCTGGTTTCTGTTGGTTTACTAATGCCTTAGCGGGCTGCTTAGCAGAATTGAAAACACGAGCTTTCTTTTTTTGGAAGTAAAAAATCATTTGATCTGCATCAAATTCATAAAAACTGTGGATCTGCAATGCACGAAATTAATTAATAAAATTAAGGAATACCGAGGTCAAAACAAAATTGGTAACACCGTATATCAGACGATTAAATTCAAATTAGACAGAGGATGATAAATCTCCTTCGGGAAAAATTATTAAATTTTCAGAATAGCATTCATATAAATTGTTATTAATGCTTTCCTGGTACAAATCGTGATTTTATGATGATGAAGTTGTGTACGTGTGTTGGGAATTTCAAAACCTCATGCATACAAACCAAGTGCATTTATTAACTTAGTGCCATTTATCATATTGTACACAAGCATGTATGTATACTATTAAGAGAACACAATGGAAATATTCTTTTATGTAACATGATATTGTTTTTTTCCGTGTTATCCAATACCTCGGAGTAACAAAGATTTTTTAAGACATTTAAACTGTTTACCATGACATTTTCTGTTGATGAAATACATAGTTCTCTTTGTCCTCGTTTAAAATTAGCATGCTGATACCTTTAGGTAATTAAATAATTTGATTTATACTGACCTGTGTTAATTAGATGTACAGGGACACAATACATGTTTTTTTAAAGATAATATACATACTTAGTAAATAAAAGAAGTATTAGGAGTATCACCTTTTTTTATGTTACCCACAACCGATATTATTTGATTTGATTTAATTTCTTTTAAAGATACTGAAAGCATATGGATCTAAGATAATACGTAAAATACAATGCTTCATGCGGAAGATAAACCTGTCTAGAATAATTTACAATACTCGTCGCTAAATCTACCATTATCCTCTATTTACGATAACATTTTATTCTTTTCAAGTTCAGACTATGTTCCAACTCGCTGTCAGTGGTAAATCATTAAAATTCGCGATGAGACACAAAGTTGCCCTATCATAACGTCTATTTATAGCATTCCTTTGAAGTCGCCGATGTCATTTTCAAAAGCAAAGTTTTATGGATACTATATGAGTAAGTTTGTAACGTACAAGGCTAATAAACCGCTACACATTTATCTGTTTTACACGGTTTTCATTATTCCAAACTTTACAGTTTGGAGTTTAAACGTTAGCCGTTAGTGAGGATGTCATGGATGCACTGGCAGTGAATTTATAATGCAATAATTCATTGTACAGTTCTTGTTTTATTGTTTGATTATTGCTTTCGTGTTAGCTTAGCGTCTTTTACGCTTGTTGGTGCTCATTGATGATTTTTTGAAGATTATATAAAGCATGATAATATGAACATGGTTTATGAATATCCTGAATTATGACTAATTATTTAGTTCACGGTTTTAATTACGAAATCCTCTGCCATGACCATTTTGTAATTTTGGAGTTGTAAATATGGTGATTAAAAATGTAGCTTTATTAGCATTCCTCCTGAGTGGGCACCTCTACTCGATTTGTTCTGGTAGATACGAGGTGTGGCTATTAAATAACCGAACTGATGCTGCTATTAGCGCGCTGCGAGCGTGTCGCGACAAGTTTGAACAGAACCGTGTCTGATGATACTTTCCCCACCCTGAGCTCGCTGGACAAACCAGTGAGTCGCTCAGTTTGACTGTAGCAATCATTTGAATTAGTCTACGCACCAGTGCCGCGAAAAATGATAGGTGTTCAGATGGAGCAACGGGTTAATCACAAGCTTCTTGTTAAACTAGGGAAAACTTTTACAGAAGCTTATGCAATGTTAATAGAAGTGTACGAGAATGAATGTTTATCCCGCACACAAGTTTTTGGATGGTTTAAACGGTTTAAAGAGGGACGTGAAACGACCGAAGACGATTCACGTCCCGCACGGCCCTCAACGTTAAAAACGAAAAATATTCAAAAAATTGGTAAATTAATCCGCGAAGATAGTCTTCGAAGCATCCGAGGGCTTGCTGGAATAACAGAAATCGACAAAGAATGTGTTCGACAGATTTTGCAAGAATCGTTCAACTTGCGCAAATTTTGCACAAAAATGGTTCTAAAACCCCTCACTCCCGAGCAAAAGGCATCAAGTATGAACATTTGCGGTGACATTCTAAACAACATTGACACTGATCCAGGCTTGTTAGACACGGTGATTACTTGTGATGAATCGTGGTTTTTTACTTACGACCCCGAAACAAAGCGCCAATCCATGCATTGGAAAAGCCCGAACTCGCCAAGGCAAAAAAAAGCCAGGATGGGCAAATCCAAATTCAAAGCGATGCTGATCGTCTTTTTGACATTCCAGGCATTGTTTACGTTCACTGGGTCCCTGATGGTCAGACGGTCTATCAACATTATTATATCGAGGTTCTGAGGGCCCTCTTAGAACACGTGTGATAGCAAATATGTTGTAGTGTTAAGGTAATTTCTTTCTATAACATATTTATAAGATACATACTATATTTCACAGTAAAGTAAAATAAAAAATCAATGAAGTTCCAAATTAAGGAACATAATAAGATCTAACAGAAAATCTTATTGATCTAGGTAAATATGAAATTTATGATGGAGTGGTGAAGACCGCATATTTCCATTTTCTTTAAATGAGTTAATTACACAGTCATTGTTAAGATGACTATATAAAAACTAAAAATCGAATTACCATTATTTCGCTATATGGTACTGAAAAACTCAACCAATAAAACTGGTATTTGGAACGAACTTACCGTAGAGGCTTAGAGACATAAATTAGACGAACACTCGAACGGTCAAGTATCAGTGCTCATATGGACGGAATTAATTGACATTTCGTGTGAGAAGACGAAAACCCGCTTTGTCGAACACCAAATCATGGAAGATTCACCAAGACAATGCACCGGCCTATTCTGCTTTGTCTGTGAAGGCGTTTTTTGCAAAATACGGCATTACTGTGTTGGGACATCCACCTTACTCGCCCGACCTTGCTCCCTGTGACTTTTTTTTATTTTCCAAGGTCAAATCGGCGCTGAATGGGGCAATATTCGAAAGTGTGGAAGCGGTTAAAGCAAAAGCGGCGGAGGTTCTGAACCAGCTGACAGAAGCGGACTTTCAACACTGCTTTCAACAATGTAAAAGTCGTATGGAGCGGGTTAGAGATCGCCAAGGGGAGTACGTTGAAGGCGAAAAAAGTTGCTACTGTAATTGGTAACGAATATAGTGTTACGACAGCAGTTCGATTATTTAATAGTCACACCTCGTATATGCGTCACAGAGATCGTTTATGCAAAATACTGCCCACTGTACGCTTTTTGGAAATTAGAATTTAAAATTAGTATGCAGAGCGCTCTTCGAAGTCAGTTTGGAAACGCGACCAGGTAATGCTGTCCATAGGGCTTAACTTTGTGAAATGTTTGTATATCAAATGACATCGAGTCTGTGCATTTAAATTTGTGTTTGCCAATCGTATCAGGTTATTTTAAACAAAACATTTTTACTAAAATATTCAGTTCTACTTTAGTCTTCTATAGCAGATATGCATATAAAGACATGAAACGGATTGTATCCTTTTTTGTGACATGGGCAAGGAATAATAAAAGATTTTTATCATTTGAATTCAAACGAGAATAAAAAAGGTGACTTTTATCAAGCATATTAATAACTAGAGTTGGCCGAAATGTGCAATACATGTCATAAAGTAACTAATCACAACATAGTATAAAACAAAGTCGCTTCCCGCTGTCTGTCTGTCCCTACGTATGCTTAGATCTTTAAAACTACGCAACGGATTTTGATGCGGTTTTTTTTAATAGATAGAGTGATTCAAGAGGAAGGTTTATATGTATAATACATGCATAATATAGTAGAGAAAGTAGTTTTCTTAACTGAAAACATACGGATATATGTATGTAAAATATCGGTTTATATGTAAAATAAAATGCTTCATGCGGAAGATAAACCTATCTAGAATAATGTACAATACTTGTCGCCAAATCTGCTATTGTCCATGTTTTTTCGTTGACCCCTTTCTTCTTGCTACAAAATTGAACTTGCAGATTTCCCGTAGTATTAAGGCGGAAGCAACACGAGATGGCATGCGCAATAAACTGTGCAGTACTTAGGCACAAAAATCGTACTGTTTCGCGTAATTTAGTCCGCTTACAATAGGTGTATTGTTTTCTGTAATCAAAATTAGTTTCCGTGTTTATTTTAAACCGTAATTTGTCGCAGTGTACGCCGTAATGGATGCTCGGTACGTAAATGTGCGGCTCTATATCGGTGATTAATGGTCTATGCACCGACAATAATAATGGCACCGTAGAGTGCTCGCAATAATAATGCCAGGCAACTACTGTCGATGCCCGATGCATACGATGCCGGAAAACAATTCAATATCCGTCGTTTTGTATTTCAATCACGAAAGACGTACGTACCTGTCGGTATTCACTGCATCTGTGGTGTACTACAATTATGAAATTGCAGGAAATTGAGTCTTTTATGTGTAAATAAAATCAAAAATGCAATTAATATTGATACTGCATTGTCAATTAGACAAAAATCGTAGTCCAGACTCAATGCCGATGACCTTGAAATACTTTTTAATAAGCGATTAATGTATTACTTTTCTGAAATGTTTTACAGCTAGTTTTAAATTTATGTACTGCGGTATATATGCCTACGAGGTGTATAATTTAAGTAATGAAACTGATTTTTTATTAATTGTTTTATTCGAATAGAATTACAATTTAGTATTGTCTCCTTCAAAATAACTTCCTTGGGAAGCCACACAGCGCTGGAGACGGTTATGACGTGGAGACTCATATACTGGAATAGCCTTCAACTAGTCAGTTACAACCGTTTGAATGTTTTCTATGGTCCCAAAATGACCTTGAGGTGATTTTTTAATCTCGGGCATAGAAAAAAGTCACAAGGACTCAAGTCAGGCGAATAAGGAGGCTGAGCCACAGGAACGTTTTTACTGGCTAAAAATCTACTGTAAAAAAATTAAAAATGTCGAGATGCAACATCCAGTTGTTTTTGATGTTTGGTTTGGCGTTTCGAAGTTTTTCAAGAACTTCTCTGTCAAAGTGTTGATTTACTGTTGGGCCTCGAGGCACAAATTCTTTGTGGATAATTCCCTGGCTATCAAAATAGCAAATCAGCATGCATTTGATATTCGACTTGCTCATTCTTGCTTTCTTGGAGAGCTGGAAGTGTGCCATTCCATGCTTTGGCGCTTGGTTTCCGGGTCGTACTCAAACACCCAAGTCTCATCACCAGTAATGACACGTTCCATAAAATGGGGATCATTTTCAATCGATTCCAAAAAGTCAAGACACCTCTCTCTCTCCTGATCCTGCGAAAGGTTTTTTGGAGCAATTTTTGCGCTATTCATCCCCAATTCGTTAATCAAAATCTGTTGAACAGTGGTGTGATTCAAATGTAACTCTTCCCCGATCATTCTTGTCGTCAACCGACGATCTGAACGCACAAGATCCCGTATTCTATCGACATTTCCATTGGCTCTTGAAGATGAAGGGTATCCGCTGCGTGGTTCATCTTCAATCGACTGTCTTCCTTCTAATAATGCCTTAAACTACCGAAAAACCTGGACTCTTGAAAAACCACTGTCTCCATGGGCGTGTTAAAGTTTTGCAAAAGTATCCGTCTCCGGATGTCTCCAAGTCTGAAGCAAAACCTGATAGCACACCGTTGCTCAAAATTAATGTCACTCATTTTGAAAACGCACTAGAAAAAAAACGGTTTACGAAAACAATCACAGAGAACAAACAAATGACTCTAACAAGTTCAAACTTGTTCTGAAGGTGCATTACATGTTAACCTACCGCTCTTCCAAGTCCCTTGCCAGTCTTTACTTAATTTACAGACCTCGTATGTGATTTACAGTTTTTGTTCATGTTAGAGTCTTCAGATATTACATTTACAAGGCTTTCAGCTTATAGTATATTTTTAGATTATGTACAGGGTTTTTATTTTTATTTTGACTCATACCCCTAGGTCTTATTATTACGAGACAGAAACAAACTATTCGTGTCAATGTTTCAGTAAATTTTCTGGATTATATTTTAAGCTGTCAATATCAACATTTGTCTCCTTATTAAAAAATGAGATGACCTTCACCACTTTTATAAAAATTTACCATTGGCCCTTTACATGTTCCTTTTAAAAATATGACAATCTAGAGCCTAACAGTTACAATTAATACGCTTTAAATTTAAATATTTCGAAAAATAAAAAATAACACTTCAACGTTCAACAATATTTCTGTTTCGTGTAGGTAAGTGTCAAAATATAAATGGAACTCCTGCACATTAAATTTTTTTTTGCGTCGTGAGCATTTATATTTTATCTTCTTGTATCAAACATTCTTATTAATTATCAAATTTTCTGATGATATTTATCTGTAAATTAAAATGTACGTGAGTCTGACATTCTGTGCGATGCAAGCAGGCATTTAATATAAAAAAAATGTGTTTATATTTTGCGTGAGAGATCCCTATAAAGACTGGCAACTTCATTTTCATTTCACCCTTATCTGAGCACCGCGCCGACGTGTTATCCTGCCTGTTTTAAGCGCCGTACGTTAATGGAGGACATATTCTCGAGAAACGGCTCCACATAAACGAATCCGTACTGGTTTTAACCTGTGTTTATGACTCGAATAAATTAGAGCGCAATGTAGTCGTGGAAATTTAGCACAAAAAAAGAGCCAAACCTCCAAAATTTCCGCAGTAAGATGGATTTTGACGTAATTAGGCTCGTTGGATTCCTTGTAAAATTTAGAAAAAAATTTGCCTATATTTGTCATAAACAAATCAGAAACTGCATTACTGCACCTAAAAAATGCATTTTTGGGGTGCATTTCTTCCAGACAATTAAAGAAAAAATCATAATTCTAGAATACATTGTCAAAACTGGCTGAATTTGGTTACTCGGGGGTTTTTTGAGGTCGATGATCACGAATTTGAAAATGACCTCGATGAACCTGGGGACCAGGAACATTGGTCACCAGGCCCATCCCCGAGGTTTTCCCTCGAATTCGACATGAATCTAAACGAAAATGGTCACTCAGGGGTTTTTGGGGTCGCTTCACATTACTTATTATCTCCAAAGTTTAGTCATTAATTTTGTACAGTCACGAACTAGAATTAATTTTCAACGACATTTGAAGGATTTTGGAAAGAAATCAAATGCTCAAATGTGACAAATATGTTCAAATTTTCATTGATATCTATTAATTTTTTTCTTTCGCAGTATTTACTCAAAATGTTTTAAAAGCTCTTATTTATATATTTTTTTTTATTACATGCGTGTATGTAGACATTTTTCTTATATATAATATACATAACAACACATATTTATAAACATAATACTCGAAATAATGCCACATGTTAAACTAAACTATAAACTATCTAACCATTTTCGTTTAATTTCAGGCCGAATTCGAGGGAAAACCTCGGGGATGGGCCTGGTGACCAGGGTTCCTGGTCCCCAGGTTCATCGGGGTCAATCTCTGACATAAAATTCGTTATCAGCGACCGCAAAAACCCCCGAGTAACCAAATTCAGCCCGTTTCGACAATGTATTCTCGAATTATGATTTTTTCTTTAATTGGCTGGAAAAATTGCACCCCAAAAATACATTTTTTAGGTGCAGTAATGCAGTTTCTGATTTGTATATGACAAAAATAGGTAACATTTTTTCTAAATTTTACAAGGAATCCAACGAGCCTAATTACGTCAAAATCCATCTCACTGCGGAAATTTTGGAGGTGGAATGCTAAATATCCTGGTCTAATGGTAAAATGTTTTGCGGGAAATAATAACTCGTTTAAGGGAAGTGAGTGGAGAATGGCCCTGGGTTCCATTATGTGGGAAGCACTTCAGCTATATCTAAAATTAGTTCTTTGTAATGAGAGCTGACAGTTGGATGAGACTCGATGTCAGCGAGGATAGAAGCATTTATAATTGCTTAATACGCTTATTTAGGCAGGGAGATCGGTTTTGTGACGAAATTCGTTTGATTTGAAACGGCGAAAAGCTTTCTTTAGATGTTTTGTAGTATCTAATCGATATCCTCGGATATCTTAACGTTATCGGCAACGTTGCTTTATAAAAGCATTGTGGCGTAAATTTTTTATCGATGTAAATAAATGTATACAGAGTTTGAAAGTTTACATTTTTTTGTGCCTTTTGAAGGCTATTCGTGTAAGCCTTAGTAGTAATCAGCATTGTTTGTAACTAATGTATTTAATAAAGATTTTATTAATATAAAAAAAAAAACAACAAAAAGTGTCTGCGCATATGCTCCTTCTCTGTCGTTCGTCAGTACAAAATGTGCAACATTAACTGCACCAGTCACATAGGGCTCAAGGCGTGGCGTATTCCCTTCCACATTGATCTTTCATTTAAACTACTATAACAAAGCGGACGTTGTTTTTCATATCTGTATAAATACACTTACATACTGTCCTGATTCATATTATTTATGGATTGTGTCATTACACAATCATTTTCAATCACATTTTTTTAAATCAAATTTTCAAGGGGTTTCCAGTCTGCAGTGGACCTGGAACCTCACTAACCGATGGAATAAATTAAAAAAAAAACTGCTTTTTTTTCATAATTAATATTTTTATGAAGGTATTTCATGGACACCATCGGAAAGGGCACGTCTTAAACTTCAAAAATATGTCCCTGTCAAATTTAATATGTCCCTGTCAATTTTTTCTGTCGCAAATAGTATTAGTTATGAGGCGGCTGAAGAGCGATGTACCGGGAGTGGCGTTTTCGGCCGAAACGGGTTAAGCGCCTTGTAAATTATATACGCTTGTATTTCTTGCCCGTGCACTGACCGTGCCCGGCAACGTACCAGGACTCGCGTGTGCGCGGTGTACGCCTATCCCGATGCGGGAGCGCTGGATAGTTAAATACAGTTTAACATGCGTTATGGCAAGCTTTTCTTATGTCTAGTTATGACACAACTGCCTAGTTGCTTCTAGTTGTAGTGTCGAAGGGAATTTGTGAAAAATAGTATAGGAAATGGTGTGTGTTATAAATTGTTTGGGTCGTTCATGGAATTGGAGAAACTCTCACTGTTAAATTAATTCCATAACCCGTTTCGGCCCAGAATGTCCCTCGCTGTACACCGTTCTTTGGAGGCTTATAACTTACGCTATTTGCGACTCAAAAACATTGAAAAAGTCATATTCTTAAAGTTTAAGGCAAGCTCTTTCCGATCGTGTACACCAAATTTGCGAAAAATGTTATTAACTATAAGAAAACGGGGATTTTTATAAAAAAAAGCATGATTTTTTTCGCACTATTTTTTTTTGGAAATCGAGTTTTCAAAAGCTTTCCAGCATGCCATCGACCTAGAACCCCTCTAACCGGTCGAGTAAATATCTGAATTTCAAGGATATACAGTTCGAAGTTTGATTTTTCACCTTGGTGTTTTCAAAATGGCGCCCGAACTGCAAAATTTTCACGAAAACGCTTATTAATTTTTATCTCAGACAATATGAATGTATGGATAAAATTACCGAGAATAAAAAGTGCTTAAAATTACTCATCTGACTTTTTTCAAATTTTTTTGAGGAACTTTTTTGACTTTGCAGATTTTGCAAAATCAAAAAATCGTTCAAATTACTTTTGCAAAATTCATACGTATTCTATATGGGTGATTGTAAGAACTTTTTTGTTCTTGGTAATTTTCTCCGTAAGTTCAACGTTTTCAAGAAAAATTTCCGAAATATCAAAATTTTATCCAGTCATGTAAATGTCCGATGTACCGATGCATGGATTGTCTGTTCGCCGCAAACAAAGTTTACGTTTCCCAACTATCACCACGTGGAGGTCTACGAATATAGATAGTCTCTTTTTTTACATTATTTATTTTTTTATAATTTATCTTATTATCGATTATCGATTTTTGAGAAGTTACACTTTTTTCACAGGTCCTTTTTTTCACCAATTCGGTTTCGTACATATCGATAGGCGAGCCATATCGTATTTCTACATGACCCGATAAAATTTTGATCTTTTGGAATTTTTTTCTTGAAAACGTTGAATTTACGGAGAAAATAACCGAGGAACAAAGAGTTTTAGAATTACTCATAGAATACGTATGAATTCCGGAGTAATTTGAACGATTTTTTGATTTCATTGAACTTACTGAACTTAAACTTTTGATTGGTGCAGAATCAAAAAATTTCCTCGAAAAATTTTGAAAAAATTCAGATGCATTTATTGAGTAATTTTAAGCACTTTTTATTCTTGGTAATTTTATCCATACATTCATATTGCCTCAGAAAAAAAATTCATAAGCGTTTTCGTGAAAATTTTGCAGTTCGGGCGCCATTTTGAAACACCAAAGTGAAAAATCAAACTTCGAAGTGTATATCCTTGAAATTCAGATATTTACTCGACCGGTTAGCGGGGTTCTAGGTCGATGGCATGCCGAAAAGCTTTTAAAAACTCGACTTCCAAAAAAAAATAGTGCGAAAAAATCATGCTTTTTTTTTTATAAAAAATCCCCATTTTCTTATAGTTAATAACATTTTTCGCAAATTTGGTGTACACGATCGGAAAGAGCTTGCCTTGAACTTTGAGAATATTCAATTTTTTTTGAGTTATAAATATAAATAAATATATATAATAATATAAATCCAAAGAGCGGTGTACCGCGAGGGACATTTTGGGCCGAAACGGGTTAATGGAATACTTCCCTGATAATTGAAAATAACTAGGAATATGTCACGGCAGAATATGTCCCGCATTAATAATAATAATAATACTCACCCTATAATTACTCCGAAGAGTAACCCCTTAGGTCCTCTCAGGGACCTGTGCGGGAAGGAGTGGCTATTATTATTATTTGCCATGGCGCATTGTTAGAATAGAATGTATTTTAGGCGAGTTTTGCTAGGCCATTACTGCGAAAACAATGAGAATTATCGGAAAGCTCTGGAGGAACATTCCGCCGATTACATTTTCGCTGGCATTTTCCAATGGTACACCCGATAGCAATTTAACCAACACATATCGATTTCTAATCCCCCTTCGCCCGTCGAACGTGGAGGCCGGGCCGGTCTGATCGTTGTTGAAACCGCTCAAATACTGTTTGATTAAATAACATCTGAAAACCGTTATCGAGAACCCATGTACGAGAGCGTGAATACGAGCGTGTTTTGTAAAAAAAAGTAGTTTCTTTTCAATTCATTTCAGGAAGTATTTGAAAAACCTCGATGTTCTCGTTTAACTTTCTTGTTCTTAAAGCGGGTTAGTTTTAAATGGATTATAATACCCAGGCGCACTGTAAAAAGAAGCTTTCTTTGTTGATTTAATAATTTAACTTTGTTATTTGCAAAGTTAAAAAAAAGTTAAATATAAAAGTTATTTTGTTCATTACCATGTATGTTTTAAGTTTTTTATTTTGTTGATATCTTCTTTTGTTTTGTTCCTATGGCAACCAATTTTTTTTAAATCGCACCCCTACTTTTTTTTTCGTTATGAAAAAAAGCATATTTTTCTCTATTCAGTCACAAAATTTTGCAATTTTTGAAAAAAAAGCGAGAAAAAAAATTATTTATTACGATTCACTCGTCACCTCTAATAAGGGAAAATGTCATGCAATTTTAAAACAGAAACATTACTTTTGCTAAAGAATGCCATGTAAATTTGACATTTAAATTAATACAAACAAAGAATAAATAAAGAAGGAATTAACTTAAGAGGGAATTGAGTGTAATTACTTTTTTGGAAACCTCAGTTACTAGAAGTGATTTTTTGCAATCAATTTAATTTAATATACTGTAATCTAAAAATGCGTTCCAAGGGAGCTAGAGATATTTGAGATGGCACCGTCGAGTCATTTTTACTAGCTATCTCGAAGAATCCGCCGTTTAAAAAATTCCTCGTTCTGCGAAGATTTCTCTTAAGATGACGAAGAGCAAGGATTCTTTCTCACTTCGTATGCTTCTAATGACAAATCGGCCACTATAAATATGTAACTGAACTGCTCTTCAAAATTATCGTAACACTTTTTAGATTAGCGCCATTTGCGTTCTATTCGAGTTAGAGACTTGCGGTTTTTAATTTTCGGTAGCATATAGAGTTAGTTTGAATGCTTCAAAGGTGTTACGTTGTGACTTAAACGGTTCGCCGTCCACGCCCCAAAATGCAACCCCATGTCGAAATTTAAATTCGCAAGATTTTGACGGCAATTTCAGAGACCTACAGAATCGACTAAGAAGGACGCTGTCGGGTAAAAACTCCATCTCGACACATATTGAGACCTCCTCAATAATTTCTGTGTATTTGGTCGCTGCCCCATCTCGTAAGGCCATTTTCAGACCGTCCTAAGCGACCCCTTTTCATTTACGCAGGGTTTTGTGTGGTTTGACCTCTGTTGGGAGAATCCATTGATCCTAATGCTGCCTAATAAATTGGCGTGGGGTGCCACAACTCACTTTCACCCGTTGACAACTCAAACACCCCTCCAGGCCACACCCACACCGACCCCCCACTCACCCCCTCTGGTTCCGTCCCTGTATGGCGCTAATCTAAAAGTGTTACGGTAATTTTGACGAGCAGTTTATTTCGGATAATGCGAGAATAATTCTCCGTTCATTGTAATTCGCCCTCAGAATCGCAGATCCGGAATTCGATCATATTGCATAGAGCATGTCGGCTCGTATCCTGACGAGGAAGGCATACGGTGGCGTTATCTAAGGATACCGACCTCTGCTGTGAGTAAATGGGACTAGACGTATTCGTCATCAGAAATCGCAGACCCGGGTTTCGATCTTAACCATTTAACGCCAAAGTGCACTGTCAAGAGACATGAACTTAGAGGCTCATATTACTGATAGAAAAAAATAAAGAAAAAAGAACTAAAACCATATATTTCTATGTTTTCGAGGTCGCTCTTTCGAATGGAATCGTTAAAATTTGCAAAAAAATGGATGTAACATGAAAAAAACAAATAGAAACGTGCACTCGAGACGTGCACAAGGAGGAAACGCAATGAGAATAATTTAATTTTCTCATTTTTGAGCTTAGAATAACTAGATATAGCAAAATTCAAAGAGTGATATTTCTCGTTTTTTACCAGTTGCGGGATCATTGACACAAAATAAGAATTTTGAAAAATTATCGGTACCTTCGGGGTTTTTTGGGGTCGTTGATCACGATCCTGATGTCAGAATTTCAAAATTCAAGATGGCGGATCCAATATCCATCCCGAATCAAATTTCAAATTTTTCGATTATTTTGCCTCAAACTTTGTAAACTGGGGGTTTTTGGGGTCGCTAATCACGATCCCGATGTCAGAATTTCAAAATTCAGGACGGTAGATATGACATGGCGACCATTTTGAAGCAAATTATTAAATCCTGGATTTTGAAATTCTGACATCGGGATCGTGATTAGCGACCCCGAAAACCCCTGGTATACAAAGTTTTGAGACAAAATAATCGAAAAATTTGAAATTTGATTCGGGATGGTGGCCATATTGGATCCGCCATCTTGAATTTTGAAATTCTGACATCAGGATCATGATCAGCGACCCCAAAAACCCCGTAGGTAATAATAATTTTTTCAAAATTCTTCTTTTTGCGTCAATGATCCCGCAACTGGTAAAAACGAGAAATATCACTCTTTGAATTTTGCTATATCTAGTTATTCTAAGCTCAAAAATGAGAAAATTAAATTATTCTCATTTCGTTTCCTTCACGTACACGTCTCTAGTGCACGTTTCTATTTGTTTTTGAGTGGTATAACGGATGATAACATAGCTGAAATTGCGGTTTAAAAAAAAATCTTAAAAAACCGCGTTTTTTAATAGTTTTTGTTAAAAATTGAAGGTTACATCAATTTTTTTGCAAATTTTAACGATTCCATTCGAAAAAGCGACCTCGAAAACATGGGAATACATGGTTTTAGTTATTTTTTCTTTATATTTTCTATCAGTAATATAGATCTAGCCTCTAAGTTCATGTCTCTTGACAGTGCACATGGGCGTTAAAGGGTTAATAGATTTCATTAACTTCCGCCAATTCGAAACGAATTATTAATATGCCGATTTAGCACGAAAAATATCCAACCGTACCCTGTCTAATTAAATAGCACACGTATCAAGCGCGTATTTCCAGACGTTCCGCTCCATAAATCGGTAAGCTGAGGGCGCTTAAAACGCAGGCACGTGCGACACCGATGACGGAACTAATTCGGAGGCGCACAGTGGTGGTCGTCTGAAACCGTAAAACGACGGGAAGCGAGCTGCGCCGCTTTTGATGTCAAACGACGTATGTATCAGATACGTACATACGTATCGTGTGTGTGGGTTTAGCGCTGTCGCCGGAATCAAGACGGCAGGCCATACCGCGAATCGGTAACGCGAAATTCATTTGGGGCATTTCCGGCTCCGCAGAAGCGTTTGCAGCCAGCCGCTTTGACTCTATAGTCCGGGAGCCAGCGACAGATTTTCGTGACCAAGTCCCTTTCAAGCAATAATTAGCAGAGCAACAATAAGCAGAGAGTTGTATCATAAAGCCTCGTGAACGTCAGCTGCGGTTCCGTGGGTGGGATGAGCGGCGGTAGCCTCCCACTCACGGAGAAAAAAAATTTTTAGTCATTTCCTCCTGACCAAAAATTTGTCAAACTTAATCCAATATCTTGAAGAAAAAAAACGTCAGCTGACTATAACATGGTGGATTATACGTCAGCTGGTCGCTTGAACATGAAGAAAAATGGTATAGGTATAGTCGTTCTAATTTTAATTGAAAATGATAAATACGCCTGGCGAACAAAAAAAGCGGTGCAACTTTATGATTCCACGGGCGTGCATATATATTTTATAAATTCGAAAATTGGGAAATAATTTTTTTCATTCAAATCAATATAGGAGATTAAAATTAGCCTGCATACAAAACTCTTAATATTTGTAATATAATTTGCTGTAAATAATGCTCATTTAGCCAGACAATCTCAAAAAATTGTCTGTGTTAATAAACCTAGCTGAAATACACGTCACTGGCGTCTTAAACAAGTTGAGTGCCTAAAGTCGTAAATCTTTTTAACGACGTCGTAAAAATTTTATGGCACAGTGGACCGAAGAAGTATTAGCAGTGTATTAAATGCAAAGTAGTCTAATAATCTCGTTGACCGGTGTTACCGCCAGTGGTTTTACTCTGTGCCACCAGCCGCCTGAGCCGCCGTTGCCGGCTCTTCAAAATTTTCTTAAGTATAGTAATATACATAAAGTTGTTTGAATTGATAATTATCTTTTCCAGCAATTTTAAACGCTTTATTTTAATGCTAACTAATAAATTTATATCTATGTATTTTTTTTTTTAATATTTCCAAACTAGCTTTCTAAGAACGTCACGAACTAACAGTTTACTGAAGAATGAAGTATACTTGTATAGTGAGCTTAGCAATCTTAGAAAATATATCTGACAACCTTGCTTTTTTTCTACCTATTTTCAATTTAGAATGGAAATAGAGTACATTCAATGATTTCCTCTCAACTAAAAATTTACCTGATGATAGCTTATATGCGACTGTGAATGAATATAAATGTCAGCTGGCTGTACCTCGGTGGAAAGATCGTCAGCTGATACCTTGAAAGTTGTAACGCAGAAGTTAGGCGGGAGCATCTATCGCCTATTTAAATGTACCAGCTGAGGAGTTTTCCCTCGACTTACTGCTAGCTGATTGTTTTTATTACTTACAGAAGTATATTAACAATCAAGTTATTCCCCTGTCTATCCTATCTACTTCCCGGGTCAGTTAGTTAACGCTGTGATATTTATTTTAGGAATTCACTGTACGGTAAAGCCGCCATCAGTCCTCACTCCCATCGCATCGGTTACAAAAGTGACATTGATGTTTCTGGTAACGTCGAATTATTACATTTCCGGCGATAAATTCGACGAGGCCTTTCCTCCTGATCGATTGTGAGCGACGGCGGCGGTTGGACGTCCATTTTTTGATTGATCGCCCGATCCCGAAGGGCCATTGTGTCGCGAACGCCGTTACGTAAGACCGTTCGGGTACAATGCGAAACATCCGGCGATCCCGCGGGACCCGGGTAAACATCATATGCTCGATTATTGCTGTAAGGGAAATCGCGAAGTACAAATGAATTATGAGGGTTGGTATATTTTTTCGGGGCGCGTTTTTTTAAACGAATTCGCGTTTCCCTTTGAACATTACATGCGTATGAGAATTATCAATAATTTGTTTTTAACAACCGATTTCGAAATACTGGGAGCTATAGGCAGACGTGGTAATACTAAAGAATATACACGGTGGAGACTTTAACTGGAATATATTCGCTAGCGGGGTGGTGAATGATTTTTCAAAAAATTCCCGAGACACGTCAACTTTTAAATGTATTTACCTACATTTTGCAAGTAATGTGAAAAATATAGCCCTTCAGGGGTGGCTGAAACCACCCTCGACATGATTTTTTCAAATACAACCCTATGGCTTCTGACCCCTCATTGTAAAGCTGGTGGAAAGAGGAATCCAACGCACTGATCAAATTTTAATTTTTAGTATGTTTGTAGGGTTGCATACAATTAAAACGTAATTTTATAGTTTAATTTATTTTTAACGCAACAATTTCGTACTCAAAATGTGTGTTGTTTAGTTTTGGAATGTAAACCTTACTTTTCATATGTCCCCACAAAAAATTCCAAGCAATTTTTTTGCCACAACTGATATTTGTTATTTTTTTCTAGTGTTTTTACACGGCCGCAAAGAGTAATTTAGTTTGGATGCTGTATTCAGAGTTTGAAACGAAGTGTTATTTCAAATTGGTGAAAATGTCTTATTTAACTGAATCACTAAAAATCGAAATTTTGATGATGATTGGATATGGTGATAGGGCGCGAACTCAATGCGAAGTTGTTCGCTTGTTTCGAGAAACACATCCTGACTTGCCACCACTAAATCAAGGTACCATTAGTAAAATTGAGGCACAATATCGAGAGATGGGTCATGTCAGGAAAGTTCCGAGTAAGAGGCAGGCTGTTGTTGATGACGACACGAAGTTGAATTTGTTGCTTGCTCTAGAAGAAAATCCAACCACTCCAGCCCGTCAACTGGCCCGTGATAATAATCTTAATCACAAAACAGTTTTAAAAATACTTAAATATGAGAAAGAATTTTTCCCGGTAGGTGGATTGGGAGGTATCTCTTACATCACTGGATTTCTTTTTGTGGGGACATCTTAAAAGTAGGGTTTACATTCAGAAACCCAACAACATAGCAGATCTGCAGGAAAGGATAAGAGAGGAAATCGGAAAAATAACACCGCAAATGTTGCATAATGTAAGGGACGAAACCTACCACAGACTGGGATGCTGCCAACAAGTGAATGGTGCACATTTTGAACAATTGTTACGTTGAAAATAAATTTAATTTTTAAATTGTTTTAATTGTATGCAACCCTACAAACATACTAAAAATTAAAAGTTGATCAGTGCGTTGGATTCCTCTTTCCACCAGCTTTACAATGAGGGGTCACAAGCCATAGGGTTGTATTTGAAAAAATCATGTCGAGGGTGCTTTCAGCTACCCCTGAAGGGCTATATTTTTAATATTACTTGCAAAATGTAGGTAAATACATTTAAAAGTTGACGTGTCTCGGGAATTTTTTTGAAAAATCATTCACCACCCCGCTAGCGAATATATTCCAGTCTCCACCGTGTATGTATACTTTACTAGCGACCCGCCCCGGCTTCGCACGGTTTGCGACATCACATTAGAAACCTCTAAAATTATCAGTGTTTCTCTACTATATTATGCATGTATTATACATATAAACCTTCCTCTTGAATCACTCTATCTATTAAAAAAACCGCATCAAAATCATTTGCGTAGTTTTAAAGATCTAAGCATACATATGTAGGTATATAGGGACAGACAGCGGGGAGCGACTTTGTTTTATACTATGTTATGACAATAATTCTAATCACACAGGCCGACAAAATCAGGCCGACCCTCTAACCCAGAAACCAAAATATATTTTTCGGAGGATTTTTGATGCGCTGAATCCGAATCCGAGGTCCAAATCTCTCAATTGGATCTGGTTTTCGAGATATTCTAACCTAAAAGTGCAAAAATAATGATTTTGGCCTATATTTGAGATTATGTAGCATCGCAATTTTTTTCTCAAAAAACTATGAACAGCATCTTAAAGTACAAGCATTGCTCTTTTAAATGCCGTTGAGTTTGCTCAAATGTTTTTTTCGTTGAGATATCGCATTTTGAAATTTGTATGTTTGGGAATTTCTCTATATTTGAAAACCTATTAAGGACCACGTGTGATGTACACAAACAGTTGATTGGTTTTTTGATTAGGAAACACTGAAAATGTTTGAAATTCAATAGCAGATCAATGTTTTCTTATGTAAAAAAGACCTGCTCGTTTAGAATTCAAGGTCAGATTTCCAAAATTTTCCTCGAAATATTTTGAAAATCTGACCTTGGATTCTGAACGAGCAAGTCTTTTTACAGGTTTTCAATTATAGAGAAATTCACAAACTTAAAAATTTCAATTCAAAATGCGATATCGCAGCGGAAAAAAAAAAGATATTTGAGTAAACTCGACGTCATTTAAAAGGGCAAGGCATGTACTCTAAGATGTTCATAGTTTTTTTGAGAAAATAAAATCATTTTCCAATAAAAAATTCTTGATTTTTACGCAAAAATTTTGCAGTTCATTCGATCTTTAAACCACGTATACTTAAAGTTCAAACATTTATTCCACCGGTTAGTGAGGTTCCAGGTCCATTGCAGACCGGAAACCCCTTGAAAATTTGAGTAAAAAAATTGTGCAAAAAAATCATCTTTTTAAACTGCTTTTTTTTCATAATTAATAATTTTTTGGAGGAATTTCATGGACACCATCGGAAAGGGCACGTCTTAAACTTCAAAAATCTGTCCCTGTCAAATTTTTCTGTCGCCAATAGTCTTAGTTGTGAGGCCCTAAAAAGCGATGTATCGGGAGTGACGTTTTAAGCCGAAACGGGTTAACGTAAAAAATTACGACAAAATATACTGTACACGCTCTTTCTAGACAGATTGTACCCCTAGTAGTCCAGGAGCCAGGTCAAAATTTGGTCAATTATTTCTTCTCGAACGAAAATTAATGAGACGCATCAGAGAGTTGTATCATAATGCCTCGTGAACGTCAGCTGCGGTTCAGTGGGTGGGATGAGCGACGGTAGCCTCCCACGCATGGAGAAAAAAATTTTAGTAATATCCTCCTGACTAAAAATTTGTCAAACTATAGCTAATCCAATATCTTGAAGAAAAAAAAGTCAGCTGACTATGACATGGTGTATTATACGTCAGCTGGTCGCTTGAACATGAAAAACAAATTTATAGGTACATTCAATGATTCCCTCTCAACTAAAAATTTACCTGATGATAGCTTATATGCTACTGTGAATGAATATAAATGTCAGCTGGCTGTACCTCGGTGGAAAGATCGTCAGCTGATACCTTGAAAGTTGTAACGCAGAAGTTAGGCGGGAGCATCTATCGTCTATTTAAGTACACCAGCTGACGAGTTTTCCCTCGACTTACTGCTAGCTGATTGTCTTTATTAATTATAGAATTATATTAACAATCAGCTTACAAATTTTTACCCGGGAGGAAATGACGTATCTTAAATTATTCGGCATTATGATTCGATATGAGCGTTCCGATTAAATAAATATTCTGTATAGATACTTTAAAACTAATATGTATATAATTGAATAACTGAAGATATATTTAGATAAGTAAATTAATCAATTTATAGTTTATTGTAACTTAGCTGTTCGATAAATAACATTCATTTTAAAATAGTGATTGAGTATGTATTGCTTCAATCTTTAGAAATAATGAAAATACTTTAAGATACGTCATTTCCTCCCGGATACAAATTTGTAACCTGATTGTTAATATACTTCTGTAATTAATAAAAAAAATCAGCGAGAAGTAACTTATTTTGGAATATAATATACGATAACGTTGAATATTTGTTAATAATGAAATAACAATGTTTATAAATTACTTCAATTCTAGAAAATAATATACACTAGAATACAACGTTTAAAGTTTTCTTAACAGTAAGCCTGGGGGTTTTTTAAAGAGTTGGAAAAGCTAAAAAAATGTAATGATGTGGTTGACTTAAATGCGATTGACTTATTGAAAATTTAATGATGATTGAATTGATATTATTTAATATTTATTACAATATTCGCCACTGTTGACGAGGAATATGGCACGCTTCTGTAAAAATAAAATAAAAAGCTTCACGTCGCGAACGTACCGATTTCTCTGTCACAAAAAAATTCATTTTTGTCCGTCAGGAGCAGGTGATATTATTTGGACGAAAAGGTAGACGCTCCGATTCCGTCATTTCTGCACAATTACCTTCGTTTCTGCTAGACCAACCTCGCACGCAAGCAATTATATATTTTCTTCCGCTCTGTCTGCCTGTCGCGCATCTGTCGTCACAGGAGGCGTTGCAATTATCGGCCCGAATAATGGAAAGCGACGGAAAATCGTTCGCCTACGGAAAAATGTCGTCATTCGCGTCCGACAGGTGGAATATTATCGGTTCGACTGAGCGCCTCGGACTATAAAAGGCACAGAATTTAACTCGAGGCTAGGTTTAGGACTCGTTTTTTGACCGATGCCGTTGCTAAAAACCTTATAGACGTTTTTTCACACACCGAAACACAAGGCAGTACCAACGATTTTTCTGTTCGACATTATATTCTAAATGAACATGGAAATTAATCTCCTATAAAAATATGCGTGATATTTGAGCCGGAAATTATTTACATACAGTAAGCAACGAAAGTCATCATACACCCACTTTTTGAAGCTTGCTTAAATTCTGATAATTTTTGTTATTACAGCATTGATTTTTTTTGCTTTTGACAGGATTATAGCTTGTGATATTCTGCGTATAATAAGCCGAAATTGAAGGCGGTATGTCCATTGTGTGAAAAGATATCGCTAAAAAAGTAAAATTTCAATGTTTTCAAAGAAACGTAAATAACTCCGAAAATAGTAAATCTCTTTCAAAGTTGTTGGACTCGTATTAAAGGGAAATCTTCAGTGTATCTATTTGACTAACTTAGTCATTTTGAAAAAAAATTTCCTAGACATGAAAAAAATCTAAAGTTGAACCAAAAATATCACGAAAATTCAAAATTCTACCATCCTTAGTATCGTTTTCGTAAAAATCACTGTTCCTGAAATTTTAATAAAACACAGAGAGATCTAGAGGGATATTAATCCTATTTTTTTGTTGGAGTAATATGTGGCGTACAGGGCTTTTTTGAATTTTCGTGATATTTTTGGTTCAACTTTAGATTTTTTTCATGTCTAGGAAATTTTTTTTCAAAATGACTCAGTTAGTCAGATAGCTACACTGAAGATTTCCCTTTAATACGAGTTCAACAACTTCGAAAGGGATTTACTATTTTCGAAGTTATTTACGTTTCTTTGAAAACATTGAAATTTTACTTTTTTAGCGATATCTTTTCACACAATGGACATATCGCCTTCAACTTCGGCTTATTAGACGCAGAATATCACAAGCTATAATCCTGTCAGAAGCAAAAAAAAATCAATGCTTTAATAAAAAAATTATCAGAATTTAAGCAAACTTCAAAAAAGTGGGTGTGGTGACTTTCGTTGCTTACTGTGTTTCAATTGTAGTGTTTTTATACCATGTGTGAATAGAGTGTGGAATAATTTCATAAGATTCCTTATTAAATTCTCAAACACGTTAAATTTCTAATTTTGTGTCACACTTTGTTAACATATCACATTGTGAACATGTTCTCGGCATTTAATACAACAATAACAAACAAACAACAATAACTAATACTAATTTTGAACATTATATGTTCAAAATTTGGTCCATTTTCTCATAAAGGTGGCCCAAAATATCAATAATTTCTTTTTGTCAGATTTTGACACATTTAGACTTTTATAGGTATCCCCACTGAAAAAAAGTTAACAGATTTAGGTCTGGTGCCCGAGGAGGCCATTCAATTGAACCTCTTCGATCAAGACTGAGAAATCGTTTTAACATTCGGCTGTGAATTAACACGACCGGATATTAAAATTTGTAAGATTTTATCATCGTTAATTATCTTGGGACGTCAAGTTTTAGGCAGATCTCCAACTGTATGGCAACGTATTAAAATATAAATATTTATTTATACTGTGGTCGACAGATTGATGAAAATATTTCTGATAATACCTAGGTAACACGTTTTAAATTAACATGTTGTACGAGCTGTCAGTACATCACAGTCTCGTTTGTTGTTGTTATAACGATTTTAATGTATTCAATTTAAATAGCGAATAGCGTAGCAAAATATATTGATTACATCATATTTGGATCGCGATTAGCGCCATGTTTGTCTATTGGCACATAAAAAAACGCAGAACAAAAAATAAAACTGACATATTCGATTATTTTTTACAAAAAATGTGAAAATTCCACAAATCCACAAAATACACGTTTCAGGCGGTAGTGTTACAGCACATGCCAAAAAATACATTTTACATTTTAGTAATGTAGAATACTGCATGTCCTTACGCCTAAAAGGCCGTGTAAAAATAAAATTCAGTTGTAAATAAATAACTCAAAAGTAAAGTAAAATTGTAATAAAATTTTATTATATTTATAAAATATTAGTGGTGTTTATTTCTATATCCCGAATTCCGGTGAACCGTAACAGAATCGGACTAAGGTCACTATTATTACAGTATTAAAGTACAGAAAAATTTCTAAAGTTGAACCAAAAACATCATACAAATTCAAAAATCTACCATCCATACGATAATTTTCGTAAAAATCATTGTGAAATTCACATGAAATTTTAATAAAACACGGCAAGTTCTAGAGGGATACTAATCCGTTAAATTCTTTAGGGATATGTGGCGCACAGGATTTTTTTGAATTAGAATTTAAGCAATCTTCAAAAGATGGGTGTATGCATACGCTCGTTGCTGGTCGTATATTGTGGTTGTTAAATTTTTGTTTATCATCTAAATTGTTCTTGTAACTATAAGCCATTTGTTTCCAAATTTTTTATTGCAGTAATTAAGATGGAATATTTACTGTTATTATAACGTCACATTAATACCAGTAGTATTTTCTGTGATCTATCTCTGTGTAATATCTAATAGTGACTTGAGTCCGACTCTGTTGCGGCTCGCCGGAATCCTGGCTCTACTTATTTCCGCCAGTCAGAAATCCTTTGGAAGATAAATACACATGGTTTTAATGCCCCGAAGACGCTATGTTGTGACTTAAACGGTTCGCCGTCTACAACCCAAAAAGCAACCCCATGTCGAAATTTGAATACGCAAGATTTTGATGGCAATTTCAGACATACAGGATGCTGTCGGGTAAAAACTCCATCCCGGCACACATTAAGACCTCCTTATTAAGTTCTGTGTATTTGGCGCCGTCCCATTTCTTCAACCCATTTCCAGACCCCTTTGCATTTACGTAGGGTGTTGCGTGGTTTGACCTCTGTTGGGCGAATCCATTAATCTTAATGCTGTCTAATAACTTGGTGTGGGGTGCCACAACTCACTTTCACGATTTGACAACCCAAGCACTCCTCCAAGCCAAACCTAATTTGACCCAGTCGAGGATTCATGAGCCCAAGTCACAGTGAACACTTGTCGCGCGAATTTGACGATTGTTGATTCACACAAGTGCAAAGGAAGGTTCCGCCTACCCAACAAGTAATCTTTCAGGAATTTTCATCTACTCAAAAATTTTTTGGAGGCAGTCAAAAAAAGTCATTAACGCAAAACAGGATTTGAAGGAGACGGATGACTTGGGGTGTGCCAAAAGAGTTCATGCATCCTCAGGACAGCTTTCTGAGTCACCCCACGCATCTGGACATGCTTACAACACCTTAGGGCGGCAAATTTTCAGAGGGTGGGCTGGAGTTGGAATATCACTTTTGGCGCTCAATCGGCCGTCCGCAGTGTGTTCCGGCAACTTCGAGAGCCTTCAAGTAATGTCATTACATGAATTCGGGACAAAAGGACATCCCATGTAGCCTTCTACAGGGGCGGAACCAGATGAGGTGGGTGGGGGTCGAAATTGGTGTGGCCTGGAAGGGTGCTAGCGTTGTCGAAGGGTGAAAGTGAGTGGTGGCAGACACGCAATACTCTGTGTAAATGCAAAGGGGTGACTTAGGGGGTCTGGAAATGGGTTGAAGAGATGGGACAGCGACCAAATACACATAACTTATTGAGGAGGTCTTAATGTGTGCCGGGATGAAGTTTTTATCTGACAGCGACCTTCTTGGACGTCAAAATAAGCTTAAAATTCGTAATTCTCACACCAAAAAACATAAACCTACCACTTTTCAGTTTTATACTATCAAAACTTTCTCAATTATTGAGAAATTTCAGAATAAAATTTTAACTTTGAACACGTTGTACATGCCACCGTACTTTTTAGTATATTTAGTCGGTGTAGGTGTGGCCTGATGGGGTCCTTGAGTTGTCAAGGGAGGAAAGCGAGTCGTGGCACCCCACACCAATTGATTTGGCAGCAGTAGGATCAATGGAGTCGCCCAACAGAGGTCAAACCACGCAAAACCCAGCGTAACTTCAAAGGGGTGGCTTACGGGGTATGAAAAAGGGTTGAAGAGATGGGACAGTGACCAAATGCACAGAACCTTGGGAAGAATGGGGTTTTTACTCGACAACATCCTTCGACAAAGTCCATCATGTAGGTCTTTGAATTGCCATCAAAATCTTGCGAATTCAAATTTCGACATGGGGTTGCTTTTTGGGGTGTGAACGGCGAACCGTTTAAGTCACGGCGTAGCGGCTTCAGGGCTTTAAAACCAACCCTATATGCTACCGAAAATTAAAAACCGCAAGTCTCTAAATCGAATAGAACGCAAATGGCGCTAATCTAAATGTGTTACGCTAATTTTGGCGAGCAGTTTATTTTAATATCCTTTAGTAGTTTACGAATACAATGGGATGGTCAAGGTAAAACAATCACTGTGTATACATATATAAAACCGTCGAATATGAACGCATTTTGCTGGGCCCGCATCCGACAATTTTAATATTTAAATTGTACCTAACGCGTTTTGGCGTGCCCGGGAGCGTTATCGTTTGATATTTAATTCCGTCGAATAAATGTAATTTACGCGCGGGACGCTCCGAAATAAACGTCACTCGCGCCCCTATCAATATTGTCGGGGGGATTAGCTGTACACCGCGCGCCGTATATAACAATTCGCCGCGTCCCGAATTCCGGTTAATACTAAGCCCGACGTTTAATTTGTGTCGATTCAGCAGCAGATATTGCGGCTCATAATTTAATCGTGCCGTATACTCGCGGTCGATAAAATGTTTCCGAGAGTAACGACGAAAATACACGGACAAGTACGTATCTCAAGACTCATCAACATACTTACACGATATCGCGGAAGACATTTCAAATAAGACCACTTACTAAATGCTTTTACGCTCCTCCCTCGTTCTTTCCCACCATTGTGGCCATGTCGCTAGACTAAAGCTCCTCCCACATTATATTTGCTCATGCTCGAATGGCGAATGGCCACCGACAGCGTGGTGCGACAGACTGCTGTGCTAATACCACATGTTGTGACGAAAAATAAAATAATCTGTATGAGAACTTACTCTGCAAAATTTGCGAAAAATATGTTTAGTTGGCAGGGTGTTTCACCTAAGACGGTTTCCTCCATAACT
The DNA here is from genome assembly GCA_029963805.1 of Aromia moschata. Lineage (NCBI taxonomy): Eukaryota > Metazoa > Arthropoda > Insecta > Coleoptera > Cerambycidae > Aromia > Aromia moschata. Next base: position 253,193 of record JAPWTK010000422.1, on the reverse strand, counting down.
CTGCTATTGTAAAATGAAGAAAATTATTCAAATAAAAGTTGCCCAAAATTATGTGGTGCATATTTGGAAAATATCTCTAATTATACAGGGTGCTCCATTTCGTGTAACAACTACACAATCTCGTTATTTTAAATGGAACACCCTGTATATTTGTACATTATTGGATACTCCACTAAATTTTTGGTCGACTTTATTAACCATACATAGTACATACCACCTACCGTTTTGGATATATTCAATTATTTTTGAAAAATATCACGATGACAGCACTCGAAATATTTCTAAATAGCGTCTAAACCAAAACAGTTAGAGAAGTGCAGTTTGGACAGTTCGATTCACCATGAATTACTATTTAATTTTCATTGTTATAAAATGTATGTTATTCTGTGTTGCAAATACCAACTGTAAAACCTGGAAATCTTCCAACAGCAAAACTTTGTTTTCAAATGGAATGACCTACATTAATTTATATCATTCAACGCGAAATTAAATTACCTTTTAACTGATATCAGATTGTCCATATCTATCGCCTAGTTTTCGAGGAAAAAAATCGGTTATTTTCCAAAGTTCGTGAAAACAGAGATTTAAAAGACGCAAGTAGGCTTTGACAATATATATAATTCACAGCATTTACTGACAATAATGTACACAAAACATTAATAAAATAATAAAATTATAATACAAATAAATAATAAGATAAATACTAAAAAACCAGCCGACATTTCAAGCTCTGAATGTAAAAGTTTACGTTTGTGTAATATTTTTTATTGCATTTATTTATGGTGTTTTATTATTTATTTTTATTATTATCGTATTATTTTCGTTTGTGTTTCATTCATACTTTTTTTCAGGTTTTACTATTTTCACGTATGTACTAACGTAATTGATAAAATCAATATAAACTGTGAGCTATTTCTTTATACTTTTATGATTCATTGAAAAGTACTATTGTCGCATAATTTGTACGTTTTGATGCAAGATATTTGACTAAAGAAAAAGCTTTCCTTTTAGACAACAGCAACAAAACATTTACAGGAATCTGGTCAAAGCAGCTCATTAACAGGACAATGTTAGAGTTTTCCCAAGCCAATCAAATAGAAATTACGCCTTATGAACTTCTTTTCTTATTCGTATTCTTGAGCTTAATATATTGAACCGTCCAAAAAAAAAAAAAACGTCATCAAAGTTGTCCGAGTAAAAAAACACGTATCTCTATCTTATATTTATAACCTCATTTAATTGTCAAAGCTGTCATACCGATAAGTTTCGGAATGACCGCTATTTCTATCTCTCGTTCATAGCCAGATTTGATGACTTTTTTTTGATGTCTACATTTCCATTCAAAATATTTTAGCCATTAGTATCCATCTCTAGTCCACATTTCGAAGAACTCAATTTTTAGTGTAACTTTCAATAATACTAATTCAAGTCACTCCTTTTTATTGATTGTTTGTTTACAATGTTATTTCCTCCCCCTTATAACGTTGAAGTGTATATGATCAATTGTGGCAACATTGTTACGTCTACGCATATTTGTGTGTCAAGCAGGGGTATAAAGTAGGATATATAGACGAAAGGACCCGGGGTTCCTATAGGGAAGTCAAATTAACTTTTGCCCAATTTAACTTGCCCCGAATCCCCCACTGTTTCTGGAGCATCGGGCGCAATCAGTGCCGAATTGTTCACCGCAATAGCCGGCCTACTTTGCAACGGTAGAAAAGGAAATCACACAGTGGCGTACGCATAGATTTTAAGGGGAAATAAATACATATCTTGCTCGATACGTTTATAGTAATGGCGTCTGTAACAGCAAGAATAAAAAACCCTGTGATTTAATGGTTAAATGTTTTTAATAAAAAAAATTATTAAAAACAAAATAGAGCCATTCAAAAATAACCTCAGCAAAGTGTAACTTTAAAGCTTTTAAATGATAGACATTATATACACAGTAAATGTGTTTATAACTTTACAAGAGTACAAGAACTCTAAAAATGATTTCATATTTTTAGAATTATTTACTTAAAAAAAAAAATCAGTTTTACCTTTTTATAGCGATATCTTTTCAAACAGTCGACATAGCACCTTCAACTGAGATACAACAATACAATCAATACAATCAAAGAACTGTTCAAAGTTTCATCAATTTTAAAACGGCATTTGATCAGGCGCCAAATTACTCAACTAGCGTTTTCCTATCTCCAATAGTTTCTGAGATCCCAATGGTCATCCTCGAATTTTGGACAAGCCGAACAAGCTGTTCGAAGCATGTTTTTTTTGTTAGATTTTTTTATTATTATAGTATCAAATCATATCACCATCCAAATACGTTAACCCGTTTCGGCCGAAAACGCAACTCCCGGTACATCGCTCTTCAGCGCCTCATAACTAATACTATTTGCGACAGAAAAATTTGACAGGGACATATTTTTGAAGTTTAAGACGTGCCCTTTCCAATGGTGTCCATGAAATTCCTCCAAAAAAATACTGGATATGAAAAAAAAACAGTTTAAAAAAAAAACAGTTTAAAAAAAAAACGATTTTTTTTGCACATTTTCAAGGGGTTTCCGGTCTGCAATGGACCTGGAATCTCACTAACCTGTGGAATAAATGTTTGAACTTTAAGTATACGTGGTTTAAAGATCGATTTTTTGCCTTATTTTTTCGAGATTTCAAGAAATCAAGAATTTTTTTGAACAATTTTTTGAATTTTGCAAATCATCAATTTTTGTGAAATTTAAAAAATTGCTTAAAAAATTCTGAAAACTCCAGTGCATTCTGTTAGTGATTTTAAGAACTCTTTATTCTTGACAATTTATAGTAAAAATGCATTGCTTTCGAGAAAAAAAAAATCAAATTAGTATCGAAATTTAGAAAAAATTTTCTCGAAAAAAATTAATTTTTACAATAAATTGTCAAGAATAAAAAATTCTTAAAATCATTCAAGGAATGCATTGGAATTTTCTGCACTTTTCAGAATTTTTTTAAGCATTTTTTTAAATTTTGCAAAAATTGACAATTTGCAAAATCCAAACAGTTGCTCAACAAATTTTCAAACAATTCTAGTGCATTCATTGAGTGATTATTTTCCAATAACAAATTCTTGAATTTTTACGCGAAAATTTTGCAGTTCAGGAGCCATTTTGAACGCATAAGGGAAAAAATCGATATTTATACCACGTATACTTAAAGTTCAAACATTTATTCCACCGATTAGTGAGGTTCCAGGTCCATTGCAGGCCGGAAACCCCTTGAAAATTTAATTTAAAAAAATCGTGTTTAAAAAAAAATACTTTGTTCCATAATTAATAATTTTTTGGAGGAATTTCATGGACACCATCGGAAAGGACACGTCTTAAACTTCAAAAATATACTGTCAAATTTTTCTGTCGCAAATAGTATTAGTTATGAGGCGCAGGAGTGGCGTTTTCAGCCGAAACGGGTTAAAGCCGTATCTGGCTTGAAATTCGATTTTCCACCGTCTGCACGTGGCCTGCGTTTGTTCCAGATCCGTATCCCAGCGAGCAGCCGCGCTCCTTACGACGAGATATGCGCCAGCACCGGCTACGGCGGGCCCTTCGCCGCCGAGACGGCGTTCAGGAAGGGCGCCACCCCCGCCGCGACCGCAGTCGCGGCCGCCGACTTCAGAGACCAGCGCAACGCGCACTTCCAGCAGCCCCGGCGCAGTCCTCATGGTATACGGGCTGGACCCGCTGAGGACCAACGCCGACAAGCTGTTCAACCTCATGTGCTTATATGGCAACGTAGCTCGGGTAAGTCGGACCTCTCTCTCATAGGTACTACAGGGTGGGCCAAGGGAACATGACGTTCTTGAAAACTACAGAAAAAATTCAGTTTTTGTATTAAAAAAATACTTATTCACAAGAAAATGCAGCTAAATATGTGCCATTTTATGTACGAAAAATTACATCCGTCATATGCTGACCGTTCTGTGCAATACATGTATTCAAACGGTTGTAGCACTCTCCTTATCTCTTTTGTCGGGATGGGTTGTTGTATCAGCAAATCCAGCAATAAAACTCACATTCACTTAAAACATATGGAGGTATATTATTTTCTTTTTACAAGAAATAATGAACATACTAAGCGTAACTAATGAGTAACTAATTAAGCTAACTCGCGAGGGACTTGAGCGGTGGCGGTGCGTGATATTTCAGTTAGCCATATCTTGAACACAACGCATGGGACCCACTTCACTTTTTAGGTGATGACTATATACCTCTTACAGAAAGGATTTATAGTAAAAAAACCGTCAGCAAAGTTTGCGAAAAAATTTTCAAAAACACTGGAGCACTCCCTGGGTTCTCACTAACGCTCTGTGGGATATTTGCAGTATATTTTTTTTCATAATCTAGAAACAAATATAAGGAGACGTTTTTCGATTTGTTGCAAAAATATTTTTTTTTCAAAAAGTTATTGGCATTTTAATTTTAATTTTATAGGAACATTTTGTTTCCCAAAATTAAAATGGCCATAACTTTTTGAAACAAAAATATTTTTTGTAACAAATCGAAAAACGTCTCCTTATATTTGTTTCTAGATTATGAAAATTATATACTGCAAATATCCCTCCGAGCGTTACTGAGAACCCAGGGAGTGCTCCAGTGTTTTTTGAAATTTTTTTCGCAAACTTTGCTGACGGTTTTTTTTCACTATAAATCCTTTCTGTAAGAGGTGTATAGTCATCACCTAAAAAGTGAAGTGGGTCCCATGCGTCGTTTTCAAGATATGGCTAACTGAAATATCACGCACCGCCACTGGACTTGAGACCCCACCCGATCACATCGGTAATCTCAGCCCGTCTGACCTCTTACGTCTCCTCACCATTTTCACCTTATCATCACTATTTCGTTCCGTCACACTTACACATTAGGCAGGGGCGGCGTGTTACACGGTATACAAAGTTTTGATGCACTGTCACCAATAAGCTCTGGTCAATAGCTTCAATTTGCCGACGAATTGATGTTTTCAATTCTTCTTCTCGGGTTCTCGGCTTGCATGCATATACTTTTAACTTGAGATATCCCCACGGAAAAAAGTCACATGAAGTGAGATCAGGGGATCTAGGTGGTCATGGCATATCGCCTAAACGAGAAATTACGTGGTCTGGAAACATTTCTCGAACCACCCGCATAGAGTTACGCGAAGTGTGAGCAGTGGCGCCATCTTGTTGGAACCACAACATTGCTATTCTTAGTCTGAGCAAATTGGGTCTTAAAAAATTCTGTAACATTTGGACATAGCGATCTGAATTGACCGTAACAGTGTGTCGGCCGTCTTCAAAAAAATAGGGGCCGATGACGCCAACTCTTGAAACAGCACACCAGACTGTGACTCTTGGGGAGTGTAATGGTCGTTTTAAAGATTTTGGGTTCTCTGTAGCTCAATAACGACAGTTCTGCTAATTGACGAAAGCGTTCAAGTGGAAGTGAGCTTCGTCAATCATAAGAATAATTGCATCTTCATTTCCCTCGAGTAACTCTAGCATAGCCTGCGAGAAAGCGCTCCTTTGGGCAGGGTCGTTGGGTTGCAACTCCTGAACTAGTGCAAGTTTATAGGGATGGAAATGTAAATCACTATGCAAAATACGCCTGACTGTAGTTCGAGGAATGCGTAGTGTTTGTGCCATATGACGAGTTGAACGGCGAGTTCTTCTTAATACAGCCTGCCTTACTCTCTCTGCATTTTCGGGAGTCCGGGACGTTCGTGTAGCTCCAGGTGGTTTAAAATTCAACTGGCCCTTTGTTTTTAAATTAACCACCCATTTCAGTATGTTATTTTCGTGGCGACCGATTCTGAAGTGTCGACGAAACTCCCGCTGTGTCGTCACAATAGATTTATTATTTTTCACAAAACTATCGTACACGAAAACGCGATGTTCTAACCGCCATTGCGCCATCGCGTATACTAAATGGCATTCCTTTACGCTTAGCCCGGGCGCACATTGAGACGCAGGCGACGCAGGCGGCGCAGCGCAGCCCAGTACAGGAAATAACTGCACGCAGAGAGTGAGCGCATATTGCTAAACAGTTTTGTGTCGCCTGTGTCGACTTGTTCACAGTGTGTTCGATTTGTACTATTAAAGTGAATATTAAAGTCAATTTAAATAGAAGATATAATAAAGATAAAAGTAATAAAAGTACTTGCCGTCTTTTAAATTAACCTTCTTGGCAATTCCATTCCATTTTTTCGTCTTTCAGTTTAGATCTCATGATCTCATGTATTGAGGGTTATTAGTTTCATATAAAACCGTTTGGTTTCGAACTGCTTCAATGAGTTCCTCATGCATTTTCGTAACGTGTTCGATGTAAATACTGACACGTGGCACAGGAAACTGTTTCGAACACTGCCTCGAAGTTCTGCCCTGCCCTGCTCTGCGTCTTAATTTGCGCACATGTATTTAAACCCTATTGAATACAAAAACCTGTGCTGTGCTGTGCTGTCCTGCTCCGTCTTCGTCGCCTGCATTTCAATGTGCGCCCGGGCTTACATCGCGACTGCTCGCAGCATCAGGCACTTCTACCAGCCGAGTACTATCCATTGCAAAAACGTTATGTTCCCTTGGCCCACCCTGTATATATAGAATTTTGTCGAGTTATAATTACACTGAAAAAAAAGCATTAATCAATAAATTAGTAAATTTGTTGTTACTATTGGACATAGGAATTTTGGGTGACATAACGTAAATAACAGGGACGGACCGAGGGAAGATATATATATAATATTCTCCAAAAAGAACCTACATGCCACCGTACATTTTTAGTATTGAGTCCAGTAGGCAGGAGCTAAAATCATCAAAAACTGTTCTTGAAAGATATAGGGCTAGTTTTGACGGTTTCCTATGTATGTTTTTGCGTAGAACACAATGCGAGGGGTCCGTAGAGCTGAAACTGCACTAATTTTTTAAATTAACAATTTGTGAAAAAAAAAACGTCTGTTTTTCACATTTCCGCTTATATCTCCGTTCCTTGGCATATTTTATATAGCATATGCATTTAAGAAGTTGTAGCCTATTGAATGTCCAAAATTTTAAGCCCCGAAATAAATTACTGCTGAAGTTGAAAAAAGAGCTTTTTTCACCATTTTTTTTTTACTTCGAAAGTAGGGCGACTATGATCATGAAATTTCTTGAAGGGACTGTTTGTAGTATGAAGTTACAAAACAAATTTCAGCTCGATCCGTTTAACTTTTCGAGTAATTAACGATCGAAGTTTTTTGCAAGCCTTAATTAACAATGACGCCATTTCTTTGTTTATTGTACGATATTGACCGGGTTGGGCTAGAAAAATCATAAATCTCTTCAGGTTTACGAGACTTTTTGAGATTTAGAAAAATATTAATTTGGGCTAGTTTTACAGGGTTTGTCCGGAAAGTAATGTCAGTGAATTTTTTTTCCCGAGACTGAACGCGCCAACCCGCGCTTTACGTGCTGGGATTGTGGTGGGGGGATCTGGCAACAAGATCCAACAAGTGTCAGTTGGCTACCGGTCGTTGTAGCGGTCGCATCACTCATTCTTTTGAGAGTCGTTACAGTGACCCGGTGCAATAAAAAATGCAACGTTCGCTTGAGCAACGGATGGCGATCAAGTTTTGTGTGAAACTGGAGAAGAGTGCTGTGGAAACCATTCCAATGTTGAAGAATGCTTTCGGCGTCGATTGTCTTTCGGACAGGCAAATTTTCCAGTGGCACAAGGCCTTCGCAGAAGGTCGGGGATATGTCAACGACGAGAACCGCGCTGGACGGCCATCAACCTCCAGTTCCGATGACAATGTAAAACGTGTGCGTGACTTGTTGAACACTGACCGTCGTCTAAGTGTCCTTTTAATTTCCGAAACATTAGACATTACGAACACCATTGTTCACGAAATTGTGTCGGAGTCTTTAGGAATGAGGAAGGCGTGCGCGAAGCTCGTGCCAAAAGTGCTAACGGACGATCAAAAAGCGAGGCGCGTCGAAACCTGCCAAGAACTTTTGGACACCTGCGAAGACAACCCCGCTTTCCATAATGATGTCATTACCGGAGACGAAAGTTGGGTCTTTGAATACGATCCGGAGACGAAGAGGCAAAGTGCGGAATGGCACACGTCGAACTCCCCTCGCCCCAAGAAGGCCAGGATGTAAAGGTCAAAGATCAAGACAATGCTGATTGTCTTTTTTGATTGCCGGGGATTGGTCCATCATGAGTTCGTTTCGCAGGGAGACAACCATAACCGGAAAGTTTTACGTCGAGGTGCTGAAGCGGCTGGAAACGCAGGGTGAATCGCGTCCGCTCAGACCTCTCAAAATCCTGGAAGCTTCACCACGACAATGCGCCTTCGCACACCGCTTCCTCGTGGCCGATTACCTCGTCAAGGCAGGCACCACCGTTGTTCCCCAGCCTTCCTACAGCCCCGATGTGCCCCCCCCCCCCCAGACTTTTTTCTGTTTCCGCGCCTCCAAACCCCAATGAAAGGACAGCATTTTGGGTCGGTGAAAAACATTCAGAAGGCTTGCACCGACGCTTTAAATGCGATTCCGGGAAAACGACTACCGTGCGGCTTTTGATGCGTGGAAGACCCGCTGGAACCGATATGTGGACGCAGGAGGAATGTATTTTGAAAGTTTCTAAAGATTTGTACACATAGAACCAATAAAAAACATTTTTCAAAGCGCACTGACATTACTTTCCGGACAAACCCTGTATAACGTGTTCTACGCGACTACCTTTTTCTACGCGAGGTATATAGTTGAAATTTATAAAATTGAAAGTACGCTTCAAGACGCGTATTTAAAAAAAAATGGGCGTCAAGATATTATAATCACAACTCCGAGAATTTCGGAGCGGCAACGCTAAAACAATATATTTACGAGTAGAATTTTGACGAGTATTTTATATTTAAAATGATTGGGTGATTTTCCTTTAACAATCAAGTTGATATGCTCCTAGTGTGTACGAGTATATATCTACTTATGGGGGGGGGTGAGTTTTAATCACCCTGTATGTTTAAATTAATTTTTCTTCATTTAGGGTGTTTTCCCAATAATTTATTGACGGTTCTTGATATCCCCTGACGTCTAATTAACGAGCCCACAGTGTTGTTTCAGGAAAGTCATTTTATTTCCCTTTTGTCGAACTTTTGTCTTTTGGGTGAGTATCGCATCCGCGGTGAGGAAGTTCGCACTTCCTTTATTATTTAGATGCGTATCAGCCGGATGCCAGCAAAAACTGAGAAAATAAAACGAGAAAGTTAACAAAGGGCCTCCTTTGTTAACTTATTTTACCAATCAATCTCTTAACGTTTATTAAAATTCATGGAATTTCTGGGAAATCAAAACAGATTGAATGAAATTGAACTGAAATGAAAGACGGGCGTTCTTAAGAGAACTTTTTATGAGAATAAAGGAAAGGAAAAAATGTGTACATGTTTTCTCTTATACAGGACATCCAACTATTAAGGGGCCACATCGGAACTACAGATTCTTTGGGTAAAACTATTACGATTTAACCAAACTTACGTTTGTCGTGGAACCCTTAATAATGGGACACCCTGTATTTTGGCACCCATCTAACTAGATAGAAGTGCAGATTTTTCTGCACTTTCTGCTGCGCAAATGAATACCAAAAAGTCAAAAATGTCCTCGATTGTTTCTTTTCATTTTAAAACTTAATTAGGTACATTTGTATATAATTTTATACGACAATCGTATGCTCTTAAGGTGCGTATTGATTTGCAACAGAATGCTCCGAACGAACCAAATGCGCCGCGCGCTGTAACAAACATTTGCGCGGACAATTCGGGCTGTTTGGAGTGTTTGTGGTGTTCGCTGCGTTCCCACCAGTAATCAGTTTTGTTTGTGTGTTCGTCGACATGGATGCTGATGATGTGATTGTAGCCGCTGGTGCTTTTTTAATTATAAATGCGTTAACGAGCGTTAAAAAGAAGAGAAAAGAAAGAAAATGTGGGCAATACGCCTTTTTTTGCGACGTAAAAATATGGCCTTACTCAGTGACCTGGATTATATGCATTTGAAAAATTTTACGAGGAGGGCTGCAGAAGACTTTGAGAATCTAATGTGTCTAGTAGGTCCTAGAATAGCCAAGACTTTCCATTTTTTTTTTGACATCATTTGGGGCGCATCCCATATTTTTGGCAATTACCGCCCACGCATCATGCTTTATAATTTTATTAAAATACAAGCCGTTTGTAGGATCCCATAATACAGGTTGCCTTTCAAACTGATCAATCAGCTCAAGGCATTTTTCCCTGCTCCAGTCCATTTTCTTCGATAAATTACTTGTCCGCCAAGAACGGAACGCGACAAACACAGCAAACACAGCGAACACAGCAAACGCACCAAACGTCCGTATCCACTGAGCACCAGCGAACGAATAATTCCCTTTGCGCAAATCGCGTTTACCGACAAACCTCGGAAAATGTTCGGCGCATTCTGTTCTGTTGGCGCAACGTACTGACTAGACAAATTTGTTACAGCGCGCGCGGCGCATTTGGTTCGTTCGGAGCATTCTGTTGCAAATGAATACGCACCTTTAGAACAGTGACGAATGTACCGGAGGTGCCAGTAATAAAGAGCCATTTAAGTGAACAATTTACATAACATTTTCATACCAATCTACATGTATGCATAATTCATATTTGTGGTATGGATCTAAATGTAGTCCAATATTATTTTCTTGTTAATACCAGCGGTGCATTTTTAATTGCAATTAAATACCTGAGCTTATCGTAAACGAACCAAAATGAGAGAAACTCGTATGCAACCGAAACTGACCATAAAATAATGTATGGTCCATAGCATTGAAATAAGAAATAAAAAAAAATAACTAGCCAACATAGACATTGCATGAATATCGCTGGTAACATGGACAGTTTTAAATAGGTCTTATTCAAGTACACTTTTTTCACCCAAATTAGCGTCATATTCGTCATCCCCAGAATAATTTGCCCTGATACTAGATGGGTGATCTTATGATGAGTTATTTTATCTATCCCATGGTCTGAATAATTTTTTTGTGTATCTATGACGAATTTGGCGACCTTCTTCTTCATTAGTTTTTGGTTTGTTGGATTTTAGGACATGGAATAAACAACTTATTGATTTTTTGCCAACGTTTCGGAGACTGCTTTCTCATTCAGGGCTTAAGCAATAACAACATTCATAATACTCCTGAAGAAGGCGAAATAAATCTCCTAAACGTTGGCAAAAGTCAAATAGTTGTTGTTTATTCCCGAACTTAAAATCCAACAAACCAAAAAAAAAAAAAATTCCCATATGATATGCACTTGAAAACAGTGTTTATTAAAAAAAAACAGCAGTAATTAAATGGGTTATGTTTATAACCCTGTAGAATCAAATGATTCCTTTTTTACTTGCTTTTAAAATGCTGCCTCCGCTCGATGTTCGTTCATGCGCGTGGTGGTGGGAGAGAGACGCCGACTCTGCATATACAGTTAGCGAGTCGGCGTCTCTCCCCACCACCACGCGCATGAACGAACATCAGGCGGAGGCAGCATTTTGTATATGAGCCACTACCATGTAGTCTACAGATCAGGAAATTTATGACATTGACTTCCATAAGATAATATTTATATGAAAGTACAATTATTTAACTACGATCTGTGCAAATTTCAGTCCTTAATGTTAAGAAATGAGGCAGTGGCGATTTTTCGAAAAAAAAAAAAAAAATTATCTCGGCCCCAAAGTCGTAGGGTATTTTTTTTTTAATTTGTAAAAAAATAGCAGTTATCGAATGGAAATAACGCCATTTCGATATAATCTAAACTTTTTGAAAAAATTACATTTTTTCGGTACAAAAAATTGGCGATTTTTGCGCGGCTATTTTAGCACATTAACAATTATATTACGATTCGCGCTTTATTTGTACACGAAAGTACAAGTCTTAAAGAAAATTTTAAGCTCTAACTGAACTCTTAATGGGGTATACTGGTGTAGAAGGCCAAAAAAAGGGCGATTTTGTCGATTTTTTTTAGAAAAAACTATGTAATATATATTTTTTGCGAATTTGAGCATTTATTGTGCATAGATAGAAGTGTTCAAATTAATTTTTTTTATTAAATTTTATGCATAAACAAGCAAGTTATAAATAAAAGACGTCAGCGTCGTCAGCGTTTTTTTTTCGGTGTCCAGCGTAGAGCCTCGTTGGATGATCGGAAAAACAAAACAAATGTTTTTCTTTAGTTTATGAGTGTAGTCAATTGATGAATATTTAAGGTATTAAAAAAAATATATAGAAAAAACGCGATTGAAAAAAAGTCCTGTTTTTTGCGAAAATTTTAAACTTATTTTTTGTTTATAACTTTTTATAAACAAAATTTTTACTTCTAAGAATACATTCATCAAGTGGCAAATTAAATAACCTTTCATTTAAAAAAAAATATATGAATTCATACGTAAAATTTTAAAAAAGTTTTACTGTACAGTGCTCGGGCATACGTACTTCTCGAACTCATTTTTATCCGCTAAAATAAAAATTCATACTTGGGGCTTTGAGAGCATATTCTACAAGTGGTATACTATCAATTAAGACCAAGAAAAAAATCGATTTTTTTAAGTCGCTACACCAGGATACCCCCTTAAGTGCATTTGTGTATGAATTATTGGAGTTTAAAAACAACATTTTTCAAAATATCAGCTTATTCTACTTATTGAGGACTATATATTCCCCAAGTTTCATGAAAAAATATATATTTTTCAAAGATATAAGCAATTTGAAAAATCGCGATTTTTTGCTGTTTTTTTTTTTGCAATAAAAAATGTATTTGTTTATTAAAGTCGGATTAGTAAATTGTTTGTTTTAATAAGTTTTACAACTTTTATTCGAAACTTTTTTTTGTAGAACGCATAGTTTTTTTTTAAACGAAAAAATAAGGGTTTTTGGCCAACTTTTGAATATGACGCGGAGGAATTCAGCTCGGGAAAAGTAGTTTATTCAATTCTACGGAATTATATCGATTTTTTTATATATTATATATTTTCGTGCTGTCCCTAATTTTGGCACGTAAAAATCCATCCGCTCGGTTCCAGATAAAATTCCTGAAGTCGAAGGAAGGCACAGCCATGGTGCAGATGGGCGACAGCGTGGCCGTCGAGCGGTGCGTCCAGAACCTGAACAACGTGGCGGTGGGACTGACGGGGGCGGCGCCCCTCACTCATCACTCGAACAACGCCAACGAGCAGCAGCAGCAACAGAACGAGAACAACCTGAAGGAGCACAAGCTGCAGCTGGCGTTCAGCAAGCAGCCTTACCTCAGCGAGGTGACGAACCCCTACCCGCTGCCGGACAAGTCCCCCTCGTACAAGGAGTACATCACCAACAAGAACAACAGGTTCATGAACCCGGCGATGGCGAGCAAGAACAGGATCCAGCCACCCAGCAAGGTAAGCGCGCCATCCTTTCAACTGGTCTGTCTAGTACGAGCGTGCACAGTATATTTTGTGAAAAACATAACACCAAAAACTTGATTATGGTCACAAAGGTATGACACTGTTTATAGATCTCAAGGGCGTGGCCAGGGGGGGGACGATGGGGGCGATGTGGGCGATCGCCCCCCCCCCCCAAATGGTCAAGTAAAAACCAAAATAGTCGGGGGATTGCGCTTGCCGTTGCCTCCAATTACCTTTTTTTTTGCCTTTTTGTTTAATCTGCATTGGTTGCCCCCCCTCAAAGAAAAATACTGGCTACGCCCTTGATAGATCTATCAAAGGCGTAAATTGTGTAAATTTCACTGCGTAAATCATGACATTCTGCTCAAAAAATTAGAAGCTTATGGCTTACGCGGTCAGCGTAAAAATATCTTAAAACCTCATTTAATAAATAGAAAGTAATTTGTTAAACACTGTGAACTTAATGTGAATATCGGCGTCCCCCAAGGTAGTGTGATGGGCCCTATTTTGTTCTTATTATACATTAACGACATGCTGATGATATCTCGGTAGCTTCACACAATCAAAATATGATTGAAATGTCTGTACAATCGCAGTGTAGCTTATCTTCACTTTCAGAATAATTTAATTTAAATAACTTGGCCATGAACCAATAAAATTATCTGCAATTTCACCCTATTGGAGTCAATTATACTTCATATATAACAAGTACATAGTTCAAGTTACTAATTTCAAGCCTCTTGGAATTCATATACTCGTAAATACGAGTTTAAACTATAAAATTCATGGCTACATTGGACCAGGGCTATAATGAAAATTGTCTAAAACGATTTTTCCGTTTTCGGGAAATCATTTTTTCCGTTTTCTTACTTCATTCCAAATTATCACTATAGTTAAGATTATTTAAATAGACCGTATATGTAAGCTCCAAAAACCAAAACCCAAAAAATATAATCAAGGGAAGTCAAATCAGGATACCTAGTTAGCCATTCTAGGTGTTCGCCTTTTGCAAAAAAATTTCTGCTTCGAATTCACAAATTATATACAGGGTGGCCCAGGGGTCATGTACACCCCCAAAAAGAGCTCCATTTTTTGTAGTAGGAATTTGAAATTTTACATACGTAAATGAATCGTTGAAACTCAACTTTTAACCTATAGAGTGGATATTTCCTATTTCCGCCTTAACCGGAAGTGATATCAACTTTATTTTTTCAAATGGCAACCACCATTTTTTTAATGCGATTCGGCTAGAGTATCGGATTCTTTATCTGTCTGTTTTTTTAAACAGAAAAATCGGTTAAAAAATGGCAAATATACGTACATTATTTATATTTTATGAAGGCGGCTATGAATCAAATATTAGCGCTTGATTTTTTAACAAGTAAGCCATGGAATTTACAAAAAAGGGTACAATGGTACTCTCGTAAATTAAAGATGGATGTAAAGTTACGCAGAATATCTTTATCTTTATGCAGAACTTTAGAAAATTTCATTTTTCCAAAAAAGAAAGGGCCAATATTACGTTTTTACAAATGGCAATATTCATTTTTGATATTACAAGTTTGAAACGTTCCCCAGTTAGTATGCCATCGAATGCGTCTACTGATTGTAAAAATTACTAAATCAGTTACCTGTCAAACTCAACGCAAACTTTTGTTTTGCACAGCTCTTATTATTTATGCTTAATCTTATTAGTTATTAGTCTGTAAGTTCTGACGTAATTTTGACATGCTGTATGTCAAGTTGACATTATGTGTTTCAAATTTATAAAATAAATAATGGACATTGTCATTTGAAAAAATGTAATAATGGCGCTTTCTTTTTAGGAAAAAGGAGTTTTCTAAAGTTTTGCATAAACATACGTTATAAAACATAACAAAAACTTTACATCCAACTTCAGTTTACAACAATAGTACCATTGTACCTTTTTTTGTAAATTCCGTGGCTTACTTGTTAAAAAAGCAAGCGCTTAATATTTGATTCATAGCCGCCTTAATAAAATATAAATAATGTACGTATCTTTGCCATTTTTTTAACCGATTTTTCTGTTAAAAAAACAGACAAATAAAAAAATCCGATACTCTAGCCGAATCGCATAAAAAAAATGGTGGTTGCCATTTGAAAAAAAAAAAAGTTGATATCACTTGCGGTTAGGGCGGAAATAGGAAATATCCACCCTATAGGTTAAAAGTTGAGCTTCAACGATTCATTTACGTATGTAAAATTTCAAATTCCTACTACAAAAAATGGAGCTCTTTTTTGGGGGTCTACATAACCCCTGGGCCACCCTGTATATTTTTTGCAGTTTTTAATTCTAATATCACCTTTCCAGATACTGCACTTCTTCAATACGCCGCCTCAGGTGACAGAGGTAGAATTGATACAGGTCTTCAGAGATTACGACGTCGTTCCTCCTAAAGCTGTCAAGTTGTTCCCCATGAAGTCGGAGAGGTCAAGTTCGGGCCTCCTGGAGTTCGAGAACACCACAGAGGCCGTTGCCGCGGTGATGGCCTGCAATCACGCTGCCATCGAGAGTCCAGGTAAAAAAATAAAATGAAAACAGTGTTGCTGTTTTTTTAAGAAGCTGAGATGACACTTTTGTATTACGTATCTGTAGATGCTGATATGCTAGATAACTAGAAATGAGTCACTTTAAAACCAGGTTTTTTTTTAAATGCAACCAGAAAATCTCGGAAACAGCTTGCAAAGTATACTCGTATTAGGTTGTCGGAAAAGTCATGACTTATTTTTGCAATAGATGGCATTACATGTATTTTTACATGAGAAATGTCATCACGATCGGCTCGAGTGCTATACCATTTGGCAACTGCCAGTTCAACCTTCATTTAAGAAAACAATGTAATCGATTTGGTCTCGTCGTTTGGTTTTTACATCAAGTTGAAAGTTTATTTCCGCAAAGGGAAGAACGCATTTTAGTGCAGGCCTGTGAAAAATTGCATAAAGTTTACGGTAACAATGCCCTACTAGAGCGTCAGTGCCAGAGATGGTTCACCAAATTCCGTGCTGGGGACTTTGATGTCACCGATGCTTCTCGCTCCGGAAGGCCCATGGAGGCTGATGACGACCAAATAAAGGCACTGATCGAAGCAGATTCACATTCGACCACTCGAGACATTGCGGAGCCACTAAACCTTCACCATCAAGCTAATATATGAGTTCCTCATGAATTCAAAGAAATTAATCTCACCAATCGCATCAATATCGCCGATACTCACCTCAAGGGCAACAAAATTGATCAGTTTTTGAAGCGCCTGGTAACAGGCGATGAAAAATGGATTGTTAACAACAATATTCGACGTAAACGATCGTGGTGCAGTGGAACTGCGCGAAACCAAACACAATCCAAAGCTGATCTTCACCAGAGGAAAGTTATGCTCTCAATATGGTGGTATTATAAGGGCGTGGTGTTTTTCGAGCTCCTACCGGGGAACCAGACGATCAATTTCGATGTGTACTGTCGCCAACTGGATGATTTGAATACATCTGTTGCAGAGAAGTGGCCAGAATACGTCAATCGCACAGACGTGTTCCACTACGACAACGCAAGACCCCATAAGAGTTTGGTGACTCTCCAAAAGTTACTGCAGCTTGTATGGGAAGTCTTGCCTCATCTTCCTCACTCACCGGACCTTGCCCCATAAGATTACCAGTTGTTTCGTTCCTTGCAGAAAGACTTGATCGTTCGATTCTGATGAGGTCATCAAAGAGAATCTCACCTTGTTCTTTGCTGGAAAAGAGCAGTCCTTCTACGAGCGCGGAATCACGCAGCTCCCAGAAAGATGGCAAAAGACCATTGATCAAAATGGTCAATACATCATTGATTGTACTTTTGAAAATCACCCAAAAAATTCGTTATGACTTTTCTGACAACCTAATATTTTTTTCATAACTATATTTATCGCATGTATACAGATTGAAGAATTAAAATTACCGTTAAAATAAATGTTACATTTCACTTGGCTATGAATTTGAAAACATTGATTCAGCAATTAAATAACTGCCATTTGGTAAGTAGAGAGAGGATGGAGCAGTTCGATCACAGGGTCGAATTCAGCTAAAGTGAACTTTCACGAAGTTTTATACCTGCGATTACATACAACCATAAAATAAGTCTACATACCACATTATCCTTTTAGACCAGGAAATTTAGCATTCGACCTCAAAAATTTCCGCAGTAAGATGGATTTTGACGTCATTAGTCTCGTTGGATTCCTTGTAAAATTTAGAAAAAATGTTACCTATTTTTGTCATATACAAATGAGAAACTGCATTACTGCACCTAAAAAATGCATTTTTGGGGTGCAATTTTTCCAGACAATTAGAGAAAAAATCATAATTCGAGAATACATTGTCGAAACGGGCTGAATTTAGTTAATCGGGGGGTTTTTGGAGTCGCTGATCACGAATCTGATGTCAGAAATTAACCCCGATAAACCTGGGGATCAGGAACCCTGGTCACCAGGCCCATCTCCGAGGTTTTCCCTCGAATTCGGCCTGAAACTAAACGAAAATGGATACTCGGGGGTGTTTGGGGTCGCTGATCATGAATAAACGTATTCATTATTCATTATCGTATCGTTAGTTTTGTTGTCTGTTACACCTGGAGGACCAGGAAACCTGATTGCCAGGCCCATTCGCTTCGAAATTCTCGGAATTGTGACTATAATATCTTGAAAGTACGCTTCAAGACGCGTATTTGAAAAAAAATGGGCGTCAAGATACAATTCCGAGAATTTCGAAGCAAATGGGCCTGGCGACCAGAGTTCCTGGTCCTCCAGGTGTAACTGACAACAAAACTAACAACATATTCATGATCAGCGACCCCAAAAACCCCCTAGTGACCATTTTCGTTTAGATTCACGTCGAATTCGAGGGGAAAACCTGGGGATCAGCCTGGTGACCAGGGTTCCTGGTCCCCAGGTTGATCGAGGTCAATTTCTGACTCGTCATCCGCCGATCATATTCGTGATCAGCGTCCTCAATAACCCCCGAGTAACCAAATTCAGCCCGTTTCGACAATGTATTCTCGAATTATGATTTTTTCTTTAATTGACTGGAAAAATTGCACCCCAAAAATGCATTTTTTAGGTGCAGTAATGCAGTTTCTTTTTTGTATATGACAAAAATAGGTAACATTTTTTCTAAATTTTACAAGGAATCCAACGGCCTAATTACGTCAAAATCCATCTTACTGCGGAAATTTTGGCTCTTTTTTGTGCTAAATTTCCTCGTCTATTCTTGATGCTTGCGCCGTCCTGTCTCTAGGTCTTATTTTTTTTGTGATTGATGTCTAGTTCACTGCACCATCCAAAAAAAAGTTGTCTCTTTTGTGCTTACATGGATTTCGTAAGTCCACTGTTTTTATCACTAACCCGATAATTTAGCGGCAGGAAACCAGATATTTTTTGTTTTTCTCTTTGTAGGCACGAAGTTCCCGTTCATAATGAAACTGTGCTTCTCGTCATCGCGCAGTATGACGATTAGAAACGGCGATAACAATTCCAATGGTGCTGCGGAGAAGCAGGACCACTAAGAGATCCACCTGACCCCAATTTAATAAATACATATCCTTTCCATATACTATAAATTCAAAACATTACTGTTAATGTTAAGTTTAGTACTTAATGGTGTTGAATGAGTTTTCCCTTTCCCTTTTAAGGTTATGCGTGTTTCGTTTTAAGAATCTCCTTGACCAATGTTAAATTTTTCGATTAGTTTCCATTATAGAAAAGAGAAAAGGTAAAAAATATTTTTGTATTATTGTTGACTTTTTTTTCGTATGTACAACGTTTGGTTGTAACGTTAAGGTGACCGCATTAATGATGAACGTTAGTGTGAACATATCGTGCAACAGACACAAAAAGGAATGTAAAAGTTGTAAACAATTTGTAACAGACACAAATAACTTATATTTAGCGCAATTTAAGATTTTACTTGCAACGACTTTTAGTGTTACGGTTTTTACTAAATAGGCTATTTAAATTTATAGAGGTAAATTTTAGTATTTCTGTGCTAGAAAAATACACTAGTGGAAAAAATTAAGGGAGCAAAAAAAAATCGCACAGAAAATTTCGCACAGAAAAATGGTCGCACAAAACATTTAAAAAAAGGAAATTGTAGCTCCATGTATCTAGTTTTTGGATCTGACCTGCGAAATTTTTTAGCGTTAGCGATTTCCGAGTAATCCTAAGAAAACCACCGACAAAAAAAATTTCGAAATATTTTTGGTCCTTTTTTTTGGTCTACGAACTTGAAAAATGTTTTTTGACTTAACCACCATATGGATAACCAGATAACTTGTTTATTCAGCTTCAATTCCTTTTTTTAAAGACGTTGATACAATAATTTCTCGCCGAGATATCGGTCTTTGAATGGAAAAGGATCATTTTGTGTTTGATTATCGATATCTCAGCAACCAATGATCGCACAAAAAGTTAAAGGTAGGTTTCGAGAACTTGAATAAATTCTCTACAAGAATTAGCCATTGGTTCTTTGAAAAAAAAAATGTTTTCCATTATTTACATGAATTTGAAAAAGCAACAAAAAAAGGCTTTTGGTGGTTTTTCGGAAAATCAAGCGCTGAATCAAAAATATCGAGAAAACCACTGATGTTAAGTGTGCCTTTTACAGTTCAAATCCCACAAAACCCCACAATTCATGTTTTTCTCGAGAATTTTTGAAAAACTAAAAGATCACCTTTTTTGCTCCAAAAAGCTCACAATCTTTGACAAAATGAGAAAACATTTTTTTTTTCAGTTTTCGTTACATTTTTATCGCAAACAGCGTTTATATTTAAAAAAAAAAAAATTTTTACTCAAAATTTCAAAAAAAAATTTTTGATTCAAAAATTTTAACTGCGATAAAAATGTAATGAAAACTGAAAAAAAAAATGTTTCTCATTTAAAGATGAGATTTTTGGAACAAAAAACGTGATCCTTTAATTTTTTCAAAAATTCAATCGAGTAAAACAAAAAAACGGCTGGCTGGATTGAATTGAATTGAAGGGTTCTTGTGGAAAAATGGTAAATGGCACGATATCTCGGCGAGAAATGACCGTATCAAAGTCTTTAAAAAAAGGAATTGAAGCTGAATAGACAAGTTATCTGGTCCATATGGTGGTTAAGTCAAAAAAAATGTTTCAAGTTCGTAGACCACAAAGAGAACCAAAAAAATTTCGAAACATTTTTTGTCGGTGGTTTTCTTAGGATTACTCGAAAATCGCTGACGTTAAAAAATTTGGAAGTTCAGATCCAAAAACTAGATACATGGAGCTACAATTTCCTTTTTTTAAATTTCCTGTTCGACCATTTTTCTCCAAGTTACGGCCTGTTGAAAATCATCTAAAAACTTGGAATTTTTTTTCGAACCCCTAATTGTTTCCACTAGGTTAGTTGATGCAATGATATTTAGGGTACATATGTTTAAGGCAGTTTATTTATGTAGTTACTGTTTCGTTTGTTGTTGTGATGGTATTAGAAATAAAATGATTTTATTCGCAATTTTACGATGATATTAAAAGATCGTAAGTGATCTGCCTAAAACGAAGTCTTAAAGGTTTGTTTTAGGCAACTTATCTTTAGTGTACATAAACGTTATTGTATGAATTGTAAATGCTTTTATTGCCACTTTACTGAAAGTCAATATTTTACGAACTTTAAAAAAGAAAACAAACAAATCTAAGTATCACTACGAACTAAGCAAATAAACTGACATATTTTAGGTACATATCAATGTATTTGAGAAATATAACTATATTTTTTGTGCTTTGTACTTTTCGTATTGGCCACCGAGTTGTAAGACGAGAGCTAGGTACACACGTCTATCATCTAAATTTAACAGCTTAGCGGAGGATTAGCCGGCGAAAGTTTCGTCCTACGCGTAGACCTACATCAGATTGCTACTTTAGTTGAATGTCTTCCTGACGTGGGGGCCCCGGTGCGGACCTAACCTAACCTCTCTCGGACCGGGGGCCCCGTTCTGTATTATTATCGGTGTCAATAACATAGTGTCTGTGTGTTGGCGTATCTAAGACATATTATTACTAGAGACGGCTAATATTGCCAATCGCAGGCGCGCGACAGTGCAGGGGGCCGGGCAAGTGCAAGGCAGCGATGATGCTATGCACACGTCGTAGGTATCTTATTCGTTGTCAGATGGAAATATATTAAAAAGTAGTAACATTAACCCCAAACGGACACAATTTTTCGTCCTTTTTGGAGCATCAATCTCGAAGGGAAATTAATGAATTCACTCGATAAAAACCACCTATCCCATTGTTTTCGGATGTGATCTTTTGATTTCCGGGATTTCAGGGTTCATAATTGTGATTAAATACTCTAGAAAAAAAATATGGCTGACTTTATGGAGACAAGTACTGAAAATTTGGGGATTTTTTTTTATTTTTTTTTTAGTCCAAGAAGTACTCTAACCTACTCCGGATTGTGGAGGGAGGTGGAGGCAATAATTGGAGTTGATGATAGTTTTTTTTTTTTGCCGACCTCAACTGACTCTAATCTTTTCAAAATGGCGGACATTGCATACAATCTCGTGATATATGAATTTTTCTCTAGTACTAACGAGAAAATAATGTTATTGTGAGTTTTTCTTGATCTACAGTCATTTTCCTCAATCAAAACAATACTACAGAATAAATTTGACTAAATTTTCAATTTTCAATGATGGCGGATTCAAAATGGCGGCCGGATTTCTCAAGAAATTATTTCATTATGAAAAGTAAATAGGAGTTTGTAATTATACTTTTCCTATGTCATTTCATGTTTTAGTAACATTTTCAGTTATTCCTGGTCTTATTCATTTATTGGTCCATAATATTCTTCTATTTTTTTCTTTTTTTTATTTTTTTTTTTGCGCAAATTTTTTTTTATTTGTTTAGTCCAATTTTTTTATGTATTTTTTCTAACTATCTTGGTGATAATTAGGGATGGTATTTATTAGAACAGAGTTTACAAAAAAATTTATCGCAGTCATCGCTGAAAATTTGCGTCCTAGTAGAACACGAGTCATCAGAACAAATTCTTTTCAAATTTTTATGTGAAAAAGTATTTTTGACCAGGAATAACTCAAAATGTTACTAAAACATGAAATGACATGTGAAAAGTATAATTACAAACTCCTATTTACTTTTTATAATGAAAAACGCGCCATTTCTTGAGAAATCCGGCCGCCATTTTGAATCCGCCATCATTGAAAACTGAAAATTTAATCAAATATATTCTGTAGTATTGTTTTGATTGAGGAAAATGACCGTGAATCAAGAAAAACTCACAATAACATTATTTTCTCGTTAATACTAGAGAAAAATTCATATTTCATGAGATTTTATGCAATGTCCCCCGGAATTCGAAAGATCACATCCGAAAACATTAGGATAAGTGGTTTTTATTGAGTGAATTCATTAATTTCCCTTCGAGATTGACGCTCCAAAAAGGACGAAAAATTGTGTCCGTTTGGGCGTTAACGTGTTAAGTGCGATAAATTGAAGGGGCTTACTTCCTATTCTTGCTCCACGAAAGGGTCTTGACTGTGGTTAGTAGAGGTTCGGCAGACAGAGGTACGAGGGGGTACCCAAAAATAACAGGAATTATTTTTTAAAAGCTATGTATTTTCAAATTTTTTACAAAACAACCTTATCCCCTTCAAAATACTCTCCATTACAACTAATACATTTGTCCCACCTGTGCTTCCACTGTTCGAAACCTTTTTTGTAGTAATCTTTAGAAATGGCTGACAGCTCCTCCCTGTTTTTTTTTCTTGACCTCTTCAATGTTTTCCTTTCATGCCCCTTTTCATGCGTGGAAATAAGAACGGAGCCAGGTCAGGCGAGTATTCTCATTCAATTCTTGTTTCTCTGTATTTATTTTGATTCGCATGTGAAAAAATTCAAAACTGGATTCAAGACCTAGGTCCTAGATCCGTCCCTGGTATCACGTCATATACCCCTCACTGCCGACCTCTAGTGGTTAGCATAAATTTGCGTCGTTAACAAAGCTTTCACAGCACCCTCTGATAAATTTCTATGCTTCTTTAAACATAAACATTAAAGTGTATTACAAACAGTGAACAATCAGGATATACGATATATTTTATACATCCCGCGTTACTTCTTCTGGATAAGCGGTATTTACTGTTACTTCGTCAGTCATTGTTTCTCTGTACTTATTTTAATTCGCATGTGAAAAAATTTCAAAACTAGATTCAAGACGTCCTAGATCCGTCCCTGGTATTGACGTCATGAACCCCCAACTGCCGACCTCTAGTAGTTAGCATCAATCCGCGCCGTTAACAGAGCTTCCACGGTACTCTCTGATAAACTTCTGTGCTTTGTTTAAACATAAACTTTAAAGTGTATTTTGAAAAGGAGTTTTTCATGTTCGAAAATATAATACTCGCTTATGAAAAAAATTGTTCTACATCACTAGCACTTCTATCAGTTTGTTTATTTCCCTTAGTTTTTTTTTTTTTTTAGGAACGGAAGGATTTTACGCAACGTTTCTTAATGTCTTCAACTTTTTTGTACATTCGGCAACGAATAAGATACGAATTACGTATATATAATACCACAGCTGTCTTGCGTCCGCCCGGACCCCTGTGCCATTACGCACCTGATATTAGCGACATCAACCGTCTTTAAATTACGTGCAATAACTTTTGCACAACTCGGCGTGTCGACGCGGCGTGCGTCCGTACGCCCGTGCGTCGCCAGCCGAGTTGAGGATCATAAAAGACAAATAGTTAGTTCATATCACATAGTATTACATATTCGTACTATAGACTTTAGTTGTTTCTGTCCCTGTCGCGCGATTATTCTCAGCCGTGCTGGACCAACAGTGAACTGTCTTCTATGAGTCGGATTGAAAATAATCGCGAGACATAATTAGCTGGTAGTTACTGTTTTAGAAGTCTAAAATATTTATAATGGTGATCATTAGATGATATCTGATATTTATTGATTGTTAATTTATCGGTTCGTGCTCGAGACCTAGTCAGTTTTTTTTTCGATGACCTCTTTTTTCAGTAAATAATTTGATTTGGATCTGTACACAGTGCCATCTGATAACTGCCTGAGAATAAACTCTCCGGTACACAAAATTTCATGGCCAAAAGTCTCGATAACTTATATCGTCCATAATTCAATGAAATGTTTCGGGTCCATTGCTTAATCCAAATCCCAGCCGTACAAATTTAAGATGTATATTTTTTATTATCGAACGCGAGTGTTGTCG
Organism: Aromia moschata; assembly: GCA_029963805.1. NCBI lineage: Eukaryota > Metazoa > Arthropoda > Insecta > Coleoptera > Cerambycidae > Aromia > Aromia moschata. Next base: position 228,506 of record JAPWTK010000422.1, on the reverse strand, counting down.
CTCGATTTAATTCGATAAGACCGGTGTTGATTAGACGCGCGTACGGAAAAATAATGAAAATTGCATATCATAATAATCAATGAAATATCAGACCGTTCCTGTGTGTTATTTAATTTTTAATTTGTAGTGTTGAGATGAAAAACTGCATTCTATAATATATATGTCGTAACAAAACATTAGTTGAGTCAATTATCTGTGCCTCTAGCCGTGGTAGTCTTTCTTTGTCTATCACACTCTTTGACTAACTCCAATACTATACCTTTACTTGTTTCTCTCTGTGCTGTGATAATTTCGATGATGAATTAACTGTTAAGACTGTTTGTTTTAGGGTTTTGAGAACTCGCGAAAGACATCGCAAACTATTCGAAAATTCTAGTGGATCCGTGTCTGGACCGTGACAGAGGACTCCATTTTCACCTTCCACGTATTCGTGGCGGATCAGTCCTAATTTGTCCCTCCTGGATTTTGGGAAATTAAAACTGATCCGCCCAACTAACAAATAACTATTCCATACCATTAGACTACCCGCTGCGGCCGTTAACTCTTTTATTCCTTCCTTTATTGTCGTAGGAGCAACTAAACTCATTCGAACACCAACTAATTTAGGAGATATTGCACTAATTAGAGAATATCGCAGTCCTAACGCTTATTCTAAGCAATGAGGCTGGTAAATTTGTGAGACGGATGCGTAACATCAAACAGGCACAAAGAGTATTCTATTTCTTTATTAATCGTGTTCGATTAATAAAGATATGTCGGAATAACTGTGAACACTCAAACAAGCAGAAAATCGAGTAACACTTGATGAGTATGTCATATACGAATATGACATACCGGTTCGGTATCGGTTCAGCGCACTACGAACGCGAGAATATTATGACCAGTTGGCGTTCGTCCATTTCAATTCACTCAGCATATGGCAAACCGACATTCTTTCTTTGCTTTGGTCTAGTAGCGTCCAAATAGTCATTTTTCCAGTGACCACGCGCAAACTGGCATCATCTTTTCAAGTGTAGAACACTCCCTGTGTTCACGTCTCTTTGAGCCGTGTGGAATTCAAGGAGTAGTGACAAAAGTTACACTTTTGTCTCGAGGATTCTACATAGAAAGCCACTTCTATCTGTATAACAATACTGAGGGTCCATGTTTATAACGACCATTAACATAATTTAAGGGTTTTAAGTCGCAGTCTCTCTTTTACCAGCCTGTTAGTACCGTTCAATAAATAAACTTAGCAAATGCGAACGACTAATGTCGATTAATAATTGTAAATAACCAAGTATCAAAAAGGCAAGAATTCTAAAGTCTGATACTCTTACTAGTAAGAGGATTAATATGTTGCTTGAAAATAACCCCATTTTGGACTCGGTAAAAGGTCGAATTATTTCAAAGTCACACTTTTATGTGCTGTGCTTGCATCCGATATTCCGGTTGGTCGATTGCCATGCGTAAAGTCGCGGGTGCGTTACTTAGTCCAAATGGAATGCGTTCCACACAGAGTACCTGCGAATTTTTTTACACTCACAATTCTTTTAATCTAGTCATCTGCAGCTTATTAAAAAACACATCTGCTTCCTTAATGCACGCATCGTTAATGAATTATTAGCAGTATTGTAGGAAATCTCACAACCATTTTCCATAGCGCTAATTTTCTAAGAGTATTTACAAATATTTGGATTTTATTCATGATTTATACGAGAAGAGTATACGTTCTTAATTTTATTTTATTCTAATTTGACAAGAGGCGCGGAAAAAAAATTATCCTTTGAGACTGAAAGCGTCATGTTTAGCGTACTCGTAAACTTTCATCAGATAAATTATAGCTGTTAACGATTTTTCATTATTAATCCCCGATTTACTTGAACACAAACACACACACGCCACTCATCACACCAGAACAGAAGAATTATGAAGATGTACATACATCAGTGGCGGCTGGTGAACTTGGAATTGTTTTTTAAGGAAGCGTGGGACCCACATAAAAATTTTAGGGGTCATTATTAGGCCCAAATAGGAGACTGAAATAACAAAAAAAAAAAAAACGGCTGCATTGACAGAAAACACTGTGATTTTTTTTTTATAATTACTGAGTAAATATAACTTTTTTTCTTGTGATATGTTGAAAATTATAATATATCTTAAAGATATTTAAAAAATCTAAGAAATGAAAGTATATCTCGCAATTTTGAGAAACAATCACAAGAATAAAAAGACTTGATAATATGATAATTTATTTTTTTATAAATATTATTCGAACCGTTACCAAAATCTTCAGGTGAGAACAGATATTTTTTGAAAATTCTTTTGCAAATTTCTTGTGAGATTTTTTTTACCATGTCTTTTTATTTAGATTTAGTAAACTCCCTAAAATCTGATGTGGGCTCCGTCCTCCATTATGATAATTTCAAATTTTACCAGCTACTTCTGATACATACACGTATATCCGAGTCGTAAAGTACAATTATTCGTTGTTTATTAAGTTGATGTTATCTGTAAATAAAAGTAATATTAAATATATATATATATAACTTGAGTGTTTAACATTAAAATAACAAAACACCAAAACTATTGAATGTTGATCGTTTTCTGTTTAAATCGTTTAGTAGTTAAATACTGTAAAAAAAACGGTTATATCACTGTGCGTGTATAAAGAAATTTCACCAAAGTTGACATGCACAATTTAAATCTGACGTATAGGGCTGGTATGACGACAGGAAATTGTAATATTGGTTTGTTACAGAAAAGAGAAAAAAATCTTGTCACAAGCAAAACAAACAATGAAGATTTCAATTAAATACCTATTAATACTAAGTTTTTTTTCGTATAATTATTTAACTTATTTAATGTCAAGACTTTCAAATTACGTGAGAACCATTGTTTTACAATTGTAACAGTCACTTGTTAAAACTTTGACAAAAACAAAGTTTCGTTTTGAGCTTCGACATAATCGCTATTTCCATCTCTCTCGTTCATAGCCAGATTTGATGACATTTACATTTTTTTTGGATGGCCTTTATTTGTATTTCTCTTCACAGGCCCCTTTAATTGTCTGGTCACATTGTCGCCCCCATTGTGGTAACGCTGTAGTTACCAGGCGACGAAGAAATGAACAGGATCGGCTTCAGAAATTTTTGTTTTATATGTCAGTTGTTAAAAACATTTTTTTTGAGCTATTTTTTGTTATAGGTTAATTTTACCATCTACTGTTGTTACAAGGACAGCCAAAATATTTGAAACAATTAAACATGAAAATGTAACTTGCCTATTAATATGTGCTACAACTTTTTTTCAGCGTCTAAAAAAAATATTGCTTTGTAATATTATATTACGTTGTTTTTTTTTTTTAATTTTTTGAGGATTCAAAATTTTGATTAAAAGTTTTACCTCAGCATCGTCTACCAGCCCCATACGTACATCAAACTGTAGAGATTCTATATATGTATCATAGTATATAAATAGATGTTTGTGTTGTAAGATATACGAGAAGTGGTTGTACTGTCAAACAGATATACTGTTAAGTTAATGTTGATAGTTAAATGAATTGTTGATTTGTGTATATATGTTTAAGATATACGTTTAATTTAATCACAGAGGGAGACAAAAAAAACACACCATATATACCCACCCACAAAGCTTACACGTTCAAAAATACATGAAATACATGCGTACATACATACAAGTATAACATAAAACACAAGTAATATTAAGTAAATGTATGTATTTTCCGATGCTGTGTGTATATATATTATATGATTAAATTATTTAAAGTATTATTATATACGCGTATTGTATGCCAAATATTCCTAGCGGTCTATTCTTGTAACGGCGCTGTTCTTAAAGACACATTTTTTTTTCTCACATTGGATCACGCCATTCTACTTGCGGGAACGCCCCTCGTTACAAGGATAGAGGCTCTAGTCTCAGTATTACTGAAAGTCAATTCATTTTTTCAACAATGTAAATAAGTTATATTTCAACGCTGAAATAAGTAAATCCATTAAAAACATTGTGTGTTTTTGAACTGTAAGACGTCCTCTTTCCTTCCCCTCCTTCCCCATCTTTTGCGCAAGAATAAAAAAACAACTGATAAAGTGATTCAAACCTTGGGTCTAATGTTTCCGGTAAATTTATTCCGGGATCGAAAAAACATGCACTCTCTTAATTGTGAGTTATCTGTCGATTACACTTTTTAGCAGTTGGTATCATGAAGACAGATAAGACGTCAAAGAGCAAAGCATATATGTTTCCATAAGTGATAATAGTTCTAGGAATCTGCAGACGCGTGTCGCTCAAACTGGGGCTCGTCAGTGCAGTGAGTCCGAGACCGACAGTGGTACTAGGCGAGATATAGAAAGTACACTGCGGGATATCTTGTTTGTAGCTATAATAACAGATGTAACATATGAATGTATATGGGTAAAGTATACAGTGTGGAACAGCCAAATGGAATAAATTCAGTAGCTCCATTATTATGCATTTTTTTAGAAAATTCTGAGACACGTCAATTTCTAATTCTAAAATGACATCTTGCGACGTAAAATGTCATCCCTAAATTCAACTCCTTCAGGTGACAACTACAACCCCTAAATTTTCAAATTGGAAGTAGGGGCTTGTGATACTTCATTTGAAAGGTCTTCTCATTCTATAAACTGCTATGGTTTTAAATTTTATTGTAGAAATTAACAAGAAAAAAAAGTTTCTCCAGCGTAGGAAATTCGTTACTTTAATAATAAAAAACAAAACATTATTAATGCAGCAGATGTTCAAAATGCTTGCATGCCTCCAGCATCTTGGCAGCATCCTAGACGTAAATATAAATGTCTTCTAAAGTTAGTTAACATCTGCGGGGTAATCGACCTAATTGCAAGTGTTGTTTTTCTTCTTAAGTCAGCTAAATCGTCGGGTTTTATTTTGTAGACCATACTTTTTACATATCCCCATTGGAAGAAGTCTTACGGCGTGAGATCAGGTGATCGTGCAGGCCATTCTACAGAACCACGTTCTGTTCGTGTTCTGTCTCCGTAACCAATCATCTGCAGAATCGTTATTTTATGCATTTCTGTTAGGCACCATCTCTCTGAATTGCAACACGAAAACTAAAGCAAAAAGTTTAACACTGAAAACTGTTAACTACTGTTACAATGACAAGCACGTTTCTAGGTAATTTCACTAAAGCTGATAATGGCCAACTTCTTAAGTTTCAGGTTTGTTTTTTTGCTACTTGCTCGTTTTTGTCGTTCGATTGTCAATCAAAAAATTGTACTAGTAAGAGTAAGTATTAGTAAGATTTTATCTTATAGTAGGGAATGTCGGCAATTACATACATTTATTTTTTATTATTATTAACATTTCAGAACCTAAAATTGACAAATAATAGTGTTACTTATAAAAGTTTTATTTTAATGTAATGAATTTCCTACGCTGGAGAAACTTATCTTTTTTTCTTATTAATTTTTGAAATACAATTTAAAACCATAGCAGTTTTGAATAGAGAATGAAAAGACCTTTCAAATGAAGTATTACAAGCCCCTACTTCCAATTTGAAAATTTAGGGGTTGTAGCTGCCACCTGAAGAGGGTTGACAGTTTAGGGATGACATTTTTATGTCGCAAAATGTCATTTTAGAATTAGAAATTGACGTGTCTCAGTATTTTCTAAAAAAATGCATAATAATGGAGCTACTGAATTTATTCCATTTGGCTGTTCCACACTGTATGTATTTATACACATTTTTAGTGTAACTATAAATGATTAAAGTAGATAGAGACGTCACCAAGACGAAGTTGTTGAACACATAAATAGTGACGTAGACTGTACATGATAATAAGAAGCAATCAAATCGATTTATCTTCTTTGTCTATTTTTGTGCAATCCACACGGTTTAAAAAAAAAAGTAGGTATTATATGTAGAAGGAGGCTACAATTTAATATAAAACTTCTACTTGTCAAAATGTGTACCTTAATGCTAAAACGTAATTTTTGACGATAAAAATTATGTTTAATTTCACTCACTGTATGTATGTATAACTTAATTTCACTCACGAATCACATACATATGTATAACTTTAAATAAATTTCAAATTTTATATAAACACATACAAACTATTTTTTTCAAATTTCAGTTAATTTTTCTACCGAAATGATCTATATCTGAAAATATATAATATATTTTTTAAATATTGAAATGTATGCTACATTTGCAATTTATGGAGGCTGCAACATTTACTATCAGACTTCCACATACACAATAGGGAAATACGCACAATGTTTATCAGATAATATTTCGTTCAACTCATGAATAATGAGGAAATTTTCAAATTCCTCAAAAAAGAAAAGAGAATACCAATTATTGTAGGTAAGAATAGACAGCCTCCAGAAAAAAAACTTAAGGTAAGTAAAGTTATACGAAAATATACTTGAAAATGTATGTGAGAGTAAATAATGATGACGACGAATTGTATCAGAAAATATTACAAAATATGGATTGAGAACCTTTTTCGAAGAAAAAAAAAATGAAAAAAAAATACATTTTCAAATATTCTCCAGTAGTTAAGAATATAAAACTTATTTTGTTATTTAAATATTAATTTCTCATCCTATTATAAAAAGGATAAAATGAGACCTTGTTTTTACATAGTAAGAGAATTTCCAACGAGATGACAGCCTTTGACACATTTCTTGTTTTGCAAAGTTACGAAAATATAGATATACCTTTTTTTACTGGAGCAACTTTAACTAGTTTTTTTTTAATGGCGTAATTGTTTTATGATTTAGCTTGGCCATACATATAGTTTTCACATTTTTTTTAATAATAACCTAACATTTTGCTTTAGTTACCACCGTACCTCCTTGGGGGAGGGAAGAAGCGAAAAGGAGTAGGATGTTTTTTTAGAGCTCCATCCATTGTGCAATCACTACAGTTCATCTTAAAAAAGTTTGATTAACCTAATTTGACAGAGCTGCAGCTTCGGCTTTTCGCTGTATAACGCGAGGGGCTCGAATATGTCCGCCTCCAGAGGCGCTGTAAGCAGTGTCGTTCTGTACTAATCTGTGTGCGTATCAGTAATTTGAAATAATATCCGGTTATTCTGATGCTTCGGAACGCTTCTTGTATCACACAATGCACAACAGCACTTTCGAACAATATTTATTTAATATTCAGATTGTATTTTTATTAAAGCCAAGCAGCATGTAAACATACGCATTGACAGCCTACAGTCACATGTGGTCCGCTGCTCATCACGTTATTTTCGCAGATCAGGTGACGTCGAGCACAGTACTGCTTACAGCGCCTTCTGGAGGCGGACAGATATGAACCATGACACCGAACAACTTCGGTCTCCTTAGTTCTAGTCTTCTTGCCTCCACCATATTAAACTAAAAAACATTTGCAGATTGTGTTGTGCTGTACACTTGGCGCCATCCAAATGTGAACGGCTTTTGGTAGTCATGAAAATTATGCCTGAATTTTATCGTAGTAAATCGGACTTTGTTCAGTAGCGTAACAGAAAGGTAGATAATTTAGTATATACAATGGCAGACTTTCATCATTTTATATTAGAATAATGAGTAGAAGAATTACATGAGTAGTATTATAATAACGATATCATAACTAATAGTAATATATAAAGGTTAACTCTAATATTACTTACATACGACTAGTATAATTTTAAAAAATATTAACAGGGTAAAAATGAAGGAAACGATTTTCTGTTCTTTAAAACGTTAACAAAATAAAAAGTTTATCTAATACTATAGTGGATTTAATTATTAATATTTTATTGCACAGCCATTTGACGCTACAGTATTCTCTAATCTTCTTGGCATGGAAGCGATTAACGTTCTCATATCATATGAGTCCACCAGCTCTTCCCAAGCATTTTCAATACTTTCCCAGAGTTGGTCGCCGTTTGCCGGCCTAAAGTCTCTATCTTCTGTCTTTATAAAACTAAAGTTATATAAAGTCTCTTTTATATATTTTTTTACTAAGAAACCCCACACGTTTTCAGTGGGGTTCAAAACTGGACTTTTTGCCGGCCAAAGCAAAACATTGATGTGGTTATTTATCCATTCTCTTACTAGTCGTCCAGTATGAATTGGAGAATTATCCTGTAACGAAAGTGTAGTTATTATATTATAAAGTATACCTACTAAGTAAAATTTCTCACATGCTGAAATACAAAATTTTCAGGAAAAACTTGGCTCACTGATGGTAGCATCACGTTCTCCAAAATATTTGTATAGTGTGCGGATGTTAATCGGCCATCAATTTGCCAGCACACTCCAGGACCGTGAACGCTTATCCACGCCCAAACATTGACCGAAAAGCGGCCACTATGGTAGTACACAAGGTGTAATTCTCTTCAAATCTTGTATTCCTGAGTCGGTAAACACGTAGTCTTCCATTTTTGGAAGATTGGAACGTCTTCTCGTCGGAAAACACGACATTGTTCCAAAATTCATTTCCGTGTAAAAATTCATTTGCAAACTGGACTCGCCTCTGTTTATGCTCTTCGGTTAGAAACACTTTGTGAGCCGCAACGCAATTCTTAAAGCCGCATTGTTTTAGACGCCTTTGTGTTGTTCTGAGAGATCCTGGAAATAATGTTTCTTCTCGAGCCTTCATAGGCAGCGGTTTCGAATGGATTATGACATAAATTCGACCAGAGCATTATCTTCATTCTCAGTGGAGACCTTTCCTATACCTTGTCTGATAGGCCCTTGTAGTCGCTGTTCTTCTTGCCAGCGTTTTTAAATGTAAAATATGCAACTTTTACTTATATTTAATTCAGCAGCCACTTCAGTCAACGACCAGTTTTCTTCTAATTTAGCTATAGCCCTTGCTCTTTGCGCTTCACTTAAATGCCTTGGTATGTTTAAAGTTACGATGTTTGATAATATTGTCAATGATTAATATTTTGATATGATGTCAAAAACGGCGACACAGAACGGCGATTATATATTTGACCCATGTCATTGCATTTACGGCGACTATGATATAAAGTTTAAATTACACCATACAATTTTGCCGTTCATATTTGGATGGCGCCAACTGTACATGCGTATCAAATTTGAACCCCATTTATCCCCTAACCCCTTAACCGATTATGCTCAAAATCTATTCGGTTCCAGATATCGTCCTGGTAAATAAGTGGTAGAAAGAGTGAGCGCAAAAACAAGCCATTTTTCGCCTGTTTGGCAGCCCTTGAAATCTAACTTCAAATGTATGCTAAATGATGGTTTATGAGACTGAAAATTTCAGATTGAGGCTGCATTCGGTTCTCGAGATATCGAGGGTCAAAGTTGTCAATTTTACATGAGCCCGAAATCCAATATAACTTAGCTTATATCGATCCATTTTTTCCTTAAGATTTATTAAGCATTTGGGAATTAATATCTCTTTATTTTTTAAACGTAAATTCATTTTAAATATCATCTTTTAGTCTTCAGATATTATTAAAAAACCTTTAAAAATATAAACACTTTGAGTAAGTGCAGTATGAAACAAACATAACTATAGGGTCCTAGCTGCATGCAGGAATCTCTTGCAGAACGTAATCATTACATTACATTATTACATTGGTAACCTAGTTGATAGCAACAATATCAATAACAATGATAAAAACTATAACAATTATTAATATATCAATCATTAATAAGATCAAAACTGCAATTAAGAAATAATGCCAATTTCTTCAAAATAATAAACTATAATCTGGGACAATTACTTTGATTTCTTTTAAGGTAAAGAACTGCATTGCATTCTCTATATTTGTATGAATTATTTAAATGATTGATTATTTAAAAAAATAATTCCAAATCAACATCAACAATCGACTATAGGCGAACGAATAAAACAAAAATGGGTAGTTCACTTTTTCCTTATTAAATACATACTTTTTAGCTTATAATATTATCAATTTCATGAATAGCGTTATAAATAACAATACCAGCATTTAGTAAAAAAAATTATTGTTGAATTCCGTCTTATTTTTTCGCGCAAAGATGGTTGCATTATTAGAATTTATGTTGAAACTTATGTATATTGATTTATCAAATTATGAAATGTTTGAATAATTGAGATAAGGAGGAAGGAATGAATTTGTAATTGTTTAAGTTTAAAAAAATGATTGCTGTATGTAATAAATCGCAAACGATAACTTGTTGTCTCAAAAGAATCATTATCTCCTGAATGTAATGAATTGTGAACCCATGCAAAATTGACAAATTTGACTATCGATATCTCAAGAACCAAATTCTGCCTCAATTTAAAATTTTCAGGAGATGAAAGTCTCATCATAAACTATGATTTAGCATAGATTTGAATTTGATTGCGGTCACTCTTTTATATCTTTATCTTTATCTCTATCTTTATAAGTTTATATCTTAACGCGTTAAGTGCTAAAAAATAGACACTAGCATACAAAACAATTTTTTTCACTTAAAATGAAAATATCGACGTTCATTTTAGGTGTATCTGCCAATAAAAAAATTAAATTTGTTTTCAAGAATAATACATTCAAAATACGTTCAGAGGAGTCAAGACTAAATCAAAATATATATTTATCACTGTGACCATTGACTTTCAACTTATAACACCTTATAGGTAACATCTAAAAACTTGTGTATGACACATATTAGGAGTGGCAGCTTCTGCATAGTTTGAAAATAGAATCTAACAATTTTTATTGTATACATATCATTCTAAAACTGACGTAGGCATGTACCACTCCTTTCAGTGTGGTCATACGAGGGACCATTGATATCTTCTAAGAAAATGGACAGGCCGCTTCAATATTAAAAATAAAAAGGTGCACCAATTTGTATTTTATATTCTTCATTGTCATGCAGTCTATATATATCGACTAAAGCTATGTATTAATCTACTAAAGCGGAGGGGGTGTCATGGCTGGTGGAATTTGAGATTCTCGTATTTTCGTAAGAAAGCATGGGACGTATGTACATCATATTTTAGGGGGCAATTACTAGACCTAATCAGAAGGCTATAACTTTTTTTTTAGAAAGGCTATAGCCGGGTAAGGAGTCAAATCGGCCCTTGAACCAATCGAGGTTCTGGTTTGGCAGGTCGGAAGTATAAATAGAAAGACTCCTTCAGCTAGATTTTCAGACCTCCAAGTCGTCTCTAGAAGCTCCTAACCTCAAAAGTGTGATTTTTCGTTTTTTCTCGATCATGGGCGTAATTTTCAACCAAATGTTTTGAAAAAATCCCAGAGTTGCATGTTTCTGTTACAAATATGCTCAATTTTTTTTTTAATTTTTTTATTCCAAATGGCGCTCAGAAAAAATTATTGAATATTTCAATCAATATTTACATTAGGACACTTTACATTGGCCAACTTTTAAGGCCATGTTTTTTATTTGTATTTTTTGACTCTCTTTCACGTGGTGCTGCTTGTTTTTTTTTGGGTGGGGGGGGAGGGGGCGAAAAACCAAAAAACCGTTTTTTTAACAGTTTTTTGTAGGCTTGGATTACATTTTTATCGAAGAGTTACTATTTTTTCCGCTGAATCCGAAAAAAATAGTAACTTTTCGATAAAATGTAATCCAAGCCAAATTAATGCAAAAAAACTAACTAAAAAAAACGGTTTTTTTGGATTTTTCACGATGTTCCACCACCTAAAATTAAATTTAAGCAGCACCATGTGAAAGAGCGTCAAGAAATACAAAAAAAAAACATGGCCTTAAAAGTTGGCCAATGTAAAGCGTAATAATGTATGTAAATATTGATTGAAATATTAAATATTTTTTTCTGAGCGCCATATAAAAAAATTCAAAAAAAATTGATCATAATTTGTAATAAATAACAACAACATGCAACTCTGTGATTTTTTTTTAAACATTTGGTTGAAAATTGCGCCCAGAATCGAGAAAAAACGAAAAATCGCACTTTTGAGGTTAGGAGCTTCTAGAGACGACCTGGAGATCTGAAAATCTTGCTAAAGGAGTCTTTTTATTTATATTTATACTTCCGACCTGCCAAACCAGTACCCCGATTGGTTCAAGGGCCGGTTTGACCCCTTACCCGGCTAAAGCCTTTGTGAAAAATAGAATAATAAAAAACGCCTGTCTCGCCAGAAAATCTTGGAACGGCTTGCAAAATACGTGAGAATCATATTTTTTTTTAACTTGCCAAGTGAATATAAAAACGTTTTGTTTTTATATTTTTTGCAAAATTTTTATTTGCTTGAAGACAGCTATTATAAAATCTCAAAAACGAAATACTGAAACGAAATAACAATTCGGAAATATTTATCTTAATCTGTGTTCCCCTGAGTTGGATTCACAAAATACCAGGAGAGTGCTTAAAATGTGTAGTCTGTAACAAGGTAAGTGACCTTGCATTGCGTTAACTACTACAAACGACTTAATTTCGACTTATGGTGGGTTCATGCAGAAATTTTTAGTAATAAGAATAAGAATAGTAATAAGAATAAAAGTTAAACCTTCGTTTTATAATGACCCAGTTCATGCAGTAAATATAATTTTTAGTAATAATTTTAAAAATAAGGATTTACTGCATGAACTGGGTCATTATAAAACGAAGGTTTAACTTTTTATTCTTATTACTATTCTTATTCTTATTACTAAAAATATCTGCATGAACCCACCTTTACTTAATAATAACACTGTACCAATGCTGTCTGATTAAAACAAATCAGCGATAATCTATTTACCTTTATAATTAGGTAATTAATTATTGGGACTATTCTAGGCGTGACATGATTTTATACCGCAATACCGTACCCGAAACGGCAGATATAATCGAGCGATTGTGCTTAATAGTACAATAAAACCATTCTCGATTTATGTAACGAACCGTTCACCGCCATTATGTTTACTAATCAATTTACTTACCTGGACAGTGGACCTACTGCCCGTGCCTTAAGAGCAGCGACGGCTTTGTGCCTCTCCGATTGATTTTTAATTGAAATTTATTTATAAAATTCGCTTTCTCTCGCTCTCTAAAATTTTGTCTTGGCCGCGTGGCCCCAGGTGGAATAGGCGTATGTTCTCGTGTTTACGACCTACGGTGATGTGTTCGTGAAATGAAGTAATGGAAGGATAAGCGACACGGGATCGCCCAAGTAATGATTTGTACCCGTGTGTACGGAATAACGTCCATATACGATGAACCAAACATGATATAAAAGAGGGTTCAAGAAGCAGTTGTTTTTAGTAACTTATATGCATACTTTTTGGCACCTCGAATATGAGTAAAGCCACATTATTTTTTTAAATGTAATTATATACAAGGTGAGTCAGAAAAAATGGGACAAGACTAAACTGGAGATACCAGAAACCAAAATATTATGATTGAGCTCAACATGTCTCATGCCAATGTCGCTGGTTTAACCCATTAACGCCCAAACAGACACAATTTTTCGTTCTTTTTGGAGCGTCAATCTCGAAGGGAAATTAATGAATTCACTCAATAAAAACCACTTATCCTAATGCTTTCGGATGTGATCTTTCGATTTCCGGGGTCAGAATTGTGATTAAATGCTCTAGAAAAAAAATATGGCTGACTTTATGGAGAAAAGTACTGAAAATTTGGGGATTCTTTTTTTTATATATTTTTTTTTTTAGTCCAAGAAGTACTCTAACCTACTCCGGATTGTGGAGGGAGGTGGAGGCAATAGTTGGAGTTGATGATAGGATTTTTTTTTGCCGACCTCAACTGACTCTAATCTTTTCAAAATGGCGGACATTGCATAAAATCTCATGAAATATTAATTTTTCTCTAGTATTAACGAGAAAATAATGTTATTGTGAGTTTTTCTTGATCTACAGTCATTTTCCACAATCGAAACAATACTACAGAATAAATTTGACTAAATTTTCAATTTTCAATGATGGCGGATTCAAAATGGCGGCCGGATTTCTCAAGAAATGGCGCGTATTTCATTATGAAAAGTAAATAGGAGTTTGTAATTATACTTTTCCTATGTCATTTCATGTTTTAGTAACATTTTGAGTTATTCCTGGTGAAAAGTCTGAAATCCAAAATGGCGGATTCAGTATGGCGGACATCATTCTTGAAAATTTAAAATTTGAAAACGAAAAAATTACAGTCATATTTTACGTAGAATTCTGATGGAAAATGTCCTCTCCATCTTTTTCATAAAAATGCGTTCTACCTGAGTAAAACATTATTTGTCATTCTAACCTAAAAACGAGGTTTTTTTCCGGTGTTGAGGTTCTCATGATGAAATCATGAGAATGATATATTATGCACTTAGAGATGTAAGCGCATTGAAGAATTTTTTTTCGGAACTTCTCCGCATGTAAATAGAAAATATATATTTTGAATTCGGGCGCATTGACGAATTTTTTTTCCGGAACTTCGTATATTTATTCAATTCTATGCATATTTATTCAAAGAGTAGTATGTAGAACGTACTTTCTGGTGGGTGTGAGAAAAAATCGTATATGCACCACGAGAAACAAGTAGGCTGTGTACTTCCGGCGAGTAGTTTGCGCCCGAGCATCCCTAAGTGCATAATATATAATTCTCATGATTTCATCATGAGAACGTCAACACCGGAAAAAAAACTCGTTTTGAGGTTCGAAGGACAAATAATTTTTTACTCAAATAGAACGCATTTTTATGAAAAAGATTGAGAGGACATTTTCCATCAGAATTCTACGTAAAATATGACTGTAATTTTTTCGTTTTCAAATTTTGAATTTTCAAGAATGATGTCCGCCATATTGAATCCGCCATCTTGGATTTCAGACTTTTCACCAGGAATAACTCAAAATGTTACTAAAACATGAAATGACATAGGAAAAGTATAATTACAAACTCCTATTTACTTTTCATAATGAAATACGCGCCATTTCTTGAGAAATCCGGCCGCCATTTTGAATCCGCCATCATTGAAAATTGAAAATTTAGTCAAATATATTCTGTAGTTTTGTTTTGATTGAGGAAAATGACTGTGGATCAAGAAAGACTCACAATAACTTAATACTAGAGAAAAATTCATATTTCATGAGATTTTATGCAATTTCCGCCATTTTGAAAAGATTAGAGTCAGTTGAGGTCGGCAAAAAAAATCCTATCATCAACTCCAACTATTGCCTCCACCTCCCTCCACGATCCGGAGTAGGTTAGAGTACTTTTTGGACTAAAAAAAAAATATATAAAAAAAAGAATCCCCAAATTTTATGCAATGTCCCCCGGAATTCGAAAGATCACATCCAAAAACATTAGGATAAGTGGTTTTTATTGAGCGAATTCGTTAATTTCCCTTCGGGATTGGCGCTCCAAAAAGGACGAAAAATTGTGTCTGTTTGGGCGTTAATGGGTTAAGAGAATACAGTGTATTCAAAGTTTAAATTTTATTCTGAAATTTCTCATTAATTAAGAAAGTTTTGATAGTATAAATCTGAAAATTGGTAGTTAGTTTTTTTGGTGTGAGAATTACGAATTTTAAGCTTATTTTGACGTTGCTCCTAGAGGGCGCTAGTTTGAGCGTATTATTTTGGTAAACTAACATATTTTTTTTATCTGTTGAGTCATGCATAAAACAAATTGAGAATCTAAAAGAACGCTCAATTGTACAGAGAAAAGGTACTCTTGTTTAGGTCGTCTAAATATATCGGGTTTTAAGTTATTAACAATTATTGGTAACAGTGACAATTGCAAACTTCAAATCGAATGCTGGAAGTGCCCTCCACCTACCTCAATACATTTTAAAATACATCTTCTTAAATGTCTCTGACTGTTAAACAAAATTTCCCTATTAGTTTTAAATGTATTCGCGGCTTCTTGTATCCTCTGCGGCAAATCCTGAAGAGAATTAACTTCTTCCTGATAAACTAAATCCTTCAAATTTGACCATATAGAGAAAAAAGGGTTTAGGTGTGGGCTTCTCGGTGGCCAAACAAATTCACTTCCACGGCCAACCCAACGATGAGAAAAATGAGGTAAATATTGGCGTACTAGCAAGGCAAAATGCGGTGGCGCTCCGTCGTGCATAAACCACATGGGTTCTCTTAATGTGAGTGGTACATCTTCTAAAAGTTCGTTTAAATTATGTTGAAGAAAGTTTAAGTATTGAGGTCCAGTTAGATCGGGTGACAATTCAAAAGGTCCAATGACAAAATTAGAAATTACACCACACCAAATGTTCACACGCATTTTTTTATTACTAGCTAGTCTTGCACAAATAATAATCAACACGCACGCAAAATAGCGAAATAATTTAATGATATGTAAATTTAAGCGTTCTTTTAAATTCTCGACTTGTTTTACGCAAGGCTCAGCACATAAAAAAAATGTTTTAATTTACCTAAATAATACGGTGAAACTAGCGCCCTCTAGGAGCAACGTCAAAATAAGCTTAAAATTCGTAATTCTCACACCAAAAAACATAAAGCTACCAAGTTACAGATTTAAACTATCAAAACTTTCTCAATTATTGAGTTTCAGAATAAAATTTAAACTTTGAACACGCTGTATCTCTGAAACCAGCGACATTGGTATAAGGCATGTTGATCTCAATCATAATATTTTGGTGTCTAGTATTCTTTCTGTCTCGCCCTGTATACAGGGTATCTCATATGTTAGTTTACAAGCTGTACCTACTCACGCGGTATATTTACGAGTTAAATTTAAATGTTTTTCTGTCGTTTGAAGACTACAAAATGACATTGTCAGTTTTTTATTTATTCATCATCTTGAAGGTCATTTGAAGGTAAACTTTACTTTATTTTAATGGAACCCTGTATTTTTTTACTTCAGCATAATGTTTATCAAAAAAATTCGGATAACTTGTGTCTGAAACGTTTATTTTTGTTGTTTTTTCAGTCTTAGAAATAATTAACATAAAAGCACTGAGAAAAATGTTTTTCTAAATGGCAGAAGACCTTGAAAAATAAACAAATAGTTGAAAAACAACTTATTGTTGACAAGCAGATTTTATTTGATAACTCATTGTTAAGTTCGTGTTTCGCTTTGCAGTTATTTGTTTATTTTGCAAAGACTTCTGCTCCTGAAAAAGGTAAATATTCTCAGTGATTTTATGCCATTTAGAAAACTGGGAAAGTAGCAAACATACTTGAAGTTATTTGAGTATATTTTATAAATATTATGCTACAATTAAATATATACCTAGATTTCCATTTTAAAACAATACAGACAACTTTCAAATGACCTCAAGGTGAACAAGTAAAAATTGAAATCTTATTCTCTAGTCTTCACGAAATCGAAACCAATTATTATTTCATATAGTTTCTTGTAAATACAACGGGGAAGTAATTACAGCCTGTAAATTAAAATTTGGGACACACAGTATGTTTAATTTTATTATATTAAAGAGTATTTAATTAACATTGAGTGTTAAAAAGGATCCATATTTAAACTGACAAGTTTGTTAACTTAACAAGTATTCAAAGTTTTCACCATTTGCATCAAGGCAATGACCCAGTTTGTCGTAAATACATTCATTCTACTTCTAAAGAGTGTTTGAAGATATTGGTGCTGGCTACTTTACTCTCGAATTTTCGATTCAAACTGTTCAACTTTATCAGACCTGTACTGTCCCTATTAGAAGAAATCACAAGGTGTGAGATCAGACGATGTTGGGATTTATTCCACAGTTCCTTTTGACGAAATTTCAGGAGACGGAAACGTGGTATATAGATATCAGTATAGACATCAGATCGGTTGACCAGTAAGATTATTTATCAATCAGGTTGGCTTACGACAACACGACACATAGGCAACTCGTGCAGCATGTGATAGGGGTTACCTCAATTTAATTTGATTGCAGTATTCCAGTGTCAGCTGGTTCTGTTGTATTACGTCTGTTGTATGCAATATGTTGAATAGTGTGGTATAATTTCATAGTCAAATATAACAAACGTTGAAAGGATATTAGCTACTTTCGTACATTCCAGTTACTTCGTTTCTGCTAACTTCTTTTATCAATAATTGTAGTTAAAATGTGGTTTTTTACAAAAAAAAAAAAAAAAAAATTTTAAAAAAAAAAAAAAAAAAAAAAAGGGGGGGGGGGGAAAAAAAGGGGGGGGGGTTTTTGGGGGGGGGGGGGGGGTTTTTTTAAAAAAAGGGGAAATGGGGGAATTTTTTTTTAAATAAATAATAAAAAAAAGGGGGGGGAAAAAAAGGGGGGGAAAAAAAATTTTTTTTTTGGGATAATATTTGGTTTAAAAAATTGTTTTTTAAAAAAAAAAAATTAAAAAATTTTGGTGGGTGGGGAAAACTGGGGGAAAAAACGGGGCGGGGGGGCCTAAAACGGGGGGATTTTCAAAGGGGGAAAATTTTTTAAGGGGGGGGGAAAAATTTTGGGGGGAAAAGGGGGGGAAAAGGGTTTGGGGGGGTGGGAAAAAAAAAAAAATTCTGAGGTTTTGGGGGGGGTTTTGGGGGGGGGGGGGGGGGGGGGGGGGGGGGCGGGGGGGGGGGGGCCCCAAAAATTTTTTTAGTATAGTGAAACACACATAAAGTTGTTTTAATTTATAATTACCACAATTACCATACTTACGTACTATACTTACTTACCACAAAGGTAGTACCATACACATACCTTTTATATATAAATTCGTGATAAAATGGTGTCACTTACACCACCTTTATAAAAATGTATTGTCAGTGCTTCCGCCATTTTTAATAAAATTTGTTTCCGGCGCCTCGTCATTTTTAATAAAATTTATCACAGGCACCCGTCATTTTTGATAAAATTTATCACCGGCGCCTCCGTCATTTTTTATAAAATTTACCACATTTATAATAAAAACATAAAATAAATAGAATATCCTTCATGTCATCTTTCATATCACTGATTGATCCTTTACTCCGCTATTAATTTACTGATTTTTGGATTTCGTGGTGAATTTAATTGTAATTAACTCGAAATATGGAATACACGTTTATCGAGTATGCAGATATGCATCTTATGTATGGTCTTGCATCTTGCAATGCTTTAGAAGCAAGGAGGTTATATCATGAAAGATTTCCTAATCGTACTTTGCCAAACCAGAAGACATTTCAACGGGTTGATCAACGTCTAAGGGAGAATGGTGGGCAATTCATCTTAATGAGGTAATACACATATTGACTTTATTCAATTGTAGGAAAGTTTGGGGAAAAAGTACTGACGCTGGTTTGAGAAGAACCGTATATACGCCGCAATTAGTTGAAAATATTTTAAATGCTGTACATGACACTCCATCAACGAGCACTCGAAGATTATCTACACAGTTGAATGCATCGAAAACAATAGTATATAAAGTTCTTAAAGAACAGCTGTTATATCCATATCATTTGCAAAAAAATACAAGAACTGATTCCTGAAGATTTTCCTCGTAGAATGCAGTTTGCAAACTGGCTATTGCATCAGCAACGAAACAATGTAGTTTCGTAAGTTTTACTAAAAATGGTATTACCAATTTACACAACTCACATGTATGGGCTGATGAAAATCCTTATGTCACTGTTGTTTCGCATTGTCAACATTAGTTCCAATCAATTAATATCTGGGCTGGGATCATTGGCAATTTTTTTATTGGACCATTCATATTGCCGGAACGATTGAATGGACAACTTTATTTAGAGTTCCAGCAGAACGATTTTCCCCGATTTAATAGAGGACTTACCACTTGAAACCCGCCGAAACATGTACTTCATGCACGATGGGGCACCAGCTCATTACAGCGTTGGTGTGCGGGAGCACTTCAATAACATCTATCCAAACCGTTGGATAGGTAGAGGATATAATATTGCCTGGCCTTCTCGATCTCCCGACCTAACGCCATTGGATTTTTATCTGTGGGAACACCTGAAAAACTTGGTGTATTCCACTCCGGTCGGCACTAGGGAGGAACTTTTACAGCGAATTACGTTTCATTGTGATGTAATAAGCAACAACGCTGGGTTATTGTTGCGGATACAGCAACATCCTTAATTCGTCCGCCCGCGAGTGTATCAGACTTCACGGGGGCCATGTTGAACCCTCTTATGAAGTATTTGAATAGTTTCGTTAAGACACCTTCTGGAACACCACTGCGTTTTTTTAAATTTTGATTTTTTCTCGAATTAAACGACTTACAATGAAACTTTTTTTGTTGTTGTTTGAACGACTTAATAAAACATGAATTGGTTTATTATTATTTTTTCTCGAAAACGGTCCACTTTATCGACAATAAACAAGGGTAGCTTTTTTTTACTGTAAGGTTCGAGCTACCTAATTTTTGTTGTTTTAAGTTTTTATGACACAGGGTGTTAAAAATTTAGGCATTAAGTTGTAAAACTTAGTCCGCCACTGGCAAACTAAACAAGCTAATAATGTGTCAAGGACATTATTTCAAGCGGTCCTTAGTAGTGTCTATCATACTAAAATTTTATGAAATTCTGTTAAGTACTTAAAAGTTATTCAAGAAAAACCGATTTCCAGCGGCGTCCTTCAGGGACAAATATCTTCGTAGGGAGGGCCTGTAGGAAAAGAAATTATAGGAACTTGTCATCTTATTTTTTTCATGCTCTATCTGAATCCGAGAGATTTCCCACATTTTCCGGGACACCCTGTACACATTGTAAATACAACGCTGTACTTTTCCCATGGAGGTATGAAGAAGCCTGTATTTACATATCTACTAACCTGCATTCATGAGTTCCCAACAGTTTGCGAAGGTCGCAGAAGACACGAATGCCGATTATTGAAACATTTTCGTTGTGTAACGATGCAACCTGTCATGTACTTTTATAAATCGATTTATTCTTTATGTTAATTAAAAAGAAAACAAATAATAGTGGCAGACTGGCATCTCATAATGGCATGTACAATTATGTATAGAAGCAATGCGTTAGATGGTTAGATATACCTTGTTGAACATAAAATTAAATTAATTGCATTGCTGTATAAAGGTACGTAATATAATTTGTAGTTTCAGAACTCGTAATAAAATATCTTTTAAATCTTTTAATAATTCATTCGCTGGAAATTGTACGTTACATGTTTCAAGTTTGTTTGTATGAACAGTTTTCGTTCTTAATGTCAAGTGATTTAATTATCTTCGTAAAATATAAAATAAATGCAATAAAGTATTTTTTTAACATCGTACTACAGCGTTTGTAAAGTAACTCTGATGTCACTGCAACGTCTCAATTTATTAAAATATTTCATATATTTTTAAAACGGCCTGTCATTGGCGATAATTAAAAAGTTGCACTTTATGAGAGGTTGACAGTGTCAAAATGTATTAATCATGCGTATATTGACGAGAATAAAGTATCGTATACTTACCTAATCAGGTATTATATTATATTGCAATTAATTTTCTTAGTGTGCGAATATAGTTAATTTGAAAAGACCAATTTACCGCATATAACATAAGCAATATGGTCGAGTCCAATTACAGCCATGTAATTAGCAACTACATATAATTTATCAAGTTGCGAATAAAAATTTAGGAATGTTGTTTAATAAACTTTATTATTTATTTTTATATATCGAAAGGCATAAGTCTTGAATAAAATCCTTTTCATTTGGACTGATTTTTGGAAAATAACGCTTAGGAAAGGGGCCATTCCGCGGTAATCGATACCAAGGAGCAAAAAAATAATAATTTGCGAATATATGTTAAAATAGAAAATTAACATGTATTATATTCTCAATGTTTATAATTCAAAAGAAATTCATCAATATTTTCGCAGATAAACATATAAGAAACTGAAGGCATAGAAAAGAACAGAAGCAAAATGAAAACCCGAAAAAACAATAAAAATTATAGAACAGAAAATATCTAAAATTTTATAATACTAGTTTTAATAGTCTATATTAATTAATAAGGCCTCAAAGTGTACACAAGCTTTTGTTTAATTTGCGCTCGTAACACCCGTCATAAATCTTGTAACACCCGTCACAAGTTTTGCTTGCAAAAAAAAAATGTAAAAAACAATATATCCACAAATCTCTTACAATTATCAGAAATGAATATCATTTATTTCTCTAGTTAGCTATTAATTTTGTTACAAAAACTTCTAATTTAGCTGAACTCTGATGTTTAGCCAACAAGGTAGCATATTTTGCAAAAGTACAAGTAACATCCGTCACAGGGCTTAAACCTATTATTGCATTTAAACGGCTGAATAATTCCTAATACGTTTTTGTTTTAATTAAAATATCATTGAAATTAATTGAATTATATTTAAAACGCAGACAATTTTGTTCTAATTTAGGAATTATAACAGTTAGAATGCGTACAAATGTAACACCCGTCACCGGGGAATGGCCCAAAGGTGATTTTATTGCTTTTTGTATTTTTTTGCTGGTATTTTAAAAACTATTATTAAATCTAATGCATGACTCATGCATGCTATAGTTTAATTCTAGGTTCATTAATATGTTTTGTTAACGTCCAACATACATAAACTCTTAGATGCATGTTAAAGTGCCCCAATAATGTATTAGGTATAAACGTTTTACATGTTTGCTCCTTCATTAATTTAATTTGAATTTCTTAAATTGGACAAAATAACAAATTGTTATGGACCATTAACATTAATTAATAAATTATAAATGACAATCAAAGTGAAAAAAATAACAAAAGTAAACAAAACAAAGCTGAATTCATTCATACTAACTTGTTCTGAAGTAAAGTATTATCTCACAAAGTTAATAATAAATGAAGAATTTTACACAATTTTATTATCATCAAGCAATAAAGTTTTGTTTCCTCTTTTTTTTTACGAAAGGAAGCAAATAAACTCATAAAACTGAAAAGAACATATACGTAAATATACGTTTTACTTCTTGTCCGAAAAGTAGGAGGATTACATTTAAAAAAATGTTGACGTCATAACTCGACAACTGGTGGGATAGGAAATTGTGAAAATATATTCAAAAGATTGCATTAAGAAATGCAGAAGATAAAATTGTCTCGGCGTTTTTTCCGAACTCATCCATAATGAAATCATAATTTCATTCCACACTTTTGCCTCTGAGTGTAGCTCCATTTACCTTATTCGAAGAAGTCCTGATCTGTGGACTGACATTTAAATTCCTCAAGTAGATTTAAGCCATATATTTAATTAAATTTAATTTCACTTCATATCAGTCGCTAATAATTATACCTTTAGACGTTTAACATCATTTTTCAACTGGGGCCGATAATATTCATTATGTTCTACATAAAATATCTACTACCGCATGTGACTGTATTTTGGGTTAAGGTCGAAAAATACTCCGGTTGCAGCACCAGAATCGACCTTTATTAATAACGATAATCCACGTCTCAGCCGCCTATTATTGTGCCGTCCGTATCCGCAAATATTTGCCCGGTATCAATGTCAATTAGAAGCTTCGGTGTAGCCTCGGGACAAGCCTCTGTATACTTTTCCAAGGTCTCGTACTTGACGGGACAATGGTATGCCACCATGAGCTGGCCAAAATTAAGTTCAGAATTTTTATGATACACAGGGTGTTTGCAGAGTTCACTAAAAAAATTAAGCGTGTTATATTTTGGTAAGATGTAACTATTTATCGACTAAAAATAAACCCACACAAGATATATAGGGTGGGCCATCAGATGGTTTCTTTTTAAAATTGCTATTAAAACTACATCGTTGAGTATTTTTAAATGATTGTTACTTTATTCAAGAAAGTATGCTTTCTCATTATTTATGAAAAACAATTTCAGTTAAATGGCCGCCGCGGCTGGCTTGGCAGTAGTTCATTCTTTTCACCCAATTTTGCAGTACGTTTTCGATTATTCTCGATATTTTCTAATTATCTATTGCACGAATAACTCGATTGATGTTTTCCTTCAGTGCGTCAATTGTTTGTGGATCGTTGAAGCAACAACGGTCCTTAACATGTCCCCATAAAAAATAGTCCAACGATGGTAAATCGCAGCTGCGCGATGGCCAATTAATGTATCCAAAACGGCTGAAGAACACGGTTACCGAATTTAATGTGCAAAAGATCGATTGTTTCACGGCTTGTGTGACACGTTGCTCCATCCTGCTGGAACCAAAGCTCGTCCAAGTCCAAATCGTCCAATCGCGGCTACAAAATAATCAGTTAACATGTCTCTGTAACGCATTCCATTTACTGTTACGCTGTTACCATCTTCATTTTGAAAGAAATACGGACCAATGATGCCACCACTCCAAAACCCACACCAAATAGTCATTCTTACAGAATGCATTGGCTTCTCTATGACTACGTGTGGATTTTCGAAACCCCAAATCCTACAACTCTGATTTTTCGATTGAAATCGGCGTCATTTTCAAACTCATTTAAAGCCCACACAGAGAAGCGATAACGAAGTGGATGGTCATTTTCTTTTACCTCTTGAGTAAGTTGCAACTTGTAAGCAAATAATCCGAGGTCTTGGTGCAATATTCTCCTCAGAGAAGTGCGACTAACATTAAGTTGTTGTACTCTGTGACGAATTGAGGTTCTTGGGTTTTCACGCACACTTTGGGCGACAGCAGCAATTCTTACAGCTGTGCGTACCGGACGAGCACGTGGATGAGTTCTGTTATCCATAAGCATGCCAATTTCACGAACTTTCCTTAAGAACTTTCTTACACCAGGCGCTGACGGAGCTTCAATTCGACCAAAAATTGCTCTCAATTTTTTACTATTTCATTTACTTTCTCAACACAACGTTGGAAATATTTTTAAATATTTCCGTTTTCAAGAAATCCATTTCTAACGGAGGTTAGATACCACATATATGTCAAATATCAAACGCGCCAGTGTCGGCAATGTAGAAATAACACTCAGTTTAAAAGAGACCAACCAGGTCCACCCTATACATCTATACCTTACCACAGCCAAAACAGTTTTAGGTACACTGATTACGACTCACACAGTTCAAAGAGACCTCACATCGCTTCTAAACAAATCACAGCACAATGCACCAAAAGCTGTTATACTGGGTCAAAACAGCCTTGTTGGCGAATAACTCTAATTGCATTTTCCACTGGCTGAATTAGTTTCTGAATAGTATCAGTTTCTGAAACGTGAACGAAATTTTTTATGTGCCTCCAGATGAAATTGGACGGTTGTCTGTCAATTTGTCAATGAACTTTCCTTAAGAACTTTCTTACACCAGGCGCTGAAGGAGCTTCAATTCGACCACAAATTGTTCTCAATTTTTCACTATTTCATGTTCACTATTTCTTCAACAAGCAATCACGTTGGAAATAATTTTTCAATATTTCCCAACGTTGTTCAAGGTAAAACGATCCATTTCTTACAGCGGAGGTTAGATACCACATATGTCAAATATCAAACGCGCCAGTGTCGGCGATGTAGAAATAACACTAGTTTAAAAAAGACCAACCAGGTCCACCTATACATCTATACCTTACCACAGCCAAAACAGTTTTAGGTACACTGATTACGACTCACAGTTCAAAGAGACTCACATCGCTTCTAAACAAATCACAGCACAATACACCAAAAGCTGTTATACTGGGTCAAAACAGCCTTGTTGGCGAATAACTCTAATTGCATTTTCCACTGGCTGAATTAGTTTCTGGATAGTATCAGTTTCTGAAACGTGAACGAAATTTTTTAAGTGCCTCCAGATGAAATTGGACGTTGTCTGTCAATTCCGCGTTACTAAACACATCTACATAACTACAACGTCTTGACATAAAATTTGTCAGTTTTGTTTTATATGTTCTTTTGTTTATCACGACTAGTATTTTGCACACCTCTGTACATGCTTATGCCTGATATTGGGACTAGATCCGTTCTATACCTAAAACAGAGTACTGTCAAATAAACAAATGCACGTTATAAAAATGAAATTAATAATGAAGGTATTTTAGACAGTCGCTTATAATCAATTCTATGTCCGTGTTCAAAAATTAAATTTGATTTGATACGAACTAATAGCTTAAGGGCAACTGGTAATATATTCATGTATGAGAAATCGTGTGGCGAATTGCATTGGGTTTGCATTTGAGTTATCTAGGGACCCAGACTTTATTTAAAACGATAAGTCAGCGAAGGTCAGCCATTCATTCTCTTGCAAAAATACATTCACGCTGAGTATTTCAACCAGTTCGTATATCTACCGCAGCATCTTTCATATGTCAGTTGCACAAAAGTTGTTTAACGTGACAGCGTTAATGGAGCCCATACATACATCCTAAATACATATTTCTTACAGCGGAGGTTAGACACCACATACAGTACGCGTCACCCTAATGCGTATATAGCAGAATGAAGGGGAATTGATAAGTTAACTTATTTTTTGAGTGGACGTCACCACCGCCTAAACATGAGGTGGGAACCAATCGCGATCCAATCGCTAGCGCAGACGTATGGTAGGCATCCGGTTTGTCGATGGAGATGCATTGGTTGAAATTTGAAATAGCATTTTATTCACTTGGCGGATATCTTGCTTTCGAGTTCGCATAGAACCTTTTACAATTGATTTGGATTTACTTAATGAATTTTACCTTTAAACCGAGGAAATATTCGAATCTTACTTGCCAAATTTTTAGACATTTTAAAATTGTTTCACAGTTCAGCTGTTTAAAGTAATATTAGCGGTTTAAAATTGTTTCACAGTAGTTAAGTTAAGTTGTTACTGCATATAAAGTTTTCACTTCAGTTGAGCCATTGAAGTTAAGTTGACCACATTTGTTCTACTACACTAGCCAAACTGTCTCTGGAAAGTATTTTATAGCTTCAAAATCCATATGCTCTTCTGATCAGGGCAACCGTAACATGTAAATTTGCCGTCCGTTTTTCACCACATCAGTGTAATTAGTTAAAACGATTATCTTACATAGTTAACCTTGTTTATAGTATTTTATTAGTTTCAAAATGTAACTCTTAGTGTCCTTGTTGTAAGCTTGCTCAGTATTTTTAATCACAGGAATTTCCTAAACACAGGAATAAAAATGAGGTTCTGTTGCTTTTCAAAGAAATAGGTATCAATCAAGAGGCAAAATTTTAATAAGAACAAATCATAATCGATTGAGTGCTTCTTCTAAACATTGTATTTAAAAGAAATAGTGATGAATGGCATTCCTCGTATTGAATTAAAACCCATCGTATATGGACAGCTTAATGTATGTGTCCTTATGAACAAAGTGCGTGCTCCTTTTCACTGCATACGTATCTCTGATCTCATTCCACTTTGCTACATGGTTTTCATTGACACTGTCACATTACATCGTAACGAGACGTTTACCCTTTTACTTTGATATAAAATTTTCCAGCAGATAATTAACATGTTCTGTAAATCAAAATAATCCGGTTAAAAAGTTTGGAAAGTTGAATAATTAATAAAAAAAATATTATAAAAAAACAAGAATTGTTTAAAATGGTTTACAGGACTTTACTGGTCGATTAAATAAATAATTTATGGCTTTTGACGTTAGATAAATAAAACGGTTTGTTAGGATATTAAGAAATTCATTTTTTTATATAAAACTTTTACTTAATGTGCACTCACGTACAGATACAAGTTAGTTTCATATCACGTATGTCCAAAATCTGTTCGGCGATCAGATTGTTTATTACACCCGGTACAGATTTCAAATGAATCACCGGGTTAAAACCAATCTGTGTCGGAAAATGTATGCACACTAGGCCAATAACATATTTTTATTTACATACACTACCGCATTTAACGAAATGAAAGTATATAAATTAATGCACTTTCTAATTCTTAATTTTGATGGGCCATACTTTATATCTTATACTTTACGTACCTTAACCAAATATTGGGAATATTTTATATGCAAGCTATGTTATGAAATGTGTTCATCTTTTATTCGTTTTCATTTTCCAATTTTTAAATACAGGCGTTAAAATAATCAAAAGGCACGTAAACAGGATATGACAGTGTACATTTTTATACGACAAAGCGTTTCTGCGCATATGTTCCGCCCTTAAAGCCCCACCTGTGCCAAACCGTGCATCCGGCTGCCGCGGCAATCCTAATCCGTGTTCAAGCAGTCGGCAGTGGACCATCTGCACGACCCATTCCACACCGCTTTCCTTTCCACATAGATTTTTTTTAGCTGGTAATGTTTGCTATTCCTAAGTCGACATGAGCCAATTCGGTATATGACACAAGTGGTTCTAGTGGTTTGCATTTATTGGTATCTAAAGTCAAACATAAAAATGCATTTTTTTATTTGAGACTCCATTTTCTTTAGGTAATAAGTAACGCGAAGTAAAGTAATTAAAGTAAAGTAAAAATACGCTTCTTCGCATAATGGTAACTTGAATACCATTAATGTCGTCTATCATTTTTAATCAAATTTACCATTGACGCCTTCGTTTGCGCCTTCAATGCTATTGGCACCTTCATTTTCAATAAAACTTACCATTAGCGCCTCGTCTTTTTCAACGAAATTTACCAATGGCGATGGCGCCACTTTTATTAAAATTCGCCATCGACGTTTCGGTAATTTTTAGTAAAATTTACCATGAGCGCCTTCATTATTTTCTCCATTATTTCATTAAAATTGTCACCTTCCGACATTACAATTTACCATCGGCGTATCGTTTTTTTAAGTTTGTTATTGGCGCCTTCATTTTCAATAAAATGTATCATTAACGCCTCGTCCTTTTCATTGAAATTTACCACTGGCGCCACTTTAGTTATAAAATTGGCCACCGTTAATTGACGCCTTCCTTATTTTCACGACAATTTACCATCGGCTCTTCGTTTTTTTAATAAAATTTTCCATTGGCACTTTCATTTTCAATAAAATTTACCATTGGCACCTCATCATGTTCAATTAAATTTACCATTGGCGCCACTTTTTTTTTAAATTGGCCACCCACTTTCCGATAATTTTTTGTAAAATTAACCAAGTTAGCGTTATCTTCGTTGTTTTCACCAAAATTTACCATTGTCGCTTTCAGCATTTAAAGCGAAGTGACAATCTAGAGCTCAACCGTTCCAAATAATCATTACAGCGTTAATTTGGTGAATTTAATAAAAAAATTTCTTTAATATGTGTATCGACCGAATTATAACCGAGTGTGGAAGAAGTACTGAATATTATTCGGTAACGTTTTTTATTATGCGGCGTTTTTTTATTATAAGTCGAGACAATATGTAGGAAAATTCGTCGCCAACGCACATGCCCACTTCCGATAGGCTCCGGGAGCATGTAGAGCCGACTCCGCGACCCGAACCACTTTCTGTCCGTCGAGCGCTTTCTCGCAGCTGCCGCTCGGTGAAGGAGATTTATATTTAGTCTATCTCGTCGACAGGTAACAAACAGTTCGGAATTTGACGGCGTGTTCCGGTGCGCTGTTGTTTACGCCCTTTTCACGAACGACGCGATGCGGTTTCCGCCCGGGTCCTTGGCGGTGGTGGCCCTCCTGGCCGCCCAGTGCTCAGTCACCGTGCCTGCCAACAAATTTGGGAACGGGTTCAAAGACGGTATGTGCCTCACGATCTTAACAGTGTATCTGCACCTTCTGCATACGCCCGCTGCACTTGCACTAATAGTCCAATCAACGAGCGAAAGCCCCCATGTAAATTGGTCACTAATTGTTATCAGCAAACAAAAAAATGTGGTCGTATAGAGAAAAAAATTCTAAGATAGCGTTTTTTGCGACTCGAGTTTTAATGGCGAACATAACCAAACATATTCGCAAAAGTCAAAAAAACGTTTTTTTTGCAAAAATAAAAGCTTCAAGTCCTACACAAGAAAGTTAAATTAGAAAGTTGTAGGTCTTAAAAATGCGCGTCGAATGAGATGTGAACGAAAAAAAATCGGTTCATAAACGGTTCAGAAAAATTTAAAAAAACGTCAAAATTCGCGTTTTCCTATTTTTGCTGTATAAATTCCAATTTTGTTTGAACAGACTTCTTGTTAACTAGAAATATAGCCCATGACAAGCGGAATATGATAATTTTTTCAAAAATTCAAAAAAAGATTTATTTTTTCGAGTTATAACGATTTTATAAAAAAAAGACGTTTTCAAAAATCAACTTTTACAGAGGCAAAAATGATCGTACAGAAACGATCGTGGGCTCATTTCATTCGCGAAGACTTGTACTTTAATGCTATTAAAAAATCAAATCGCTTTTATTTAATTTTTGTATAAAAAAATGCGTTGTAAAATTGTATCATTTTTCGAACCGGTTTTTTTCGAATAACTTTTTTTAATCTTGGTTTTACATTCTTTGACCGTTGCATATTTGAAAAATTAAGGTCCTACGACCTCAGAGAGCCGAGAGAATTTTTTTTTAAGCTGAGGAAAAGATAATTTTGCGAGCGCGATAGATTAGAAATCGTGTTTATTTTTTGATACACCCAAGCGGAGTGTCCCTCCACTGTCGCCGTGCATTGGCTAGCGCGTGCCGCAACCAGCGCTGTACTTTCGCAAACAATTATGTCAACTTAATTTATGCGAAATGATTTGAAATATTTTTTTTTTAAGAAAGTAAGTCTTTGACATCCATTTCCTGTAAAAAAGAAGTCAATCGGACGTATACAGCGCTGTCAGGAATTAAAAAAAAAATAATTATCTCGGCTCCCTGAAGTCGTAGGACCTTAATTTTTTTTTTAAATGCGTGTTTTGAATGGTACTTTTCAAATATGCAACGGCCAAAAATGTAAAACCAAAATTAAAAAAGTTATTCGAAAAAAACCGGTTCGAAAAAATGAGACAATTTTACAACGCATTTTTTTTATGCAAAAATTAAATAAAAGCAATTTGGTTTTTTTAATAGTATGAAAGTACAAGTCTTCGCGAATAAAATGAGCCCACGATCGTTTCTATACGATCATTTTTTGCCTCTGTAAAAGTTGATTTTTGAAAAACGTTTTTTTTTTATAAAATCGTTATAACTCGAAAAAATAAAACTTTTTTGAATTCCTGAAAAAATTATCATATTCCACTTGTCATGGGCTGTATTTCTAGTTAACAAGAAGTCTGTTCAAACAAAATTGGAATTTATACAGCAAAAATACGAAAACGCGACTGACGTTTTTTTAAATTTTTAAACACGATTTCAAATCGATCGCGCTCGCAAAATTATCTTTTCCTCCACTTAAAAAAAAATTATCTCGGCTCCCTGAGGTCGTAGGACCTTAATTTTTTTTAAATGCGCGTTTTGAATGCCAGTTTTCAAATATACAACGGCCAAAAATGTAAAACCAAAATTAAAAAAGTTATTCGAAAAAACCCGGTTCGAAAAAATGATTTTACAAGGCATTTTTCTATGCAAAGATTAAATAAAAGGATTTGGTTTTTTATTAGCATGAAAGTACAAGTCTTCGCGAATAAAATGAGCCCATGATCGTTCCTGTACGATCATTTTTGCCCTGTAAAAGATGATTTTTTGAAAACGTCTTTTTTTTTTAAATCGTTATAACTCGAAAAAATAAAACTTTTTTTAATTTGTGAAAAAAAGGATCATGTTCCGCTTGTCCTGGGCTATATTTACAGTTAACAAGACGTCTGTTCAAACAAAATAGGAATTTATACAGCAGAAATACGAAAACGCGAATTTTGACGTTTTTGTAAATTTTTCTCAAATGTTTATGAACCGATTTTTTTTCGTTCACATCTCATTCGACGCGCATTTTTAAGACCTACAACTTACTAATTTAACTTTCTTGTGTAGGACGAAGCTTTTTTTTTATTTGCAAAAAACCGTTTTTTTTGACTTTTTGCGAATATTTTTAATTATATTCGCCATTAAAACTCGAGTCGCAAAAAACGCTATCTTTCTTAGAATTGTTTTCTCTATACGACCATATTTTTTGTTTGCTGATAACAATTAGTGACCGGTTTTCTCACCGTTGATTGGGCTATAATGCATTGTTATATATTGTATATACGTTGTATTATAACACATGGATTTTTGAATATTTCATTCAATGAATACATAATTCAATTTAACAAGTTTCGTTTTGATTTTTTTTTGTGTTAGACGGGTATTGCTTCTTCTTAGGTAAAATAATCATTATCCAAAATATGATTGGATGCCGTGCTCCCTTGCAGAGAAATGAGAATTCTAATTTCCAGCAATCACCACTGTTAATGCACAATACATGCATATAAAATAAAGATATATACAGACAAGAGTTATATTTCAATTTTTTTTTGCAACTTATCCGCATTTTTAAAATCCTGTATACAAAAGAAAATATTTTTATATGAATTTTTTGAACTATTGAATATCAAAATGAGTTGTTTTGATATGTTTGAGTATATCAGTTTCTCATGAGCAATATAATTTACCATGTTTGCATCATCGGAGGAGTGTTTTAACGAGTTGTTTTTTGTCAGTTTTAATTTCAACTGTCTAAATGTCAATTTTAATCAGGTTTGAGCAAAACTTGATTTTTATTAAAAAAAATAAACAGTGATCATTTCAACATTTTTTTTTCAACAAAAATCAACAACCGTAATTATTATGTTTTATTTTAATTATTTTCTTAATACACAAAATAATTTGAGTTAGATGTATTATGTATATTTTACTAGTTTTTTTAGTATTGTTTACTATTTTATTTCAATATTTTTTGATTGTTTGGGCTTTTTTCTGTTGTATTTTTTTTTTAAAGTAAAAAACGACTGTTATTATTTATTTTTGTTCAATAAATTTTCTCAAAGTAAATACCAGTCATGGCGTCGCTTCGTCTATATTTAAATAGGGGAACCCTATGAGTAGAAGTTACGGTACTTTGATTTAAATCGTGATTTAAAAAACGCAGTTAAGTTGAATCATGAATTTTATCTTGATTTAAATCAGGTCAACCCTGGTCTTAATCATATCTTGATGATGCAACCATGGTTGGCGAAACGCGGTTAAGAGTCGTTAAAAGTGTGAATTTGTTTCTACGTTGAAGGTTCCAATACTCCTACTGCATTAATTAGATACACAAAAATGTATGGTATAATGTCCATACTGCTGAGCCAATTTATATGTATATACATATAATGCTTTATAATTTGATTTACCACGTTTTGCACGATGCATTAATTTAGCAGTTTAACTTCAAAATTATGAAATATAGTGAGATTCTTTAATACCCTTGTTGTGTCTTGAATTAGAAAACAAATACTCCCATTTATTTATCCCTTACTTTGTTAAGGGCTTATACTACCCAGGCGCACTGAAAAATGAAGCCTTTTTTGGGATTTTTTTTCGATATCTATGCAATGGATCAAAATGAAATTTTGACACTTGATTCTATGGGTATTAATGTATACAAAAGTATTTTTTACTTTCATTTAAGTTACAAAATAGTGTCATAGCTCCAGGTAGCATGAAACAACATTTTTCTGGAGGGGGAAATCGGCGTAAACTGTAGCAGTCTTGGTACTCCACTTAGAAACAATTTTTTCTTCTTAATCTACTTGGAGGTAGGTACCCAAGACTTTAATTTTTTTTTGAAAATTCACAAATTGACATCACTTTTAATTTTGTTTCATTTATTTCCTAAAAATCGACCTCAAATTGTTTATTGCAATTCTAATTATTTATCAAAATACTTGTGTACTTCGATAGATAATCTATATAAGAAGCTACTATTAAAATTTCAAGTCTATCGGATAAAAACTGAGCTATCTACGTTGTACACCAATTTGAAAAACACAGTTTCGAGAAAAATGCGTTTGATGTTTGAAAACGTAGATAATCATATAAATAATACGGCTATTGTAACGTCCTATTAGCTTCCCTAAGATTGAATAACGCCATCTACATATATTTCAAGAAAGTATAACTCATTCATTTGTATCGACGAAAACTACCGATAGAACTGTAATAATACAGCAGAACGGCTTTTTCTAACGTTCTGGACCGCTGAGACGTGTTCGGAAAATAAGCTATAATTTTTTTTAAAGCTTGCCCCCCCCCCCCCAAAAATAATTTTGAATATCATTCTTAGATTATACTGGGTAGTACAACCCCTTAAAGACAAGTGTAAATAGTCTCTCCAAAACTTTAACAAAATCAAATCATTTTTGAAATTGTTCGTTAAATTGATTTTATATTTATTAAAGAGTTCGCTTGAGGTTAATTATTTTTTCATTTTTTTGTACTGCTCTCAAGGATAACATATAGCCACATCTGGCTCTATTTTGCATCCCCTCTTATACCTCTGCTCCACTTGCACCGACCTCTTATGTAACAGTTTATCCAAAACCGTGTCGGACTGGAGATTTTATAATTATATAATTTGCCAAATTTATCGCCACTCGTTTGTGTGCAGTCAGCGGACCTAAAAAAATGTGGAGCATTCGCGCCAATCATCTTTTTTGTGTGTTAAGGATGTCAGGTGCAGCGAAATTTTAATTTCGTGTTTGTCTACCAAATTATGTCAGACCGTTACGGTTTTATTGTTGTTTGCGGATCGATTTAACAGGCTATTAACGTGTTTGTTTTTAAATATAAATTTGTTTAGACACACCTACATACATAAATCATACAATAACAAAGTTTGTATTCCGTCTACATAATGTACTTTATTTGTTTTCCAAACTTATTCCAAAATTATTCATCCACCAAAATGTTATATACAGGGCGGACAATTTTTTTATAAATTTCGAAATAATATTCTATGCTATACCTCATTGATCCTTACTAACGAAGTAGCGGATACAGCTAGTTTTATCACATTATAGTAATAAAATAATTTAACAATAGGTATTCACTTACGGCAATAAAAAACTTTGTATTGCAGTAAATTATTTTTGTCTT
This sequence comes from Aromia moschata, assembly GCA_029963805.1. Lineage (NCBI taxonomy): Eukaryota > Metazoa > Arthropoda > Insecta > Coleoptera > Cerambycidae > Aromia > Aromia moschata. Next base: position 193,802 of record JAPWTK010000422.1, on the reverse strand, counting down.
ACAAATGAGTACCTATTAGCAACATCTATATATTGTCTACTAGGAACTCAAATAGCTTAATATATCTTTTTAAGTCGTATTGTGATGTGTATTTGCAGGAAATACTGGATATTCTGATATCGAGACCACAGAGGAATCAGAAGGGCCACTTCTTGGAGGTAGATAATATATTCAAATGTCAATTCATCTGGTATCTTTTATTTCTGTCTATCTCCAGTGGCATTGACTTCAATTCACTGTCCTATCAGTTGTCTTTTACTTATTTTCGACCATCTTGTCTCTATTAGAACATAGTTTCAGGTGAAAGCATGCACATACATACTCCTACATCCATCTCAACATATCTTCCTTCAATTGACATCAAAGTTCTCAATAGTTCCTTTTAATGCAATACTTATTCATCTAAAGTAGTGGACAAAACAATGTAATTTCCATTATGTTTGCATGTCTTTTATCAACAAGTAGTGCAATCTGACATAATGTTAGATATTGCAGCTGTGTGGTTTACTCTACTTACATACACCTATAATGAGAGTGGTGACTCAGTTGGTAATCGATTTCTATTAATGTTTAGTATACTTATTTAATTTGTTTTTCGTACTATAATTAACCCCGCCAGCGGTTATCTATCATTTGCACTGGCCGAAAATTTTATATTCCTGACTAAAAGTAGTCCGAACATTTTCGACGACTTTGTGATTTAAGTTTTTTACCATACTTATATACTATTTATTACTATTTTTTTGGTACACCGATTCTTCTACAAATTGCATTGCAATAACAAGAAACTATATGGGTTCTAGATAAACTAGTAGTGGCTACTCTATTTAAATACCTTGTGCCTTGTATATTTTACACTTTAACGATTACACAGGCATACAAAATTTGACTGATTTTCGGAAGCAGAAACTCTCATGAGTAAACTTTTCCGAAGGTTTTCGGTGCGCTAAATCCGAATCCGGCCTCAGAAGTGCTCTATCGCAGTTTTTTGAAATATTCTAACCTAAAAGTGCAGTAAACGCCGTGTTTTTTGACATATTTGAGGTTATGTAACAGCATAAGGTATTTTGTTTTTACAAAACTAGTAATAGCATCTAAAAGTATGATTCTTTCTCTCAGATATCTTTTTTTTTACAGAGATATGACAATTTGAAGTTTGTGTCTCATCGATCTACACCAATTTACACCATTGTGTCAAGTCATGAGGTATTTTTTTAGCCCACAAACCCCAAGCCCACAGACCTCCACCCCACAAAACTCAAGCTCACAAACCTTAAGCTCCCAGGCTTAGGGTTTAACAATTACCATTCATTAAAAAAATCCCATGCCTACAAACCCCAGGTTGTGGGCATGGGTTTTATGGTCTTGGGGTTGGTAGGCTTTGGTCTTATGGGCTTGGGTTTTATGGGCTTAAAGAGAGTATTTAGGTTTTTTCTGTGGTCGTCATGCATTTTAAAACTTTGTGAAATTCTTGTCCGTCATATTGAATCCGACATTTTGAATTTTTTAAAATCTGACAGTGAATCTGTAATCAACGACCTTGAGAATGCTTATACAGTGATTTATAAAAATACACTCAAAGAAGAAGCTAAAAGGAAGGTACACACAAATGATGTAATCTCGAAAAAAATATCGGAATTCCCAATTAATTTAGTGAATCCTTTTGCTATCACAAGGTCTGTTAAAATAAAATACCTTATGAAGTTACATAACCTTAAATATATTTAAAAAAAAACAGTGTTTTTTGCACTTTTAGGTAATCTCAAAAACCTGAGTGATGGAGCAATTCTGAGGTCAGATTCAATGCACCGGAAACCTTAGGAAACATATACTAAAGATTCTGCTGCCTGACCCTTGTTGGCCTGTTTTATTAAACATTTGAACTGATGATAAAGAATGTGAATACGAAACGCCCTATATTTACTTAACAATTGCATGCATTGATAAATATTTCCGAATATGCGAATGTACCTAATATAGTAATCGGACAAACATAACACAGACATATTTTACGATTTCTGATTATGCTACGGATGATCACGATGAGCTGAATAAGTTTGCCATAAATAATTATTATAAAACTAAAGTTAGATAATCACAAAAAAAACTGTTCTTCCTTTTTTTTTCGGTTTTCAACCTGCCTCGGTTTCAACTATAAATAAACGTAAAAACAAACAAGGTTATCCGCACCATATAAAAAGTAGTGGACGTACCGGTTGATATTTTGGAAAGAATGTCAAATGCCGAAGGTAATTAACAAAAAAAAAACAACGCTTACGCCTATATGACCTTTCTACGTCATAATTTAAAAAAATGTACAATGCGCAACTGCCAATAACAGTTGAAAAATCATCTTATAATAATTTTCGGAAGTATGGATTTTTTAAAGTAAGTTTTTGGATAGTGACATTGAGATTGCAGAAAATAATATGTAAGTTGTTAAGCTAAAACCCGATATTTTAGTGAATACAAAAAGACTGTGTAGTTAGTTAGTAGAAATATAGGATGCATTAAAACGTCTGAGAAAAGTTATCTAATACTAACTATTTCGTTTGTAATTTCTGCAACCTACTGTAACTGTAACTGTCATTGTAGAAGCCCGTACTTTAACAAAATATATTCTGCCGATGTCGTTAGTTTGGACTTAGTCTGTAAAAAATATGGTCGTATAGAGAAAAAAATTCTAAGAAAGATAGCGTTTTTTGCGACTCGAGTTTTAATGGCGAACATAACCAAAAAAAATAAAAAACCGGTTTATTGTAAATAACAAAAAAGCTTCAAGTCCTACACAAGAAAGTTAAATCAGAAAGTTGTAGGTCTAAAAATGCGCGTCGAATGAGATGTGAACGAAAAAAAATCGGTTCATAAACATTTGAGAAAAATTTAAAAAAACGTCAAAATTCGCGTTTTCGTATTTTTGCTGTATAAATTCCAATTTTGTTTGAACAGACTTCTTGTTAACTAGAAATATAGCCCATGACAAGCGGAATATGACACTTTTTTCAAAAAATTCAAAAAAGTTTTATTTTTTCGAGTTATAACGATTTTATAAAAAAAGACGTTTTTAAAAATCAGCTTTTACAGAGGCAAAAATGATCGTACAGAAACTATCGTGGGCTCATTTTATTCGCGAAGACTTGTACTTTCATGCTATTAAAAAACCAAATCGCTTTTATTTAATTTTTGCATAAAAAATGCGTTGTAAAATTGTATCATTTTTTCGAACCGGTTTTTTTTCGAATAACTTTTTTAATTTTGGTTTTACATTTTTGGCCGTTGCATTTTTATTATTTGGCAGAATACTTCGGAATACTTTAAGAAGGAAAATTAGAAAAGTATATCATGTATTTCATTTCAAAATATGATGATTTTACTTCTTTCCATAAATCTAAAGCAAGAAATATGTAACTGATTTTATTAATTCCTTATGTAATACTCCTATGTAGCAAACAGTTCTATTACGAGTACATTATAAGATTTGTTACCGATTCGTGTGATATGTGATGCTAGTAACCATCCAGCTCGTGGATTCAGAAATACGAGGTTTTATTTGAAGTTTTTACTGCCTTCACAAGACTTTTACCTTTTACCAACAACTTTCTACAATATTAATAAATTATATCGCCTAAAAAGACGAACTTCTTCACTTGACTAACACTTGTCCACTTACGTAACATTTGCGTAGTTCGTATAAAACGAGATCGTTATTAATTACAACATGCTTGGGATTCTTTAATAAAATACTGTTATATTATTTCTTATAAATTAATAAATTATTATGTAATACGAGAAATTTGCATTGATTAAGGTCTTTTAATGCTAGGTATGTGGTATATAAATAAACAGTATGTTTTCCGTTTGTTATAATGCGGAATAAACAATTTAATGATGCTTACAAAGATATAGAACAGTCTTCAGGAAAAAACTGCGAGTTATCCTCAATTATTTTATGTAACAGACACTGGTTTCATTTTAGATAGGTATACCATTAATATCTGTTTTTTGTTATTTAAATCATACATGGGTCTTTTTTCATTATTTTAAAGTAAAGCGAAAATATTATTCGAATTTAAAAAGTATCATTATTAAATCTCCCACGCGTTTTTTTTAGTTCTTTTTCATTTCAGAGACATACAGAGCAACATAATACTGTCAACAACGAAAGTATTCATACTTCCACTTTTGTAAGGTTTCTTAAATTCTGATAATTTAAGATCAGAAAAATCAACTCGTCTAAAGGTTGCTGCTAAATATAGTCGTAACTACTTAATAAGAAAATAATTGATTAAATTGATTACAAAAAAATTGTCACGAGTCATCTGCACATAAACCACTGCCACAAAAAATTACTAAAAGAGGAAAACATATTACATAATTCTTTATAAGCTTTCACGCTGCCATAATTAGTTTTATTGTTAATAGAAGAATGAATAAAGGCGTTATAAGTACGCATAATGTAGTGGATGGTGCAATTTGAAATTCTTATGTCTTAGTAGAGGAGCATAGGACCCAAATCACATTTTATAGATATATATATAAAAAAACGATAACAATCTGTACTTCTTAAAGCGTTCACGGCTGCAGCTACAAAGGAAATGAGCACAAATTCAGCTCCTCAGCTAGCTACTCAGCCGCTACTATTTCAAAATCAATTAGTCGATAACATATAGTTCAAAATGTTTTTTTTAATCAAAGGATGAACACAGAGCATTTTTTTCGAATTCAGTTTTCTCTTTAAGTTCTGGGAAGATTTAATTTTGCAATTATGAAATTGCAAATAGTTCTTTATAACTTATGGACAAAAATTACTTAAAACAAGGCTGTCATTTTTGTCCAAAAATTTAAAACTACACCAGGTACATGCACTCAACTCATAACACCCTAGAAACTTAGCCAAACCAGACGGCTTCATAGACAGCGTTTGTGTAGTATTGCACTACTTTAACAGCCAATTACATTTAATTTATTAGAAATTACCACATTCCAATGGCCGCGAGGACAATACTTAATGGACACTTATCACTATCAGTGATTTGTTATTGTCCACTTAGGTAAAAAACAAACAAATATCATTATTCCCTTTGAGTTTGCATATCTAATAACTACTTAATTATAAAAGGCATTAATGTCAGTTCCTATTTGTGATTAATATATATTTTAGGCGTTAGCAATGTATCACACACCCAAAAAAAAATTAGTCATTTTACCTACGGTATGTTACAAACTAAAGGTAGCACAATATATCAACAAAAGAATTTGCACAGGCCTCAAAATGCGAGAGGTATTCCACGTGGCATTGACATTTATTAAAGTTATCATCATCCAATTATTTATCAATATGTTACGAGATAATTGATTATATAATACATAGAAGCAAATAAAAACTATGAAAATAAGTGATTCAATGATGTAGGAATTACCCAATCATAAATTGTATTACTTACGTTTTATGGTAATTACTCATAATTCTTGAAATTATACCTTAAGTACACTTGACAGCTATCTAGTTACAGAAGATTGGCCACCAATGGGGCCAAGTGGGGTTTTCGAATGAGGTGTGTGCCAATAATGCAATCACTGATGCCCTCAAAGTGAACCCAGGCCTCGCTCAAATTGTCCTCCATTCGTCACCGTGAGAAACGCCACTTTTAACATGTCATTTTTAAACATAGCATACTAGGGTAGGAAATTCAACATTACTTGGCGATACATGTGTAGAAGAGAATAAGTTAAAAGACACCAGTAAGGACAACAAAACGTTAGTGAACGAAATATTAGTCCGGCCCGGATTTTTAACACAACCCATGAAACCCAAATGAGTTTAGGGGTGCCACCTAACTTTTTCTTTTATCAAGGAGGCGGTGGATTTATACCTCTTAAAACTAATCGTACAAAGTTTGCGAAAAAATTTTCAAAAACCTGTTATCTCAACGCTCTGTGGGATATTTGCGAGAATTTTTTACATAATCTAGAAACAAATATAGGGGCGTTTTTCGATTTGTTGCAAAATATTTTTTTCAAAAAGTTATGGCCATTTTAATTTTAATTTTATAGGAACATTTTGTTTCCCAAAATTAAAAGGCCATAACTTTTTGAAAAAAAAATATTTCAACAAATCGAAAAACCTCCTTATATTTGTTTCTAGATTATGAAAAAAATATACTGCAAATATTCCACAGAGCGTTACTGAGAACCCAGGGAGTGCTCCAGTGTTTTTGAAAATTTTTTCGCAAACTTTGCTGACGGTTTTTTCACTATAAATCCTTTCTGTAAGAGGTGTATAGTCATCACCTAAAAAAGTGAAGTGGGTCCCATGCGTCGTTTTCAAGATATGGCTAACTGAAATATCACGCACCGCCACTGGATGCGCCAGTGTTTCACGCTTGTGTACTTATTAGAAACGTATGATGTAAAACGTTACCTGCGCGTTAACAGAAACTGGAATGTGGAGGTAGAGAGACACCGCCCATCACCTAACGAACTTGAGCGAGTCAGACTCAGTACTTTTTCGCTGCGGTGAGGGTGCACATCGACTTCAGGTGCACATTCAAATTTTTGTATTGCTTAACTAACCGGTCTGCAAGAAAATAAAATTGAGGTTCTATAAAAAATAAAAAGATATAAATATAAATCAACCCGGTTATAAGACGAAAGAAAGAAAAAATGCCTATTTAATAAGTGGTTCAAAATGTCGCCCCTTTGTTCTTCGCAAAACCCTGGTCTATCGTAAAACTCAGTTCTTACGCGTTCTAACATTTCTTAAGCGTAACAATTTAGGACTTGTACAATTCTGGCCCGTAAATCATTTAAATTTCGTGGTCTTTCATGTTCATGTCCGTAAACAGTTTGTTTTATTTGTTAAATATTTGTTTGCATTTAAGGAACCGTTTATAAAAAATGGCCCAACGATGGAATCGCCTAAAATACCAACTGCGTACGCAAGGAATACTCAAGTGTTTTTTTCCGTAGACCAATAACGATGTCATAATTCAATTCACACGTGCGCATTATAATTTATGGGCGGGGCGTCCCGCCTACATATTGTATTGCTACCCTATCACGAAAGACAGAGAATAACGCCCATAGAGTTTTAAAATGACATGTCAGTCTGGCAACTATGGATATAATATTTCTCTGTCAGTTCCTCTATCTGTCAAGTTTATTCTTTTCTTATTTATTAATGCTCGGCTTTGAAATCTTGCACTTTCCTATAGTGTATATGGGCGTTTGAAATAAAAAAAGAATTTCGCTAATACCTCACACACAGCTTGTTTTCCATTTCAACATCGACCCACCCTTATTGGAAATCCCTTCAGTAGCCTTTCGAAGGTCGCTATAGTTTATTAAGAAATTATATTACACTATTCAACATATTAAAGAAAGCGGAGGTTGTATAGCTTTTTTTTACAGGTTGTACAACATTAAAAAAAGCACTTTATTCCATTTCCATTCTAAATTGAAAATAGGTAGAAAAAAGCAAGGTTGTCAGATATATTTTCTAAAATTGCTAAGCTCAGTATACAAGTATACTTCATACTTCAGTAAACTGTTAGTTCGTGACGTTCTTAGAAAGCTAGTTTGGAAATATTTAAAAAAAATACATAGATATAAATTTATTAGTTAGCATTAAAATAAAGCGTTTAAAATTGCTTGAAAAAAATAATTATAAATTAAAACAACTTTATGTATATTATACTTGAAAAAAATTTTGAAGAGCCGGCAACGTGCTGGCCGGCCAAATGATGGCGGCACAGAATAAACCACTGGCGGTAACACCGGTCAACTATCCATTAGACTATTAGACTACTTTGCATCTAATACATTGCTAATACTTATTCGGTCCACTGTGCCATAAAATTTTTACGACGTCGTTAAAATGATTTACGACATTTGGAATTCTGACTTGTTTAAGACGCCAGTGACGTGTATTTCAGCTAGGTTTATTAAAACAGACGATTTTTTCAGATTGTCTGGCTAAATGTGCATTATTTACAGCAAATTATGATTGCCACAAATATATTTCAAATTTTTTTGTATGCAGGCTAATTTTAATCTCCTATATTGATTTGAATGAAAAAAAATTATTTCACAATTTTCGAATTTATAAAAGATATATGCACGCCATGGAATCATAAAGTTGCACCGCTTTTTTTGTTCCCCAGGCGTATTTATCATTTTCAATTAAAAATAGAAGGACTATACAACATCTGTTTACACAATATTCCTTTACATCGTATTTCTACCAAATTATGGTAGTTAACCCAAGCCTTTGAAAGGCGAAAAATAACTGAGGTTGTTTTGAAGGTTGCCGAAGATGATGAAGATGATCTCCTTCGTGTTGTATATTATCGATATTTGATTGCTTCACGACCCGTAAATCCTGGTTTTCGTTAACCGACAAGAAATAATAAAACAAAAAAAAAATACGAGAAAACTTGAATCATTCCAACACCGTTAAGACCACATGCCGACGTCATCAAAGCGTATATAAATAAAAATTGGGCAAACGGCATTGACATTTACTTCTTCGACCATCGTGCCTCCCAAATCATTTACTTAATGTCAAGTTTTCGTAGTAGTTTACGTAATGAATGAACGATACAAAATACGTATAGGAAATACCGATACGAAATTGATTAACAGCTTTTTATTGAGTGTTTATTTTATCGTAATTTTTACCGGATTGCCATAAGTGCTTTAATTTACTCTCCATAATCCTCAAGAATATTTATTTAGTAAAGAACTAGGTCACGAATTATATTGAGCATCCGGTTATGATGGATATTTGTTCCATCATGTGCAGAGTCGGCTTCAGCTAACAGAGTCGACTGGGAGTGTAAACAAATGAATAGGGCAACTCAACTCGAGCGATGCAGGTTTAGATTTTAACGAACAGATGGCGCTACATCAATCTTGCTCGGCAAGATCAACATGTGGTGAATAAATCTGTGCATTTGTTTCACTTCACATATGTCAGTGAACGAAATTCTGTTGATTTTGGTGATACACAAGAGAGTATTGTAATAAAATATACAGTGAAGGGAATAAGTTCAAGATATACTTGTTATATAATCGCATTAAAACAATTATTGGATTTGCGTGTTAGTACTATAGTAGGCAGGGTAGCACATTTTTGTTAATCCAGTTGTGAAAGTTTTATCTGAACCCATTGAAAGGAAATGTGGATTGCAGCGCTGCCCGATCACCGGTAGTTTACGATCTCTAAACTCATTACATGTCGCTAGCAGTCGTTACAAATGGTTTATTGTCATATTTATGACAAATGTATGATAGTAATTGAGCAATAGAGCGTAAAAGTAAGTGGAAGTTAAATGCCTGAACAGATTCATGTCATATTATTATTTAGATCCGGTGTTAAATGTATACTATGTGTAAACTGTTGAAAGTGTTACATATGTATATTAATGTCGCTGACAATGTATGGATCATGAAATTTGACAATAACTTTTTAAAGCATTTTTAGAAACGATTATTTTTTTCTGGTACGTTAGAATAAATAAAATGTTCGATGATTGTCGAAACTGTTCTAAAGAATTAAATAATAGTACGATATCTAAATATTTCAAAGTAAATGAAAGCCGGGGTAAGATTTTATAAAAAAGTTCATCAAGGGTTCTTTGTGGTTACGATTTTCAAAACAATTTTTTTTTACATTTTTTTTTTCATAGAAGAAATAGAGATATGGTATTGAAAATTTGTAGGTATGTTTATTGACGTTTAAATATTATAAAAACATTTTTTTAGATTTTTTAAAATTTTATTTTTTACAGATTTAAAAAAAAAAATCAAAAAACGACTGCGGGAATGATTTTGGGCGACTGGATGATCTGAACACAAAAAATGGCAAATGATTCCTTGTTGAAGGGGCTAGCATGAACTAGAATATTTGTTTTCCATCAAAAAATAATAAAATGGCGGCCATTTTTCGAAAAAAAAAACAATTTTTAAGGGTGGAAAATCGGTTGAAAATCGGATATTTTTTACCAATCAAAACGATTCTAGTTCATGCGATAGCCATAAATGTATACAATAACATATTCAAAAATCAGAGCAATGGGTCAAGTAGTTTTTCTTAAATCGTGCCCACAACCCTATAAAACCCATGTTTCTAGAAAATCGCGTTTAAATTTTTGTTAAGGAAATTTTTAAAGAAAAACTATATACCCTTATATGCTTATAGACTAACACGTTGTGTAATTACAAGCGACATGTATGTTATAGAAAGAGATCATAGTATAGAGTTAATCAGATCGAAGTAGATGTTAAAAACAGGTGGGGAGTCGAGATTATCGAAACACAGCCGAGCGTCGAAAAATGCTCTCTCACAGCGTCTCACTGTATACGCTTAAAAATAATTTTAGAATTAAGATATCGCTCTAAAACCTTTTGTATCATGTTTTTGAAGATATTTATTAATAAAATCCGTAAAAAATTTCTTTTGAAAATTTTTGATATTTTGAAAATTTGTAACCAGAAAGACCCCTCGAATTATTTTTTTTAAGAATTGCCAATTAGTAGCCTAATTAGATCTTACTTTAATTTAATTTAATAAAACATCCACGGCATAACAGATGTGCTTTAATTAATCACTTATTTGAAAGTTACAATGTTATAAACTACTAACATTGAGAAATTTCATATTTGCTAGGCAAACATAATCTATTTTATCCAAATTGATACGAATTATTCATGGCAGACCCTCAATCGCTGGACATCTGTTTTTAATGTTTCGTGAATATTTTAACATCTGAATATGGCAATGGGTTTTTCGATCTGTATAAATCTTAATTTTGTGAAATATGGCTACATATAACGTGGACTCTATTTGACCTTGTAGACGGCCAGTGCTGTAGAGGTCAAACTATTAAAACTGTCGAAGGGTTCCTGTAGTGTTACAGATTTTCTAAGTAATAGCTTGTGATTTTTTATAGGATTATAGATATAGGATATATTATTTTTATAGTATGTTACTATTTCAACATGTATTTGTTGGTCCTGATTAGATTAACCAATGATTAATTGTGGGCGTCTCCTTTACCAAATTTAACTATACCCAGAAATAGTGGTTAAGGCTAAGTTAACGCGTTTGTTTACTAGTTACAATACAACAACCGTGCACTGCTAAAATTTTTATATTGTTTTTATTATTTAAAAGTTTTATATTTTTTTTCATGTGTTATAAATTTGTGTAAATATGGATCCAGATAATCAAGACTTATTTGAGGATGAGGACGAAGAAATTATTGATTTTGTAGTAAATATGAGAACCTACACTACGGAGACGGTTGGTCCTCTTCTTATAAAGAGGGGGGGGGGAGACCCCCCCCCCATTTTTTTTGGGGGGGGGGAGGGGGGGTTTGGGGGGGGGGGGGGGCCCCCCCACCCCCAAGGGGAGGGGGAGGTAAAAAATTTTTTTTTTTTTTTTAAAAAAAACCCGGGGGGGGGTTTTTTTTTTTGTTTTTTTATTTTTGGGGGGGGGGTTTGTTTTTGGGGTTTCGGGGGGGGGGGGGGGGGGGTTGTTTTTTTTTTTTTTCCCCCCCCCCCCGAAAAAGGTAAGTTAGTTGTTTTTATTTTTCTTTGGGGGGGGGGGGGGGGTTTTTTTTTTTTTTTTTTGGGGGGGGTAGGGGGGGGGGGGGGGGGCATCCCCCCCCTTTTTTTTTTTTTTTTTTCCCCCCTTGGGGTCCTTTCGGGGGGGGGGGGGGGGTTTCTTGTTGGGGAATTTTTTTTGGGGAAAACTCCATCATTGAAAAAAGCCTTTTTCTCCGGGACGGAGAGCTAGCGCGATAAAGACATTTTTCGTCAAAAGTCAAAAAATTTGTTCACTGACATGACATTTTGCATTTTTATTATAGTGAGGCAATTGATAAGGCAAATCAAGTGGTGACAGTTAACTGTCACCACTGGTTTGGTTTGGTTTTAACTGACCAAAAACCTGTGGGTAATAGGCCAGTCAATTGAGCTTTTTGACATGACACTTTGATTGATACCTGAAATCCGACTACGGGATTTTTTTAAGTTCAGTCCTTAGATGAAAACGTATATGAATTGGACTAGGAAATAGTTGCACTTTTTTTTTTAAATAACAAATTAGTGAAAAAAATGGGGTTTTTTCAGTTTTTTGCTTATAGAAGAAAAAGCTATTGAAGCAATCACATCGCATCCAATAGGAAAGTTATAGAGAATTCAAAAGCCTTTAAAATAAAAAAAATCAAGTGGATCGGTACATTTTTCGCTGAGAAAACTCGGAAAAAACGCAAAAAATTACCTTTTCTTAATAAATTCGTAATTCGAGTATTTTTGCATTAGAAGAGTCAATCTTGTGGGAAAATGTAGGTAATATCACGAAGAATGAGTGTGCAAAAACTGGATTATGTCCGAAGAATAGTTTTTGCACAATAGTCGAATAAAGTTTTTTTACATCTTATTTTGAATATTCCATAACACGTCGAGCGATAAATTAAATAACATTTTCTCGACGGATTCGGAAACTACAGAGTGTAAACTACAATTCGTCCATTGACTTTGTTTCATTTAAATGCCATTAAATTGGTGTAAAACGCCTCTGAACACCGCGCAAAATGTTCGGCGGCGCGCTGACAGCCGAGCGAGGAATTGGTGGCGTGAGAGCGAGGGGAAGCGGCGGCGGCGACCAGCAAATTTCGCGCTGTGTTCAGAGGCGTATTACACCAATTTAATGGCATTTAAATGAAACAAAGTAAATGAACGAATTGTAGTTTACACTCTGTAGTTTCCGAATCCGTCGAGAAAATGTTATTTAATTTATCGCTCGACGTGTTATGGAATATTCAAAATAAGATGTAAAAAACTTTATTCGACTATTGTGCAAAAAACTATTCTTTGGACATAATCCAGTTTTTGCACACTCATTCTTCGTGATATTACCTACATTTTCCTACAAGATTGACTCTTCTAATGCAAAAATACTCGAATTACGAATTTATTAAGAAAAGGTAATTTTTTGCGTTTTTTCCGAGTTTTCTCAGCAAAAAATGTACCGATCGACTTGATTTTTTTTCATTTTAAAGGTTTTTTAATTCTCTACAACTTTCCTATTGGATGCGATCTGATTGCTTCAATAGCTTTTCTTCTATAAGCAAAAAACTGAAAAAACTCCATTTTTTTCACTCATTTGTTATTAAAAAAAAAGTGCAACTATTTCCTAGTCCAATTCATATACGTTTTCATCTAAGGACTGAACTTAAAAGTATCCTGTAGTCGGATTTCAGGTATCAATCGTGTCATAAACTCACCCCTTTTCGAGCTCTATTGACTGGCGTATAACGTCTTTATGAACATTCTAACCGAAAATTGACGCTTTTACAACAACTGGTTGAGTTATGAATAAGCATTTTTTTTAGACGTGAACCCACAATAAGGGGGTGATCATCCGATTTCTAGTACTGACAGTGCAATTTCAGCGTCGGATTTCACTTTGGGAGCCCAAAAATCCCCCACGTTATGTGTTTATCATCGTTATAGCCTCAAATTCCCTTTTTTTACGAATAAAAGGTCGTTTTGTTTTTTTTTTTTGAGGTTATGGTGCACTCAAATGGCTGGAGGCCAATTTTCACTGTGGTTTTAGTTTCACCAGTCCAAAAAACTTATGAATAGCTATATTGAGCTCCATTACCGAAGACGGCTGGTTTTGAGCCTTTTTTTTGAACCTATGATTGACCTATGATAAATAACCATATGAATGACCAGTTGCAAAAAGTACCGAGCCATAATGTTACAGTTTTCCTTCGTATACCGGCATCAGAAAAGAGGATTTTTTGGGCTTTATATAATCACTTGTGGTTCATCTACAAAAATGAGAAATGGTATACTGCCACGAACCCATTAATAATAATTTATGCGGCCGAATATCAAACAATGGATTTTAAAAGTGGGATTGCCACACAACAAATTTAATAATGAGCAGTTGCTGGCACCGTTGCCAGTTAACAATATCCTGTAATTGAATCTTTGTCGACTAAATGGCGGATAACGATCTATGTGGGTTAATTAAAGAATTCATTTGCAACCCATTACGTAATGTTTTTTTTACGAGCTAGAATCATTTAAACAATGTCAAACAGTAAATATATCACGATCTATTTTATACGTAGACTATTCATCTCCATTATAGGATGGTGCAGGTGATATTAAGACCTTGATAAATAAATCAGAAATAGGTTGTCGATATGCAAATACAATCAATTTATCAGATGTATAATCATGATGAGATGATGCCAATTTTTAAATTTGTAATCTGATTGAATTCGTCGTGGATTAGATCCAAATTTGGTTTAGTCAAACTATAAAATAATTTGAAGACAGATCTCCCGCAGCCCAATTGAATAATAATATTTCTCAAGGACAAGAATTATGTGAATTTTATTTATTGAACATTTCTCTTCTATTTTTAACACCTATTAATTTGAAGTTTACCTATCTACATAATTTTAATGTTTGTATAAGGTTTACGGATGTAATTAAATTATTAAGTGCAATTAAATAAAATTGTATAATATCTATAATTAATACATAATTACTTTATATTGTCATAGAAGGTTTGAGGAGGTATTCTAAAATTTTCTCTGATTTCTAACTTACTATTCTTTCAGCACAAAAATGACCTAAATTCAAATTATTTAAAAAATAAAATTTTGTTTAATTAATGAAATCATGTTCACTAAAACGTGGGTTTCTTTTTATTTTGAGACCTACCTACAAAGTTCATTATAAGAGATATAAAAAAACATTGTTCTTAAATGTTTTAGTAAATTTTCTGTATTACATTTTAAGCTTATCAAAATTAAGAAATGAGCATGATCATTGAAAATTCACAAAACGAAATAAACATCTTTTTTTTTAAATGGAACACCCTGTATATTTTTAACTTTTCTATGGGAAATCTTCCCTTGGATTTAATGTAAACTAAACGTCAAGAGAAAATATAATATACCGTTGTTTATTTTATCATCGGAGTTTAGAAATTTCAAATCAAACTAAATCAAACTTTTGAATGAAATGTCAGTAAAGCATACATTTTTAGAGCCAGGGGGGCGGCTACTTGCAGAAAAAAATGTACAGGGTGTGGTTAGGTGTCAAAACATAAACGAAAACCATGTACACATGACGTATCACAAAACTAGTATGAATAAATGTATCTACGCCTTCACAAAGATAGAATGTAGCAAAAATATTTTTGATTTCTAAAATTTATTGATAGAATGACATCAGACGCGTTTAATAATTCAAAAGTGAAAATTATGTTGCCGATACAAACAAGACTGGTTATAGTTTCTAAACATATAGGCCTGCCAGTGTTACAACTGATTTATTTTTCTGTATTGAATTTTGATTTATTATTAGGAATTATATTATGCACCATAATGCTTCCTAAAGAGAGAGTTGTGCAGTGAGTAATTTATATATGAATTAGCTTGGCAAAAACGCATCACACAACAGAGGTGTAGGCATCATAAGTGTAATACACGAAAATTCGCTTCTAGTAGCCTTCCGCGCGTTTGCCATAGTATATTATGAAATTATATCACACCATTCAACGTATTACATACAGTGGAGGTAGTAGCACCAGCTGTCACGGGACTACTAAAATAAATACGAATTGAGGCGACCCCCTTCACATGCTATGCGAGTTGTCCATGTGTTGCGCATGCCAACTTTATATACGAGGTGTGTAAATAAAGTAATCAGACTGGCAACGTAGCGCCCGACCTAGCAACACTGCGGAGATGGGACTTGGAAGGGCGGTAGGTTACACCATTATTCATCAGATTTTTACTAAAGATTTGGCGATGAGAAAAATCTGCGCAAAAATGGTTCCAAAAAACCTTTCGCAGGAACAAAAGGACATCTGGAGAGAAATGTGTGTTGACTTTTTGGAATCGATTTAATATTATCCCTATTTTATGGAACGTGTCATTACTGGTGATGAGACTTGGTTGTTTGAGTACGACCCGGAATCCAAGCGCGAAAGCATGGAATTGTACACTTCAAGCTTTCCAAGATCCAAGAAAGCAAGAATGAGCAAGTCGAAGATCAAATGCTGATTTGATTTTGCATGCTTTTGCATGATGAATTGCCCACAAAGAGTTTGTGCCTTCGGGCCAAACAGTAAATCAACACTTTTACAGAGAGGTTCTTGAAAAACTTCGAAAAAGGGTCATGCGTGTGAGACCAAACATCAAGAACAACTGTATGTTGCATGACGCCAATTCGCCTTGTCACACAGCCATTTCAAGTAACGAGTTTTTAGCCAGTAAAAACATTCATGTGGCTCCTCAGCATCTTTATTCGCCTGACTTAGTCCTTGTCACTCTTTTCTTCCCGAGATTGAAAAATCACCTCAAGGGACGTCGTTTTGGGACCATAGAAAACATTCAAACGGCTGTAACCGACCAGCTGAAGGCTATTCCAGTATATGAGTTACAGCACTCTTATGACGAATGGAAGAACCGTCTCCAGGGTCCAAGGAGACAATACTGAATTGTAATTCTATTCTGATAAAAAAAATAAAAAAATCAGTCTCATTATTTAATTTACCGACCTCGTACGTATGAGTGCAAGTAAATGAGACAGGACCAAATCGATCAGAATCAGCGGATGATCTACCAAAAGGCTCTAACGCAGCAACTAACAATATAAATTAGCAATAGACATCCCTACAGATTTTCAAAAATGTCTTTTATTGTCGACCTTTGTAAAAATGATTTGTATTTTAGTTCATATCAATAATTCGTCTATATTGCAAGTGGTAATTTAAAGGCAGGTGTACACTTTTGTAATGAATTATTAAAAATGCTCTGAAATGTAATATTATTACCAGTAATTTACGGCAATAATTCATAACATTTCCAATGGAGAATCATGAAATGCCAGTCTAGTATTTATCTTCATTTTAAATGCCTAACTATATAAAATTTTGCAAAATCAAAGGAAAGCATGCTACCTTGTGATATTGAAGTTGCAATTACTAATATAAAAAATAAAAATTAATAACCAAAGAATACACTACATTCATGAGACTACAATAAATGTTCAAAATGTGATCCGTCTACAACTTGGCAACGACGTAATTATCAACAAACTGTCCCAACGAATTCTTTATCACTTATGATGTAATATTGATTTGATTGGGGCACGGGTAGCCGAGTGGGTTAAAGCGCCGTCTTTCCAGTCGCGATACCTCTGTGCGCGTTGTTAAAGTCCCGGCCGGGGTAGCGATTTTTAATTGTCTCGATTTCTCCGTCAGGGCTTGATATGCAACCACTAATACACTACTGTATAGGTGTGGATGCATAGATGCCAATCCAACCGCACATGCCCTAGATTTGGTAATGTTCTGAGTTTTCTGGGTTTCCTCAGAACTATAAAGCAAATGCGTTACCGAAATAATCTTAAGTCGCTCCCAGTGCGCCATGGCAAATAATAATAATAGCCACTCCTTCCCGCACAGGTCCCTGAGAGGACCTAAGGGGTTACTCTTCGGAGTAATTATAGGGCGAGTATTATTATTATTTCATGGCGATAGGCCTAAAGACCGGGCTGGCCAATCAGTTCTCATCTGCTCCGTCTCTCTCAGTCCTCACACGCTCATCTGCGTCCGATCTAACGTGCAGGAAATGTTTCATTACAATAATCACGAACATTACGTGCAAAATATATCTGTAATACCATTTGATTCAGAAAATTAGACTGTTCTCTGATAAATTGTATTAACAATTCGCAAAAATGTACTCTGCGACCTGGATCATATTCAAGTCATGACCAATATGCATTTTGAAGGTTTTCAGTTTTGCAGATATGAGAATTTTGTGGGCAGATTTTTGGGAGATCTCATGAATTTGTCCTAATTTCGTTGTGAACATTATGTGGATTATTTTCTTGAACGGTTTACAAATCTTTTACTTGACGAAACGCTTCGTATTTCAGAATTCATCAACACGTAACATCAAGATGTTACTTTGCAGTAGGTACTATTTGCATAATATTAATACTGAGCACTTTCAAGCGATGAATTCAGTTACTTAACTTTTATACACGGGAACCCAGCAGTTTCTCTTCAGTCCTCTCAAAAGAAGTACTAACAATTACAACACATGGGTCAGACAGAAACAGTATATGAGTTACAGCACTGTTATGACGAATGGAAGAACCGTCTCCAGGGTCCAAGGAGACAATACTGAATTGTAATTCTATTCGGATAAAAAAATTTAAAAAAATCAGTCTCATTTAATTTACCGACCTCGTAGGTATGAGTGCAAGTAAATAAGACAGGACCAGATCGATCAGAATCAGCGGATAATCTACCAAAAGGCTCTAACGCAGCAACTAACAATATAAATTAGCAATAGACATCCCTACAGATTTTCAAAAAATGTCTTTTATTGTCGACCTTTGTAAAAATGATTTGTATTTTAGTTCATATCAATAATTCGTCTATATTGCAAGTTGTAATTTAAAGGCAGGTGTACACTTTTGTAATGAATTATTAAAAAAGTTCTGAAATGTAATATTATTACCAGTAATTTACGGCAATAATTCATAACATTTCCAATGGAGAATCATGAAATGCCAGTCTAGTATTTATCTTCATTTTAAATGCCTAACTATATAAAATTTTGCAAAATCAAAGGAAAGCATGCTACCTTGTGACATTGAAGTTGCAATTACTAATATAAAATATTAAATTTATAACCAAAAATACACTTCATGAGACTACAGTAAATGTTCAAAATGTGATCCGTCTACAACTTGGCAACGATGTAATTATCAACAAACTGTCCCAACGAATTCTTTATCACTTATGATGTAATATTGATTTGATTGGGGCACGGGTAGCCGAGTGGGTTAAAGCGCCGTCTTTCCAGTCGCGATACCTCTGTGCGCGTTGTTCAAGTCCCGGCCGGGGTAGCGATTTTTAATTGTCTCGATTTCTCCGTCAGGGCTTGATATTCAACCACTAATACACTACTGTATAGGTGTGGATGTATAGATGCCAATCCAACCGCACATGCCCTAGATTTGGTAATGTTCTGAGTTTTCTGGGTTTCCTCAGAACTGTAAAGCAAATGCGTTACCGAAATAATCTTAAGTCGCTCCCAGTGCGACATGGCAAATAATAATAATAGCCACTCCTTCCCGCACAGGTCCCTGAGAGGACCTAAGGGGTTACTCTTCGGAGTAATTATAGGGCGAGTATTATTATTATTTCATGGCGATAGGCTTAAAGACCGGGCTGGCCAATCAGTTCTCATCTGCTCCGTCACTCTCAGTCCTCACACGCTCATCTGCGTCCGATCTAACGTGCAGGAAATGTTTCATTACAATAATCACGAACATTACGTGCAAAATATATCTGTAATACCATTTGATTCAGAAAATTAGACTGTTCTCTGATAAATTGTATTAACAATTCGCAAAAATGTACTCTGCGACCTGGATCATATTCAAGTCATGACCAATATGCATTTTGAAAGTTTTCAGTTTGCAGATATGAGAATTTTGTGGGCAGATTTTTGGGAGATCTCATGAATTTGTCCTAATTTCGTTGTGAACATTATGTGGATTATTTTCTTGAACGGTTTACAAATCTTTTACTTGACGAAACGCTTCGTATTTCAGAATTCATCAACACGTAACATCAAGATGTTACTTTGCAGTAGGTACTATTTGCATAATATTAATATTGAGCACTTTCAAGCGATGAATTCAGTTACTTAACTTTTATACACGGGAACCCAGCAGTTTCTCTTCAGTCCTCTCAAAAGAAGTACTAACAATTACAACACATGGGTCAGACAGAAACAGGCCTGTTATTTGTACTTAATCTTACCACAAAAAAATTAAATACAACAAATGAATTACTCATTACTAATACAAATTGAGGTATTCAATGACAACGATTATTGCAAGGCGAGGGAGTTACAGTAGTTTCTGACAGCTCGAGCCTCACAGATCACATGCTGAACCGTATCTTCGCAGTGGATATCGTTCCACACGATTGACTTAGTGCCGGGTATGTGGAATACTTCGATGCATTTCTCCTTTTGGTTGAAAAAATCTGGCTGATTCGCTTTCCAATTCGTATACTTTACATGTCTTCCCGTTGACAACCATACCCAGTATTTGGGGTTGGGAGGAAGGTTCCAGACGTCCAGAAACGGTCGTTCAGATAGTCATCTACAAAAATAGGTATGTGTCCAATGGAAGATATTGCTAAATCAATTTTGTTCAAACAACCTAAAATTCGAATCACCAATCTATAGAGATCTACCGATTTTTATCATGCTCATTACTAAAAAATTGTCTTACTTTCGAATAAATAAACAAGATTTTGGATTGTGAAGGCTGATATTTTAGAAAATATAGGTATATTAATTAAAAATCTGAAGATATAATGAATATCACCTGAAATGGAATACTGAAAAATCTCATATTTTACAATTAGACTTCTTAAATACATAATTCTGTTTACATAAAATAAGGTTCTAAATTAATTGGACATAATTTATACTTACGGGCATGGATATACTCCAACAAAAAGTCGTTTTCCTCCTTACTTTCTATACTCAATAAACCCATGTTGTGCGAATTACAGTACTGCAGAGCTTGAAAATAGTTACCCTGAACAAACACAAAATATAATATGAGGAATAAACAAATCTTCAAAAGAGTATTGATATTTAAAAAATTAATATTGCACTCATATATTCATCTTCAGTTATTAAATCACAGTAGTATATACGAGGTGTGTAAATTAAGTAATGAGACTGATTTTTTTAATTTTTCTTGTTCGAATAGAATTACAATTCAGTATTGTCTCCTTCAGAATAACTTCCTTGGGAAGCCACACAGCGCTGAAACCGTTCTTCCATTCCTCATAGCAGTGCTGGAACTCATATACTGGAATACCGTTCAGCTGGTCGGTTACAGCCGTTTGAATGTATTCTATGGTCCCAAAATGCCGTCCCTTGAGGTGATTTTTCAATGTCGGGAAGAGAAAAAAGTTCACAAAGACTCATGTCAGGCAAATAAGGAGGCTGAGGAGATACAGGAATATTTTTACTGGGTAAAAACTCGTTTACTGAAATGGCTGTGTGACAAGGGGCATTGTCGTGATGCGACATCCAGTTGTTCTTGATGTTAGGTCTCACGCGCATGGCTCTTTTTCGAAGTGTTTCAAAAAAACTCTCTTCCGTCTGAAAATGCCTTAAACCACCGAAAAACCTGGGGTCTTGAAAAAACACTGTCTCCGTAGGCGTTTTCAAAAAAGGCAAGTTTTGCAAAAGTATCCGTTGCGCTGTCTGAAGCAAAACCTGACAGCACACCGTTGCACAAAATTAATGTCACTCATTTTTAAAACGCACTAGAAAAAAGCGGTTCACGAAAACAGTCACAAAGAACAAACAAATGACTCTAACAAGTTCAAACTTATACTGAAGGTGCATTACATGTTAACCTACCGCCCTTCCAAGTTCCGTCTCCGCAGTGTTGCTAGATGGGACGCTACGTTGCCAGTATTATTACTTAATTTATACACCTCGTATTTCTGTACTAACTAATGTTTCAGACAAGATAATTATAACAACAGTAAATGCTTTTTCTGTCATGTTTAAAAAAATTGTTATTTTTTATGGAAGTACTTCATATAAAACTTGTAGATTGCGTAGAATCTTAATAATTAATTCTTATTAATTTTATGACGATAACAGGAGAACTAAAACAAAGACAAAAATATAACTAAATAGTACTCTCAAATTGGCTCTACCAGTTTAACGAATTTTTCGTTCGAAAAGACGTTTATTTTATTCACTTTATTGGTCATATTATAGCAACTTAAAAATATTAAAAATGAAGATGTATGTGCTTACCCAGAAGACGGGTTCAAAAAAATAGTAACTGTCTCTAAATCTTTCCAATGGTAGTTGAGGTGGGATGTCGGTGTGCGTATAATTGTTACAATCTGTTAACAAAAGTGACGTTATTTTTTAACATTTTACTGACAGTAAGTTGTTATTATCGTTAGATACTTGATAATATATAATCCGTTATTGCCATGTACATATACAAGTTGCTTTCAAGTATTAAAAGTTAATCTAAACCAAAACCTCATATCATAAATCTGGTATGTTTCTGGAAAAATATGTTTGAAATGTCGTTATGCGTGGTGTCGTGCAGATTACTTTCTTTTATGGAAGCCAAATTTTACTCTCAGCTTATAGGATCATAATACTTTTTGCAGATTGCAGTGTCCTTTAGTCGTTTACAAATAAAATAAGGTGGCTATGACAAAGCAATCAACGTATGCAATGAGCGTGTTGACTAGTAAAAAGAAAACAATTTTTCTTTTGTTTGTTTTTGTGGTATTTTATTTTTTGTTTTCCACAGACCAGAGTTATCTTTGTATATCTCTAAAGATTCTGTTTAGAATTCTTTAGACATGTTTCGATAAGCTGTGGTTAACCAAAATTCTGACACGTCGTGTGACCGCCAATGAAAACAACAACAAACTGCTGAAATCGTTACGGTCAAGTCTGGTTTACATTCACGCGTTTCAACTTGCCTGCAAGTAAGATGGTACGCAATCAGTTTTGTCCAATTTGATTCATACTTCAAGCCCAATTCAAGATTCGTCATACGCTTGACACGCACATGCAAGTATGATTTTATGAAACGATATTTTTCGCTTACCATATCTAACCAAGTTTGGATATATCACTTGTGTTTATTATTTATGACAATATTTGAAAGTGATATGAAACCAACAAAAACCATACCTGAATAACTGACGCACAGTGGTTCAGAATCGCAAAAACATGATCGAAACCTAAAAAATGAACAATTTTGTATATAAACCAAATTTACACAGTATCTTCTTTTAGACCTGAAGCATCTTTTGACAAAGAAATAGCTCCGTAAATGTACCCAAAAGAAAAAGAAATATACATTTAAGCATCATAAATCATGAAAATTTTAAATTAAAAATAATTTGTAAAATGTACATGTTTATTTGTATTTAATAATTGGAGTATATAAACTACCTAGAACTATAATTAAAAGTGTATTATTTTAAATTTTGAAGAATTCTACAGAAACGATTTGTAGGACTCATCAGGACTCTGCGAATTTAATGTTAGGTCTAAACGATGCACTGCACATTCATTTGCAATTTAATGTTCGCTGTGTTCAGATCGATAAGTGTTAGTATTTAAGTATAACTAAGTATTCAGTGAGTGATTTAGTGAGACTATACTATATAGACTATACTATTTGTTTTTTTTTCTTCCGATAGTAACATACTATGGAACAACCTATTACCCGTTTGATGTTACATCAGAAGATGGTAGAATTATCACGTCACGAGTCAATAGAAGTACGTAAAAGCCACGTTTTGGAATATTTAAAGGAACATTTTCGTACAAATGGGAATGAAGAAGTTACTAAAGTTTTGATAAAGTTCGTCAGAGAGAACATTTTTGCACCTTATATAAGGAAGTGGAAATCTGTCCACAATAACAACGCATTCTTTTTGGAAAAATATGGCGACTGGTTGGAACAAGTTATTGTGTTTCCTGACATTATATGGATGGTATTACATGCCTCCCTCTGTACACAAAGTTTTAATCCATGGTCCTTAAAAAGGAGGTCTCCTGCGGGTTTTTTGGGGGGGGCCGAAAATAAACACTCGAAAGCTCCCTGGGTCTTAAAGGAGAATGGAAGAGGGACATAAATGACGCAGATCTTCGATCATTATTTATAATTAACACCGAAGGTAATAAAGAAAATTTGTCGGGCAACTCCGGCTCTGCTGACGAAGAAAGTTCGGAAAACGAAATTTAGGACAATTGCCTTCTCGTCTTATAACAAAAAAACCTGTATTAATGTGTTTCATAAACTGGTTTTTATTATTTATTAAAAAATACCGTATACTTTGTTACATCTATACCTATCTATTTTAACTGATTCAATATGAATTCAAAATTATTAGTCTCAAAACACATGTCTATAAAATCTGCTTTAAAAAAGTTTATTTTTATTGGCTTAATACGCACAAGAGAGAATAAATTATAAACCAGAAAATGTTCGTACAAAGTGAATCCCCATACACTTCATGTTGCTTTCTAGAAACATTTCAACAAATTATTGTCAGTTCAGTGATTATCTGTGTTTAATATTGTTATTTTTTTAAAATAATTAAAACACCCCCCCCCCCCCCCCCCCTCCAAAATAATTGTAAATAGTAAATAACATCACATTTCTTTTCATTAGTATATTCCCATATTTAGAATATATCTTCTGTTAAAATTTCATCAAAATCGGATCACTGTATCAAAAGTTATAGGTTTCGATCACCTTTTTGGGATTCTGAACCACTGTGCGACGTTACCTTCCCAGCTCCACGAGTCGGCGGCAGCCAACAAAAGGACACAAATGAAATGTGCCTTCAGCATATCGAAGAAATTACTTTTTGCGTACACTTTCAAGTAAATATGGAATACTCAGTGAGTTAATTCGGTTTATATATTGGTCGGACCTTTCAAAATGCGTTTAAGATATTATCTATTGTCATTAAAAACTCGTCTAAATATAGTTTACATAAAATCATGAGTGAAACAAGCTCATGATTTGGTGACTCCTTATCAAATAAGTGAGAAATCCAATAAACCTTAACCCTTTAACGCCCAAGTGCACTGTCAAGAGACATGAACTTAGAGGCTCATATTACTTATAGAAAAAATAAAGAAAAAATAATTAAAACCGTGAATTCCTACGTTTTCGAGGTCGCTCTTTCGAATAGAATCGTTAAAATTTGCAAAACAATTGATGTAACCTTCAATTTTTAACAAAAACTATTAAAAAGCGCAATTTTTAGATTATTTTTTTTAAATCGCAATTTCAGCTATGTTATCGTCCTTTATACCACTCAAAAACAAATAGAAACCTGCACTCGAGACTTGTACTTGAAGGAAACGAAACGCAATGAGAATAATTTAATTTTCTCATTTTTGAGCTTAGAATAAAATTCAGGATAGTAGATATGACATGGCGACCATTTTGAAGCAAATTTTGAAATCCTGAATTTTGAAATTCTGACATCGGGATCGTGATTAGCGACCCCGAACACCCCTCGTTTACAAAGTTTGAGGCAAAATAATCGAAAAATTTGAAATTTGATTCGAGGATGTTGGCCATATTGGATCCACCATCTTGAATTTTGAAATTCTGACATCAGGATCGTGATCAGCTACCCCAAAAACCCCGAAGGTACTAATAATTTTTCAAAATTCTTATTTTGCGTCAATAATCCCGCAACTGGTAAAAACGAGAAATATCACTCTAGAATTTTGCCATATCTAGTTATTCTAAGCTCAAAAATGAGAAAATTAAATTATTCTCATTGCGTTTCCTTCAAGTACACGCCTCGAGTGCACGTTTTTATTTGTTTTTGAGTGGTATAAAGGACGATAGCATAGCTGAAATTACGATTTAAAAAAAATTATCTTGAAAAAAAATCGCGTTTTTTAATAGTTTTTGTTAAAAATTGAAGGTTACATAAATTTTTTGCAAATTTTAACAATTCCATTCGAAATAGCGACCTTGAAAACATAGGAATACATGGTTTTAGTTATTTTTCTATCAATAATATGAGCCTCTAAGTTCATGTCTCTTGACAGTGCACTTGGGCGTTAAAGGGTTAATAAACCAGAGTATAAGGCCCTTTCTGATTCTTTTATTTTGATTAACTTAAAATAACTTTATGTTCTATACATTCAAAACAGATTATCTAAATTGTACGTTGTCAATGAGATACTGCTTCAAGTACGTATGCCTAGTAAACTTTATAAATGCCTATTGCGAATCCATTTGCCCAAGGGCGTAGTGCCTTGCTCAGGAGATCGTAGATGTAGGCAAACAGTCCAGTAGGCAGATATTTTGATGTGTTCTTGAAACATATAGGGGTAGTTTTGACGGTATCCTATGTATTTTTTTTTCTTGCATAGAACACTGTTGCGTGTTTCGTTTGCACTACGGTAGAGTATCTGGCTTTCACTAATTGCTGATATTTAAAAGCTTATTAGTTCCGCGAGAGGGCGCTGTTGTTGCTCGCAGTTGCCACGCGTACCTCTGACCGTTTTCGATAGTCAGTGGTCGTCCTTCCCAATTTTGGATGAACGACGGCCATTTATGATCATTTTTCCCATCGACATTAAGAATGGACTGGCTATCTGAGCTGAGCGTTGATAACTCTAGTAGAAAGAGAGGGAAAACATGGGCGACATCTCTGTCCTTGTTTACTTACCGGCGGGTATGGTATTTTTTAAGATACGGGGGGGAGGCGGGGGGAGGCGGGGGGGGGGGGAAAGAAAAAAAAAAAAAAAAAAAGGGGGAAAAAAAAAAAAAAAGGGGGGGGGGGCCCCCCCCCCCCCCGGGGGGGGGGGGGGGGGGGGGGGGGCCCCACCCCCCCGTCCAAAGGGGGGGGGGGTTCCCCTGGGGGCTATAACGGGGGGGGGGGGGGAAAAGGGTTTTTGGGGGCCCCAAAAAGGGGGGTTGGGGGGGCCGCCCGCCCCTAATTGAACCTTGGCGGGGTTGAAACAAATATTTTTGTTTGGTTTGGTGGAGTTTCTAACTCCATTTTTGTAGGATATAAAATTAGTTACAGAGGATTATTGTCTTCCAACATCGGACTAGTTGTACGTTGTGAACGTAATCATGAGGTTACCAGAATCTATAGTAAGCGCGTTACCCCCTGGACGTGTCACCTATTGATATTGATATACTGGGTGTTTGTGGAGAAGTGCCGTGCCCATAGAGTGAGGTAATTAGTTTTCTTATGTTTTATTACACTGACTTTACGTACGTAGTTTTGGGTTAAGTTCTGGCCACAGAGTGCCTTCGTTGTGTACAACAACTTTTGACATTCTATGTCTTTATTATGGGATTGCCCCTGGAAAATATTGCGATCTGCGTCATGGTTTTGCGTCACGTCACGCTTGGTAAATATGGATATCATGTGTGTAACGCATGACGTCATGGGTCTTGATGGTTTGCCTAACCTTAAGGGGCAAACTCTGGGGTAGGGAAAAACTATCGAGCATCATGTATGTGACGCATGACGTCATGGGTCCAAAGACATAGAATGTTCCATGGCCTCACCTGCGTAGCTTCGTGAGCTAACATTTTTCTTTAAGATCCTTGGTACGGGTCCTTGGTACGGGTTCCTGAAGGTTCCTTGTTAGGGGTTCTGATGACTGGGGAGGGGGTAAGGATTGAACCTGAACTACGGAGATACCTTTTTCCTCGTTTTTATTACAACAGCAATTCCAGTCAAGTGAGTGTGTCATTCCGACTGAAATTTATTCCACACTACCATATGTTATACTATTGATATTTTACATCGCAGTATACAGATAGTTACGGCAATTTATTACTTTTATGGCCCTTTAACACCTATAATATTGTCGTACGTAAATGTAAACCAACGGTAGCTACCTGTGGAGAGTATTCTGGTATATTTTGTGGTTTTCTTTTTTAGTAGGTTACATATTTAGTTTTGGAGTATTTCGTATCGGTGTTAAGGCCGAATTACACCCACTGTCACCACTGTATCTGTATATTATTAAAACTGTGTCTATTGGCGTTTGAAACGCTGTGTTTTAGTTTTCCTAACCCCAAAGAACGAGCATATCTAGTGTGTCTTTTGCTCTTTGTTACCAACAATTTAATACCATTTATTATCCACTAATCTAGGGCACCGTACGCCCTGAGAATAGAGCTAGTAAAATAAATAAAAGTCGTGACACAGGACTACTTTCCGGGCAAAGGAAGTGTCACGACTCTGAGTGGACAAGAGTGCCCCTTTTGAGTTTATAATACCAAGACTCCAGCTGAAGTCCATATCAACACAATGCGCCTGATCCGTAGAGCTGAAACCGTCCGTTAAATTAACAATTTGTGAAAAAAAAATTATTTCCACTTATTCCATATTCCATTTCCGCTTATATCTCTGTTCCTTGGCATATTTTATATAGCATATGCATATAAGAAGTTGTAGCCTATTGAATTTCCAAAATTTTAAGCCCAACCCGAAGTCCCCAAGTGTTATTGTTAACTTGCAAATGACTGCTGAAGTTGAAAACGTGCTTTTTTTTCACAATTTTTTTACTTCGAAAGTAGGGCGGCTATAATCACGAAATTTCTTAGAGAGACTGCTGTTTGTAGTATGAAGTTACAAAAAAAATTTCAATTCGATCCGTTGATCACTTTTCGAATAATTAACGATCGCATTTTTTTTGCAAGCCTTATTTAACAATGACGCCATTTCTTTGTTTATTGTACGATATTGACCGGGTTGGGCTAGAAAAATCATAAATATTGCAAGTTTGCGAGGTTTTTTGAGATTTTGAAAAATATTAATTTGGTCCAGTTTTCGTAACGTTTTCTACGCTACTACCTTTATTGACGCTTTTTTTATAATATCTTGGAAGTACGCTTCAAGACGCGTATTTTAAACAAAAAATGGGCGTCAAGATGTTACAGTCACTATTCCGAGAATTTCGAAGCGGCAACGCTAAAACAATATATACGTCGCTAAAACAATATATAACTTGATACTACGTGATCATAATTGCCCTATTTTCTAAGTAAAAAAATAGATAGAAAACACATAGATTATTTTTATGTACAAACTTAACTGGGTATTCCCTAAAGTACACAAAAATGTATTTTCTTTCTTATTCTGAAATAAGAGAACTTTCTACCAAAATATTTTTTTTAATGTTTGGAAATACTTGAATGTTTGTCACATAATATAAAGTACATAAGTATCTATATATGATTTTCACTCCTTACATAAAGAACTTGAAAAAGTTATAGCCCTAAGTATATTGCTAAAGGTTTCTCAGGTACCAAATTTTAATATTTAGATAAACCAAAATGAAAATAGAATATAATGTACCTACTTGTAACAAGACCCTGTCCTTTCACCACAAATATATTATTACTCGCCATCAGTAAAACACATAAAAAATAAATTTGTTGCATATTGCCACAAGCCTTTCTAGTGGACATTTACAGAGAAATATAAATATATACTGAGCTAAATATAATCCAATCAAAGCACATTTATACCAAAATCGGGTCAATCTGTTATCAAGAACCATTATATCGTGTAATTACCATTATACCGTAAAAAAAATTCATTAGCTATTGTTCAAACACCATTCGTCGATGATATATATCGATTTTTTAATTTTCAGTTACAAATAAAAAAATGAGATTCACTATATGAGATTTGACTTTTTCGCATATCATAAACGCAACACGCGAAAGTAACTAGTGACACGGGATTACTGTAATCAAATTAAATTGGGACAACTGCTACACGAGTTGCCTAGGTACACTAGCCAACTTTATTAATAAGCAAGGGCGTAGCCAGGGGGGGGGCGATCGCCCCATCGCCCCCCCCCCCCAAGATTCAATTAAAAACCAAAATACTCGGGGGATTGTGGTTTCCGTTGCCTCCACTGACCTTTTTTTGCTTTTTTGTTTAATTGAGTCCCCCTCCCCCTCCCCCCCCAAAGGGTCAAGTAAAAACCAAAATACTCGGGGGATTGCGGTTGCCGTTACATCCACTGACCTTTTTTTTTGTTTTTGTTTTTTTTTGTTTAATGTGCATTGGGCGCCCCCCCCCCCAAAGATAAATACTGGCTACGCCCTTGCTAATAAGAGTGGATCTCTTATTAATAATGTATCTCCAAAGGACTTATTCGGATGGAATATTAATCACAGTCAAATTACAATTAGTAACTCCGGTCAGTATGTTCGAATTTTCTTTCGTAACATCGATTTCGCAGATGACTAGATTGGCCGTATTCCAGGGTGCATCGTTCCACATAAGGTTACTCCCGTATCTGAGTTCGAGGCACTTCTCGTTTCTTCCAGTATTGTCGGGTTGTTTCGGAAGCCAATTCGTGTACGTGATTGGCTTCCCTGTGGTCAACCATACCCAATGCGTGTCGTCTGGGAAGATGGTACCAGATGTCCAGAATCGACGGTCTGTGCCTCCAACTAAAAAAAAAAAAAAAAATCAGTGTACTAAGTTTTATTGATGACATTTTGCGTGTGGCATTAATATTTTTATAATAGTATACAATGTGTCTACTACACGTGATTCTAAGTGTGAACCAATAAAAAAATATGTCCGACTGTTACTTATTTTTGTGAACTCCAGAACGCTTTAAGATAGCAACTTTAATAAATTTAAGTAGCCTCTGGATCTGGAGCTGAACCAGATATGCATGTCATCAACATCTCCAGCCAGCATCTCCAGAATGTCATCAGCATCTGGAGTTGATGGCATTTTGGGCTTCATGTTTTCGTTAACGGTAATGTTTTCTTCGCCTGTACATAATTCTCCGACGCTTCAAGATATTTACTTCAAACCTGACATACTCATATAATATAACAAAAATATTGCAACCATATAGAAGTTCAACTTAGCAGGTTGGTGGCTTAAGGGGTTGAAAAGGGTTAATTTGCAAAATAAGAAAAAAAGTAAACACGTATTTTTTAAAAAAAGTTTTACGCCCTTTTCAGAACAAGCGACACCTTTCTAATATTTATTTTCTAACAAACTCTGTGTAGAACGCCCCTTTTCTAAAATTGTAAGATTTGATGGTATTTATTATTTAGTACTTACAGAATGTTCTAAGACGGTGGAACAAGAAGTCACTTTCCTCCTCCGATTCAACACTCAACAGAGACATACCGTGTAAATTGCAGAACTGTAGAGCTTGGAAGTAGTTGCCCTAAACAAAACATCAAAATACAAGAGTTAAAAATAATTGTTGATTTGAATGATATTTGATTTTTTTTTATAAATGTATCTGTCGTTTAAAAGAGAACTAAAAAACAATAACGTTGCAACATGTATTGGGCGTGCAAACAAGTTCTACCCGTAGTGACACTACCAGTAGATGGCACTGTCTTAAAGACAATTTAATATTTGTTCATGTTCATGTACTCAGCTGTCTACTAACAGGCGTCATATTTACTGCGGATATAATTGTATTTTTAAATCAAATATAAATGGAAGTATTTGGATAGTTTCCATTCCAATTTCACCAACGGAAATGTGCTGCGGAGACTCATAAATCAACCTGTTTGACTTATGGGAACAGTATTATTGACAAGAGTTCGTGTCTCACAATTGCAGCACTGAAGAATTTTACCCCATCCGGCTTACTCCCC